>JACMZG010001911.1:47724054-47883033 GCA_018340805.1 Microvelia longipes | reverse complement strand
ATTAGGGGGCACCAATAATTTTTTTTATCGGCTCAAAACTGTTTCAGGTCAAAAAAAGTTGTTTGGAACAATAAAAAAAAATTGAAGGCAGCACCCCCTAAATTTATAAGGGGGTCCGACCAAAAAAATTATCAGAATAGTGTAGAAGAGCCTACTTGTAAAAGAATAACCATAGTATGGGTGCTGATATTTGAGCATTAAAACATCAAAAACAAAGCATTTGATCAATGAAACTAACAATAAATTATTCTTTCAATAGTGATTGATGATTGTTTCTAGTTAGGCATACAAGATATTTTATTAAAGGAGAGTTAAGAGTGTGACATCAATGTGACATGATGAGGAAGTACATAATATTTAACAGACTTAATATATAATAATGAAAATGAACTTAACAGCAGTTGCTATAAAAGCAGTCAGTCAAATGGTAGGAAACCGCTAATTAATTAGAATTTACTAGTTTTATTTATTTAATTAATTTATATATTTAATTATATTATATATAATTTATATTATATATATATATTATACATATATATATATTTATATATAATATATATAAATATTATATATATAATAATATAATATAATATATAATATATATAATTTATATATATATTATTATATATATATATATATATAAATATGAATATAATATAATAATAATATAATATAATAATATATATAATATATATATATATATTATTATATATATATTATATATAATATATATATTATATATTATATTATACATACATATATATATATTATATATATATTATACTATATTTTATTATACTAGTTATATTTATTAATTATTACAAGGAAACGTAGCACTCTAACTTATTTATCCAAATATAACTAAAATTAATATAATTTTAAATTATAAAATACTTTTATTAAAAATAGGGGTAATGTTAGGAATATTTAGAAAGCCCTTTTACCATGATTTAATTTTTATATGGTAGGCCAATTTATTTATTTGAACAAGAGTGTGTTTTTTAGGCTTGCTAATGTTAAATAACTAATACATCTTATAGCAATTAAATCATGTTTTGCATACTGTCAGTATTATAAAACTATGGACATAACAAATCAAAGTATAAAATAAAAAGTATGCACTGCAATAAATTAGTTTTGACATAATAAAAAATATTAAACAACTTGAGATTTAACCAGTCCTTAAATATACAAGTTTCTAAAATAACAAAAAGCTATTGAAGAGTTAAGTTTAAACAATTAAAAATTTTGTTTTAAAGCTAGATAATTGCACTTTTTTTACATGTTGCTATTTAAAATTCTATGTTTAAATTATTGACATTACATGCAGAGACAATATTCTGTGCTAAACTGTTCCATTTATTAATAACTCACTGTGAAAAAAGTAGGCTCTAACTGATAAATTAACATTACATTTATTATAGAGATAGTGAATCTCCTCACAAATTATTATCTGTTCAAGTGTTAATAAGTGAAGAGGAGTTGAGTAGTAATTTGTCAGGATTTTGTAAGTTTCTGAGACAAATAACATCAATGAGATATAACTATCATACCACAAGGTCCATTTCTTTAAGCATGAGAGTACATTAGTAACAACTGATTTTTTAGGTATGAGTCCATGTTGATTAGGTGGAATAACAGAACTGGAAATAAAAATTGTTATAGTGCTCAAGAATATTGATTGCTTGTAAGTGCAAAAAACTCATGTTTATAGTTTTTAATAAATTTGTAGGGGTTATGTTCATAATAGTGAGAGCAAGTTCTGTGAATGAAGCTTTAAACTGTGCTGAGTACCTAGACACTTATAGGTCCCATACAAATACTACAGCCAATGATGGCCCTTAAGATACTCGTACTTGGTCAGAAAAGGAACTCAGAGAAGTTTTTAAGTACTTAAAATATTTTCACTTTGCTACCTAAACCTGGATCCTTTAAGGTCCAGGGTGTACTTAAGTTTTATAAACTTAAGTACAAAATATAACTTTTATTTAAGTTGGAGGCCCCACACTCTGGCCACTTGGCTTTCTTAAGATTATGTAAAATACTTACCTCTTTTTAATTTCTCTACTTTTTTGTCTTGTACTTTTTACTTATGAAAATAAATACTGTTTTGAATTAAATTTGATTTTTTTTCACTTTAGGTTTATATAAAATTTACTTATTTATCAATAAAAGTTTATTGAATTTAATTATTTAAAATAATTTAAAAAGTTTAAATTTATTTTATTTATTGAAATAAAATAATTTATTAAATTAATAAATTTATTTAAGCTAGCTATAATCATTACTCTAGTTAAAAGTAGACTACTTGGAAAACAATATATATATATATATTATATATATATATATATATATATATATATATATATATATATATATATATATATATATATATATATATATATTATATAGAACCACCTATAAGATGTAGGTTTGGTCCCTTTTCGGCCTTCCTTAAGTCTTTTTAGCCCACTATGCCACTGATCACAAACAACAAAATAACAATTTTGTTAATTCAAAACTTTTTTAATTGTATTATATTGCATCTAAAAAATATTCTGTCTTGCTCACGAGCCTGTGCTCTTGCAACACATATGGTTTGATTAGAATTCATAAGTTTCACAAATTCATAAGTTGTGATTTTATGATTTTTCTGTTAAAAATGTAACATTAAATCTTATACTTGTAAATTATTAAACAAATTAATAAAAAAAACCAATTGGACAAATTTTAAAAATTGTCTACTATTATATTGTTAGGCATGTGCATTATTATATAACTTATACTTACTTTAATATTTTATGACTTCCAGTTAAAATTTGTATGCATGAATATTTACAAAAAAGTAATTGTTAAATTAAAAGCATCAGCAAATAGATTTTATAGGCTTGAAATAAAAAAAATCTTAAAACAATTGTGTGATTGCTCCTATTTTTTATGTATATATAAATGAGCAAAAATAGGAAAGTGGTTAATCAAGAGTCTGTTTAAATAGTTAAAAAACAGATTAAAAATATTTTTTTGTCGTTAAAGAATTGGGCCCCTTTGACTCTGGTGATATCCTAAGCCAATAACTACAATAAATAAATTTATATACATATATATAACATATATATATATATATATATAATATATATTATATATATATATATATATATTATATATATATATATATATATATATTATATATATATATATATATATATATATATATATATATATATATATATATTATATTATATATATATATATATATATATATATTATATATATTAAGAAAACTTAATTTTCTTGAGGTAGGCATCGCTTCGCAGTTGTAGAGTCGATGAAGTCCAGACTTCAGATAATATGTCGCAGCACCACGGAGCCCAGCTTTAACTGATAATTTTATTTTACCTGAAGTTAGGTTTTTAATTTTAGACTTCAGATAATCCTCTTGAAAGCAGAATTTGAACATAAATTAAGTGAATGACATTGCCATCTAACAGCAGCTCTTATGTATGCACTAAGTTTATTCAAATGGTGCAAACATCTCAATGCACCCTTCATCAGTTAAAATAAGCCAGCATACAAGTCTTCCAGATGATAAAAATATGATTTCACTTTAATATTGTACTGCAACGAAGCACAGGAGTGACTTGAGAAACTTGTCTCCAAATTTACTAATATTTCACACCACAAAAGCTGATATGCATACTTCTTTTATTGTAAACAAATTACCTGTTTGTTGTTGAGTACAAATAATAACAGATTACAATTAACAGATTCAAAATTTAAACACAGATCAGTAAATAAAATTGACGTCTAACAGTAGTTATGTATGTACGAAGTTAAATTGAAAATAAGTTGTGGAAAACGTGTAAATAATCCTTGAAATTAACCACAAGGCGTACAGATTATTAAATAATGATAACTCGAACCAATTTTCAATAATAAATTAGATATTTAACGTAAAAAAAGTAAACAAACAATATTTTTAAAACACAGTTTTACACCCAACTTTTAACACTTGTAACTTTAATAATACGAACGTAAAACTTAAACTTGATGGCTCATTGTGAGCGTACATCATTCTAGATCACAAATATGAGCATCTTCAGTAAATAAACTAACAAAATAAGACAAAACCACTTCATAAGCTCCCATGTAATAAATGGTTTTTTTGTTTGCCAAGCTCTCTTTTGCCTTCAAATGTCCGAAAAAACCACAACAACACGATAAAAGACATAATTAAACACTATATTTAACATAAAACTTTGTTATAATAAGTATAAAAATAAAACCATTTAATTTTAATCTCTTTCCTATAAATAAAACTAACGACTAACATTTAAATCATAAAGGCAATGGAAACTGAGAAGCCAAATGAGGTGTCAATAGAGAAGATTCAAAAATCTAACTAGAAGATATTTGCTCATTCGAACACTTTTGACATGCTTTATTTTTGATAATTTTAAAAAAGAAAAACTGCTAGAAAACCTCATTTTTATCAAGTTTTCCCCCAATTTGGCGGAAATAGCAAAAATAACGTAAAAAATGAGATTTGCTCAAACGAACATTTGTGACATCGCCCTTTTGCGTCATCGATCAAGTTTGACGACCTTGAAATAAATTTGCTTCAATGGCCATTTGTGACAATGAACATTTGCGACTACATATCCCCACGACACTTCAGTACTTTATTTTATTATTATTGACACCTAGGATCAATCATAAATAATTTATAAATTTTAAATGATTTCATCACTAAATTTTTCCTGACTCAAAATAGTTAGTTATTTATTTATTTTCTTGGGTTAATTTTCATTTTATATTTTATTTTTAATGTTGAGTCTTGAAAATTAGTAATTAAAATAGATATTTTCATTAGAGTTCGTTTATTTCTACTTATCGCACATCAAAAAATTAATGATAGTAAATTTGTCATTAAATAGTTTGAATTATGATTTAGTAATTGGTATACTGGGTAATTTTTTATGTCTAGGACTGGAATATATAGAAATCACAAGTTCAATTTTTTCCCGATAATATTCTGACTTTTGTATTTAATTTGGTTTTAGTGGTAAAAATATGTATTATAAATATTATTATCACTAATAACTAACTGTTTATGGGCTTCTTATGAGGCATAATTATTTTTTAGCAGGTATCCAGGGGTTATTCATTTTTCTGATACACAGGTTGTTAAGTTATTATAAAAAATTGTTTTGCATTATTGATGATTATCATGATAAACACTTCAGTACTTTATTTTATTATTATTGACACCTAGGATCAATCAATTTATAAATTTTAAATGATTTCATCACTAAATTTTTCTTGATTCAAAATAGTTAGTTATTTATTTATTTTCTTGGGTTAATTTTTATTTTATATTTTATTTTATTGAATATTATTCTATTCTATAGTAAATTCATGATAGTTGAGTATAAGTGTAATATCCCATGTTGTGAGATGAATGGAGAATAAAAAGTACAAATAGATTGGTAGTACATTTTTATCAGATTTTTACTCTACATTCTGTAAAAAATATTTACCAACTATTTGTTCTTTTCATTGTAAGCGATGATTAAATTTTTCCCTATTTAATCATTACAGTGTGAATGGACCTCCTCAGAGGTGTTTATTTAATGCTGGATAATTTTTTTTACTCAATACCATGTTTTATTACATGATCTAATACAAAAAATTATCTATTTTTAAATAAACAGTAATATAATATCAGTGGAAAATATAAATAATTTTGAAAAATAAATCTAGCAACACAACATTTACTAGCGCAAATTAAACATATTTGCAAAAAAATAAAAAGATTTTTCTAATTTAACAAGAATTATCATTTAACTTTTTGTAAACAAAGTAAATTTCAAAGAATATGTATGTCACTGATATTATTTTGAAGCATCTGACTGTGACGTGGTGAGGAGGCTTACGGACTATAGTTAGACTGACTTTTATTATTTGTAAAATTAATTAATTTATATAACTACTTTGTATTTGCTAGTGAAATAGTTAAGAAACACTTTGTCGGCTTAACAGCAAAGATATTTATCTACTTAAACTACTTTTATAAGAGTAAGTCTCACTACATTCTAACTAAGCAGATGCAGTGTGTGTGTCCTTTGCTTTTAAATCTATCTTTTCTATCTATAACTATCTTTCTCTCCCTCTTTCGTATGTTTTTTAGTAAAATATTAATATTTGTTATAAATTGAGTTTTGTTATAAAGCTTTTTGCCATTTCATAAAAATAAATCGGGTATTTTGGTACTTTTCCTCAGTATGTTATGATTATCCAATGCTTAAGATGGTATTACTTAGGTCTCGCCAAAGTAATACCATAATACTTGGGCTATTAATACGTTATAATTTATATTAGGGATCAATTTGTTTATCAAAATTAGGGACTAGGGATTTAGGGGCAGGGTTTCTTTCAAGAAGGGGTTAGGTAAAATTAAAAAAAAACTTCCCTCCTCTGTTCCATGAAGCAGTATAAAAATAGCCTCCTAACTTAATAATAAAAATGTGTCTCTTCTCTTCTCGATCAAAATTTTAATTTACCATTATTATTTTGAAAACTATTTCCCAAGTATGGTAGTTTTATTACTACTTTTAGTAACTGAAAAGTTAAGTTAGGAATGGCGTTATATTGCCTAATCTGGAAAAGCATTAAATCCAAGAAAGATTGATACTAATATCAGTAATTTTTGATCAGGCTTTTGTTGAAATATATCATATAGAACTTTGTTAAACATATTTCTCCTTAGTATCATTTTTGGTCTTAGTACGGTATCTTATAACAACTTTTCAAAGTTCCCAGAATTAGTAACAAAATTACCATATTCAGGTAATAGTTACGAGAGTAATAGTGGTAAATTTAAACTCGCAATAATGAATTTAATGGGGGTAGAAGCATTTATGAAAGTCTAGAACCATATTTTCTCTTAATTTTAAGGATTTAATTTTGGTGCACCTGAAATCTTTCCCTGTATTGTATGGGGTTACCCCCACTGAATGGTACCTCCATCTTATTTTAAGAAATTATTAATGTGTTATTTATTGTAAATGATTATAGTGTTACATATTATGTGCAATTTTAAATTGAATGTTTCTTTTCTATATATATATATATATATATATATATATATATATATATATATATAATATATATATATATTATATATATATATATATATATATTTATATATACAGTTTCTACCCTTTCGTATGGCGAGCGATAACTTTTGAAGGCGTTCTCAAATTGAAAGGAAACTTTGTAAATCGCGAGATGTTGAGGAAGTTACGAGGCCTATTGTTTATCAAAACATTGACGTCATCAATCAAAGTTATGACGTCATGAAAAAAAGTAACTTGAAATGGCTTTGAAACAAGGTATTTCGTATGTAGGTAGACGGCTAGCTGAATCGATTAAGACCAATTTCAGCTGAATCGAACCATCGCAAATGGCACAAACTGTATACATGTATATTATATATATATATATATATATATATATATATATATATATATATATATATATATATATATATATATATATATATATATATATATATATTATATATATACATATATATATTAGGGGGCCTCTGAAAATTCTTGAGGGGGGGCTCCCAATGATATAGTTACGCCCCTGGTCAAGAGGAAAAAATCGCCGGATTAGTGCCAGTCAAGATCATGATAAATAAATCTTAATTCAAAATCCTAATTGGCTCCAGTTTTACTGTTGCTAACAGTTGCTTCTGGTCTGAACTTGTACAAAGAAAAAGCTTCTACTAAACCGGTAATGATTACGTAATCTCATCACGACGAAACTTCTAATTTTAATGGAGTTGGCTTAGAACTCAGTGTTTTTGCCTAAATAAGGGAAGTTATGAGACCATCTAGTGTGTTCGGTTTTTGGAAAAGGGTATAAAAAAGTAATTCAAAACAACATTGGTTTGATTTATATATATATATATATATATATATATATATATATATATATATATATATATATATATAATATATATATATATATATATATATATATATATATATATATATATATATATATATATATATATATATATATATATATATATATATATATATATATATATATATATATGTGTGGTGTGTGTGTGTGTGTGTGGTGTGTGTGTGTGTGTTATGTTTTATGTTTGAAGTAAATACTACTAAATATTCTTTTGCAAGCACATATATTTGTACTAGAATAATAATAATAATTTAAGACTAATAATATAACACACAATAATAATAATAATAAAGCTCATCAGGGATAACCCTTGCGGGAACACATAACAGTATTACACAAAAAATTTATGTTTCTATATTTTATATGAAAGTGATAAATTTAAGTTTTATAACAGTTGATAAATAAATTAGTGAGTGATGATCATTCTAGAAACCAATCTTTTGCTGGATGATTTGGGACAGCCGCATTCACCCACTCTGTAAAATCTTTACTAAATTCTTCTGAAAGCATCGTTTCAAAGAAACTTTCTGGATTCCCAAAAATACTTTCGAGTGTTTCTTCTAAAATGATAAACATGTATTATAAAATGTCATGAAGTAAGTAAAATATTATACCGGGTGAAAAATGTCAGATTCCTAGACTTTCCATAAGAACGGCCTTAAGTGCCAGCTAATTTCGAGGGGGTAAAATTTCTTCTCAGGGGGTAAAAACATTTTAGAAAGTCTAGGACCATATTTTCCCATATTTTGAAAGAGTTAATGTTGGGGCATCTAAAAAATTTCACTCGTTAAATTTTATTGTAAATTATCGTTATATTTTAAATGGTATTCTTATGTCAAATAACTTCTGCATCTAGGAATTCTAGTTCTAATTCTAATTCTAAGTTACACTTAGTTACTTCTCGCACCAATGTATTCTTCTTTTTTCCCCAGGTACAAAGGAACCGCTTGTTCCTACTTTAGTAAATAGATTACATTTTGGGAGAAATCCAATATATCGTTTCAAAATGCTGATTATATTAATTTGTTGGTGTTATAGTTTAAAGGGTTTTAAATTCAATAAGACCCAAAACTCATTTGTTGCTATACCATTAGGGTCAAAGATATCGAAGATTTTCAAGCGAGGTCTGTTCTTATAATATTTGATGAATGAGATAAATATGCTCGGTTTCATTTTTGGTAGATTTAAATATCCTCTTTAAGTATATATAAAAAGTATTGTGTTTGCAAAAAAATCCGAAACCGAGATCTTCACCTGAATTATCAGTTTCATATGTTTTTAAGTGGTTTTCACAAAGTTGTTTGTCTGTATGTGTGTGTCTGCCGTTTGTGTGAAAGAGTTGAGACTTGCAACAAAAATCAATCTTCAAGTCTAGTTGTGCTATCAGAAAATTATTTTTATGACGTCATTAACCGAAATTAATAACTCAGCAAAACTTTATTTATAATATTTATTATAAATATTATTTTCTATTAGGGCTCAACGTTATAATAAATAATGTTTTCTGACAAACTCTGTTAAATAAAATTATGTTGATAAATAAATAATATTAATTAAAATTGCATATAAAATAACTAAGAACTAAAAAGCAAAGGAAAACAATAATACGGAATCAAAGAATTTTATTTTGGTACCGCCAGTACTAATATAAGTAAGTACTATAAGGGTTGAAATAAATATCTTTCAAACCCCTTAATTTCTTTTTGCAATCCGTAAAAAATATCGAAAATAATTATAGCAACACATTCTGAAATGTTTCAATACCCACATGTTTACTAAAACAGAGCCAGGATTCGAACCATGCTCCGCGTAGCACACCATGATTAAAAATACGCCCCTAAAAATAGGTATAATTTCATCCGAAGGATGAACGATGATGAACGACCAGGAATGGTGGTTCCTACAGAAGGAGACGTTTTTATGTCTCGTTTATGTCTTGTTTATGTCCCCAGATATATTTGAAATAATGAAACAACTTTGTGATGACCAATTGTGGATAGACACTGAAATTGTTTCAGTGAAGTTCCTTTAAATTTGCACAGAACGTCTATTCTTCCTCCATAAACCATGTGTTTCCGCTTGTTAATGACCCCCATACGGATAATTTCTGTTCAATTGTCTATTTATAAAACAATTTACCTGAATCTCCATTGCCTATTCCAGAGAGTTGGATGTCAGCAGACTTTGGCTTCATTACAAAATTAAAATGCTTACACTTAAAGTACTCTTCTCCATTCTTGACGAAGAATTCAAAATTTAAAGAAATCTGTATGGGAATATCATCTGGAAACAAAATTAGAATGGATTTATCTCTTTTCCTTTGACCAAACTCTTGGCGCTCATATTTTAATAGTATACTTTGTGTTTAAGAGAGAACAAATACATTTGAATTTTCCATGAAGGTTCTTACTCAACATAATAAATGATTGACAAATTGATCAAATTTAAATATAGTTTTCTGAAAAAAAATGCTTCGTTGGGTGAGGAGTTTAGTAGACTGTTGATCATAATTGCAAACAATTTACTATTGACTGCAGCAGTCCTTATAAAAAAGTTTTATTTAAAACATACAAATTAAACGTTTCGCAGAGTGAAACTCTCTATCATCAATATTAACGCAAACAATCCCAGCACCAGATTAACAAAATATTAATAACCATACATAACATACGTATATAAAAATGCGGGCCTTAGAACTGTAGCCGCTACGTGGGGCAATAGCCTCTCGGGCCGCTTCGCGGCCGCATTGTTTTTTTATTATCATTTCTTGTTACATGGCATTTTTTGATGTTTTTAGTGTGTTTTCGCTGTAGAAACAAATATTTTCTTGTTGTATAAACTAATTCTTAAATGCGCCAATTTTTATAATTAATATTTATTTTTCTAAACCTCTTTCAACAAGAAAAGTAGTAATTGTTACCAAGGTAAAGATGCGCGTGTCCAGTTTTCTTTGGTTTTCCTTGCCTTTCTAAAGTATATTCACCTTCTATATTGAAATAATTAGTATAACCCGTGTAATTTACCCATGTAAAGTCATTCGCTACCCTGGAAAATAAATGTAAAAAAATATAACAATAAATATGACATTAGGGTTTCGAGGTGAAACAAATAAATAGTTGTTTTATACTAAACAAAAAGATTTTTGATATAAATCATCAAAGAAGATGTTCGATACCAAAAGCAGAACCCAAATCAAGGTTAAACTTACTAGATTGACTTATTTGGTCTCCCTTGTCGTGGATATTTTGGGCTTCGGATCGTGAAAATTTTGCCTTCTGGGATCCTTTAAATTTTGGATAATGGCAAAAAAGCAGTGTTTGCCTTATAGCAATAATCCATTAGTGTTATAAAAAAGTTATTTTTTTTAAGTTTATTGAATGTGTGTGTCTAGAAATACACACACACACACACACACACACACACATATATATTATATATATATATATATATATATATATATATATATATATATATATATTATATATATATGATTATTATTGTTGTTAGTATTTGTCTCCATTATAATTGATAATATTAAATTTATGACACAGAATGGGACGTAATAAACTGTTTAAAAGCTTTTAAACAGTATGATTGTCCTCAGGTAAAATTTGGTCTAATACCCGTGAACAAGATAGGCCAACAATTTTTCACACCGTTGAAAGACAAGTTAAGCATCAATGATGACATGTGTTTTATTTATAATGTTCCTTGTGCTGACTGCCCGGGTATATACATAGGTGAATCCCGCCAATCCTGGACAAACAGGAGAGACCAACATGAAGGTAGTATCAGAAGAGGGGAAAATTACACAGCATTAGCAAGTCATGCCACAAAGCTGAAGCATAATTTTGATTTCAATCAGGCTAAAATAATAGATCATGAAACCAATGATTATAAAAGAAAAATCCTTGAAGCTATTTATATTTCTAATGAACCAGCTAATATTAATTATAAGCAAGACTCAAAAGGCTTACATAAGCATTACTCAGACATTTTCAATAAGATAAACTAATTAATTTTTTGTTTTGTTATGTTTTATTGTCTGCCATATTAATTTTTCCATCAATTTCACTTTTGTAGGTTCTGGAATGGTTATATTAAACTTGTTTTGGTCAGTTTCTTCATTAATTTAGTTGGTTTTTATTATAAATTTTTGTAGTAATTTTATAATCTTAAGTACTTATGCTAGTCATACTTCCTTTTTCATATTACTATGCACTTTGATTTCTGTTACTGGTAAGTCCCCCTTTTTACCTGTTTTTAATTTTCTTCATGCTTAATTTCAATCTATGCTTTCTTTTTAATGTAATTTTCTTAGTAAGTTTTTGTGTTTTTTGGATTTTCTGTGTAGGTAGAATTTATTCCATTCTTTATTATCCCTGTAGAACTTTCTCATAGAACTGACTCAGTTATTTTTTAACGGTGTATGTAAGTAGCTTTATTTTTAACTTCTCTTGAGCATGACTTATTAGTAATTTTTTAACATCTATGCTTTGATTGTAATTAATTCTTTTCTTTTTAGGTTTATTTAACATGAATATGCCTTGTATTGCTAAGGAAGGCGAAATATAGTTATAATGCAAAATTAAGAAAAATTTATTACGTCCCATTCTGTGTCATAAATTTAATATTATATGATTATTATTATTAGACAAATCTAATAATTTATAACGTCACTAACCCGAGTCAACAAATTGAGTCAACTAAACAGTTGTTTATCTAGATAAAAAATCTAGTAAAACCAGTTAATATATTTGTATTGTTTGTCTGTTACCAAGCAAAGCAGTAAGATATTAGATATTGGCTTATAAATTTGAGTTTCGTATTAGCGTAGCGAGACCGAAATATTGCTATCTGAGTAAGATTACTTGTTACTGCTATCTTACATAGCATTACTACTTGTTACATAATTGTTTCCTAATTTTTTAAAGGAAATGTGCTGGAACGTTTAAAAAATTAGGTCATACTTAGCCATAATTAGTGAGAATAATGCAGTGAATTTTCCATTTTTGATTAATCACTATAGCTTTGTATAAACTATGGCATAAATATAAGTAATTCCTTCGAAAAATTCGAAAACAATTAGGTAACATGTTGTAATGCCAGTGTTACTCGAAGTTATGAATCATGAATCTTAAGCAAGAAATAAATAGAAGAGCAGAGAAGCATGCATTTCAACAAAATTCGCTCGGCCTGCGGGCATCCATGCTAGATTTTTTTGCAATATATGTCAAACATTTTATGTCAAATTATGAAAGCTGAAGAGTTACATCTTTAGTTCTATTAAACAAATTTTGGAGGTTAAAAATTTGATTTGACAAAAGTTGAATTTACTTTAAAATGAGGCATTTTTTTATGGAACCTATGGAATACTGTTACAGAGTAAACATTTATTCCAGACTGCCCGGAAATGTCCCTCAGATGGGAACAATCCCCGATCTGAAATAGCAGTCCACCTGATCATTTAGTCTGGTGTTACTTTTGAACCAGGGTGACAAAATAAATCAATCTAGCGAGTTTTGGAAACCTTTTGGGCTCGTCACTTAAGTTTTTTGTGTCTAGCTCTTAGACTTTACGGTAATGAGACATTTAAGTAATATTGAATCTGAAAAGGGTGTGATGAAATGATTCTTTTATAATTAATTCCAATTCGGATAAATTCGGTTTGAGTTGAACTCAAACTGGTAAAACATAGTTTGTGAAGTACTTCGACTAAGTTAAATTCTGTTGTTGTAGTAGTTGTACTTTAACTTAGTTAATAAGTGATAGTATTGACATACTTACGAAAATTTATCTGTGAACCGGAAATTTCTGGGACCAGTTAAATTCACATTAGTCAGAGTAAATGTAAAATCCTCAGTCTTTGCTTCTACTTCAGGTATTAGAGATGGATCTGTTTTGGGAAAACTTAATGCCGGAATTCCTGCACAGATTTAATTTATTTTTTCTGAGTTTGTTATAAACTTAAAAAAGAATATTATTGATTAAAACTTTTTCATAAAATAAACAAGCAAAAACAAAAGCATGGAAATATTTTTCTCGCAAATTTATACTGTGTCAACTATTCATGCATTGCAAAATTTGGTGGTATCAAATGAAATGTTTTGCTTGCCAAGCAAGATGGCGGTATGAGAGCACCGCCGTAGTAATACAAATACTATATTCATATAAACATAGAGCATAGGTCGGGCGTCTCTGGTAATTTCTTCACATTATATACTTCAGACTCTGTTGCCGCCTTGATGAGACGTAACGTGCTGTTAAATTTATAGTATTTAATCATCAAAACTTAATTGATAAATAGTGAATACAGAGAAGGTCGCTACGAAAAAAAAAAAGAAAAAGAAGATTACGATTGAAAAAAAAATCATAATTATTCTTGAAAAATACAAATACTGGAACAAAATGAAAACGTAAATAAGAAAACATGGAAGATAAAAGAACAACAGGTTATGCAAAAGCGGTGCATGTTTAGAAAAATAAAGAGCCATAGCAGGGCTACAGTTATGGTAATTTTTTTTTTAAAAAAGTACTTCAAGTTGGTTACTCTTACCTGCTATAATATTAGGAAGTGTTTCAAAGGCAGTTCGCCTGACACATTCAGTCAGACCTGGGTCATTCCTCTTACAAAGTTTAAAATAATCCTTAGCTGAAAATTTAATTAAGACACCGGAATAAAAATCTTAATATTATTTAAAATACACCAAAATAATTAAATACTCTCTGTATGTCCCGATAACATAACAAAGCCAAGCTTAAGTTTTAAGTCTATTTCATTGTAATTAATGGTTACGCTCGGTGATATATACATACATGTTTATATCGGCCATGACAGTTGTCAGACCATTAATTATTATAAACTTAATAAAATGGATGTCAAATGTTGAACTGCCATATTTGCTTAAATTTTCACCACATTCTAAAAATAAGGGTCTTCGGTCCATATCACTAAGCGGCGTCGGCCATTCGGGCCGTCGCCAAAGTTTGATAATTCTGACTTTTAATGAATTTAAAAAAATGTTTGATGACACGGAAAATAATTTTACCGATCTAAAAACTTTATCCTCTATGCAGTTCAACTAGAGCTTAAAACTGATTTTGGTGCCCAGTTTAAACCCCTGTATTTATGATAGGGGATAAATATAACTGGAGTCATAGAGATATACTAAAGGGGCATAGCCTATCTAAATACATTGAAAGGCCTGAAACATAGTTTTAGGGCTCTCAGGGGCTCTGTGTAACCTCATTGAAACTTCCTTCAATCATGAGTTAAGGTTATAATTAATCAATTTTTTGGTTTCCTGCAAATGGTTTGCGTTTTGATTTGTATTTTTAACGTTCTTCTATATAAGTTACTGTAATTTTGTACTGATTATTTTATTGAAATAAAATAATCAACGTACTTATAAGCGACGGTGGTAAGGTTACTTATTCGATGTTTCAAAATTTAACCTATACGGCCTCCGTAGTAATAATATCTCTATGACTGGAGTTATGCGTGACACAGAACATCACAAACATAGAAAGAAACAGCAATAAAACCACTTAGAGTCATGAAAGTCCCTAAAATAAATAATTATGATGAAACCTTGGTTAACTTCTTGGGTGAACCCAATACTTTTCTTAAAGCTGCGGTTGTAGGCGAGGCGATTTCTAAAAAAAAAATCGAAGTATATAATTATATATATAATTCCTTTTCTAGAAAACTCCAATTTTACTACTGAAATGTTTGTAATATGGTATTTTATGTCCTTAAAACATAAAATTCCAAATAGACTTACGTTTAGCGACTGAAGAATAAGCTGCGTGTACTATTAATACCAAGAGCCAAAGTTTAGCCATAACGACGAACTTTAAATTAACAA
The DNA here is from genome assembly GCA_018340805.1 of Microvelia longipes. Classification (NCBI taxonomy): domain Eukaryota; kingdom Metazoa; phylum Arthropoda; class Insecta; order Hemiptera; family Veliidae; genus Microvelia; species Microvelia longipes. The sequence continues at coordinate 47,867,170 of JACMZG010001911.1, read as the reverse complement.
TTCAGGACAGCACAGCTGAAATAGACGGCAAATGATATTAATTTATATATATATATATTATATATATATATATATATATATATATATATATATATTATATGTATATATATTATATATATAATATATATATATATTATATATTATATATATATATATATATATATATATAATATATATATATATATATATATATATATATTATATATATATATATATATCTTAAACGGATAATCATTTTCAAATCAAACTTGTCACAAAAATATAACCTTGGGGAGGACACGAACCCCCTATTAAAATCAGGTTATTGTTTCGCTATTGACACGGTTTACTGAAAATTTTGGTGAAACTATTTTACTTCATTATTTACTGTTTTACCGATAAATAATAATACATTTTTTGGTAAAACGTTTTAAATAGTGGGTTTATTTACTTAATTTACCGAGAGCATTAGTAAATGATATTTTGTGAAAAAGTTTGCCTAAAACATTTAGCCTTGAATAGAACTGCTTAACTACTAGAACGAGAGTACTTAATTTAAGCTTTTCAATACTGATTGTTTACGTTTTTTATACATTTACATGTATTATAATATATATATATATATATATATATATATATATATATATATATATATATATATATATATGCATGTACTCATAGCGAATTCTTGTAAACACGCTATCTTTTAAACGGATAATCATTTTCAAATCAAACTTGTCACAAAATTTAACCTTGGGGAGGACAAGAATCCTATTAAAAATCAGGTTTTTGTTGTGCCATTAACACGGTTTATTGAGAAAAATTTTCAAAAATTTGGAAAAATTAAAGGTTAAAATTTAAAACTCTTCGCCATGAAAAAGGTCCTCACTAATGTTTATTGGGATACGATAGTTTTAAGTGACCAAAAAGCTGAAAATATTGATGTAAATAACCGGCAAACCTAAAATAATATAATAAAATACGTTCGATGAACAAGAAAACCTAAAATACGGTGGGTAAACAGCAGAAGTCCAGTGGGGGATAGTTTTTACTGTTTCTTGGGGTACTGTAAGTAATAAATGGAACTCATTAAAAACTTTATAAGCTGGGTAGTAGTATCACACCTTGATATTTTGTTTTTCCATATTTTCCCTTGAAAAAGATTATTATTACCCGATGGGATCTTTTAATGTTATGTTGTATTGTGCAGAGGTAATTTTGAAAGGATAAAAGCATAGTGTGTATGAATCCCTAAAAAATTGTCATGCGTATTTTCCTTAAAAAACTAGGAGAATAAAAAAAAACTTCTGAAATTGTTCCTGCTCAGGCTAAAAATCACAATTCAAAAACTGATATTCAAAAAAGCAACCATTCTAATTTAAATTTACCCTGTTTAATAGAAAACTATGCACATTTATTGCATTACATATTTTAAAATATTGATTTAATATAATATTGATATCAACCTAAATCAATCTTGTTCTTTTTAAAAAAATTGACTCTCAGCAGGATTTGTTTGATTGCAGTGCGAGCGAAAGATAACCTTGGATATTCCCTAAGACTATTAGAATTAAAATTAGGATAAGATTAGAATTCCTACCTATTTCTTCAATCGACAATTGTTAACAACTAAGGTTTTTACAGGCCTTCGTTAGTTTAAGTACTTTTCCATAAAGTAACAGAACAAATTTATTTTGAATACAATAATTATAAAAGAGTGCACGTGTTATATTAATCTTTAAATTTACATTTTTGGATTAAAATAAAATAATTTTCACAATTAGTGAATTTTAAAATACAATAGAATCTGAAATAAAAACATTACTAATTTAATATTGTATGACGTTTTTTTATTTGCTTTTCTATCAATATGTTAATGATTTTATTATTATATTCCGTTGCATTTAAAATCCATTAAACCATTATTTTTGTTAAATCTTTAATTACATAGTGGTATCATAAGACTGATGGCAGAACGAATTACGTCAGAACGTAGCAGACGTCAGAAATTGTTTTTAGATAATTTTCCAAACCATTCCTTAGTAACAATTTGCTAAAAATAAATACAAATAAGTCGTGAACAAATTTTTCGTAATTAGTAAATTAAGTGAAATCACAAAACCTAAAAAAGTTATTTGCTGGATAAAATTTATTACATACAAAACAATACTCTACTGTGGCCAGTTATGTTATAGCTAACCCCAAGTCTATACTTTTTCTCAATAAACATAATGATGTTTACTTAATACCTACACTACAGGATATACATACTAAAATGTTGACGGAGAAATTTGGTACTTGGTAAAAAGATAAATACATACCAAATCAGATTATCTCAAGAATTAAATTAATATTGCAAATTATCTGCAATAATTATGTGACAAAGAAACTAATGATTTATTTAATTTCCCCACTCCATTCTTTCATTCATTTTTTTATCTATTAAAAATAAAAAATTAAACTGTGGGAAAAGTTAAGTGCAAAATTACATAATGTTCAACTATTGTTGTATCTAGAAAATTACCTAATATCATAAAATCAAAATTATCTTATCTTTTGATCAATTTAAAGTAGACATAAAAGAATATCTTCAGCAAAATCCATTTTATTCTATAAAAGATTTCTTAAACAATTAATATGAGTGTAAATTGTGGCGTTTTCATTGTGATTTGTACATTACTTACTGAAATAAAGTTATTCTTATTCTTAAAAGAAATAGCTGGCTCATACTTATAATACTTTATAAAATAAAAAAATAATAAATTAAAAGTAATAAATTGAAAAAGCCCCTATAGCTCAACTCCCCCCCCCATAGATTCGACTAATGGAAGCGATATCATAACCTAAATTTTGTTCAGAAAATTCGATAACCTTGGGTTTATTTTCTGATATGGGCGAATGCTTACATATTAAGTTAGGCCTTCTTATAAAAGTTTGTGAGTTTTATCCTTAATAAGTCCTTGTCCACTGATAAATTTCAAATCTTTAAAATGAAGCCCTAGTTGGTCCAACCCATAAAATGACGAACGATCCACCTTCCATCAAATTATAGGCCTACTGCATTGCCTCAATCAATATTTTTGCAGGTCCTTTGAAACAATTGTACGTTTCTTCATGGTTCGTTGTATCGAACCTAAATCACCATGATTTTCGTAATAAACTGATTGTTTCTTGCAAAAAATTAAGATGAGTTTTTTTTTTTTTTTTTTTTTTTTTTTTAAATATTCTTTATTTTTTAAAATTACATATTTTACAATAATTGATGAATTCATTTAAAGTACTCTCGCATGAGGTCTTGAAAAAGACCTGCGCCGCGAGAGGGAAATCTACGCACTTTTCTCTATATTTCTCTTCTTTATAAGAATATTATTTTATTTTTATTGGTAATTTAGAGATAAATAGAAATAGATAGAAATAAAAAAAAATTCTAATTATTCTAATAATTTTATGATTTTTAAACAGGTTAGTGATAGATTCAGGTAATTTATTATTAGGTTAGTAGGTTAGTTGATTGATTTTTTTAACATTGCACATTACAGAAGCAGGTAGATTCTGTTTTTGTTAATTTTTCGACCTAGTTATTCACCAAATTCACTGCACACTGCATAAACCAGATACATTTCTCACAGGTAAATTATTATAACAATGTGTCATTAAATTTAGTTGATTCGATCATTATAATCAAATAAATTGGGTGCAGGGAATCTCGGAACTTTTCTTTAACTTATAGGATTCTCTTAACTCGTCCTCCCATTTCGGACTCGCTGCTTGTCTAGAAAACATGCTAAAAAATATTATGATAAATCATCGAACTTGCTTCGCTCGTCCCTAGAATAGACGAAAAATTCTGGGACGGATTTCCGTGAGCCGACTGAATTTACTTTGAAATACGCACTTTTTCTTATCAATCCAATTTATGCTTAATTCTTCGGTATAATATACCGAAGAATTAAGCATAAATTGGATTGATAAGAAAAAGTGCGTCACAAATTGTTTAATTTTTTTGATTTTTTTTAAAATGAGCTAAAAATTAGCATATAATGAACTTCAAATTAGTGCAAATAATGCTGTGCTGTCTTAAAACAAAGCGCATTTTGTTAGAAAAATTCGAAAAATATACAAGTATTTGACGGCGCTACTGCTCAGGTTGTTAACTATAATTCCAAAACTCTATAAAGTATTTAAGTTTGCAATTTCAAAATAGTTTTGGCGCTGAGGTCCGCAAGTTGGGCAAATTTTCATTGAAATCCCCTCTTCCTAGCTTATCAATCCAATTTTTGCTTAAGTTTTCGGTTTATATTTTAATAACCAGGTTTCGCTCTCAGTTTATAGAAGATTATTGTTTAGATAAATTATCGCCAACTTTAGAATACACTTTGAGCGTAACGGTTGCTACAACCCCCCGAGGTGGTTCCCGCAGGGGTTATCCCTGATGAGCCGCAAGGCTCATAGGGCATAACGGCGGGGCTTTAAACGGGCATTATTATTATTATTTAATAACTGAGCAGTCGCGTCACAACATGTTATTTAATTTTTTTTAAAGGAAATGCGCTAAAATTAGCATCAACTGAAATTCGATGAGTGCAAATAATACTGTGCAGTGTAATCTATGGGATAAGAAAAAATGTTGGTTAAAAAATTATAAAAAAATAATCGACAATTTGAGACGCTACTACTAAGGTTATTAATTATATACCGAAATCTTAACCAAAAATTGGATTAATAAACAGGAAAACACACAGTTTAAAGAAAATTCGCTCGGCTTTAGGACCTCCTCGCCAGAGTTATTTTAATTTTATAAACTTAAATACTGTAATTAAGAGGATAAAAATTAGCCCCGGTACCAAACCTGGAAACCCTAAATTTGAGTAGTCTTATCTACCCCAGAGCGAATTAATTGGATTCAACTCGCGCAAAAAAATTGAAAACCACCCTACTCGGTTTATCGACTGTATTTTAGGTTACTAGGTGATTTAACACTGTTTTTTTTTTAGAATTTTTGGTTTCTTAAAGTGGTTGAATTGACTACCGACCGGTTTTATTGGATTCAGCGCCCCAATTGGGACATTTTTTTTAAATAAATGAATATTTTCCGAAGAAAATATTTACCTTTAATTATAAATAAAGGTAATTTAGGACTGCAGTCTTAATTAATCTTAATAAATACCTCAACTTTTTCTCAAGAGTTAAATGCTTTGGTTGCTCCAGCTTTCGCCTTAAGAACCAACTAACTGCTCATGGAAATAATAGCATTTACTCCCTTAGTGTATAAATAACTGCTGCTTGCGTGTGACATGGAAAATTTAAAGTAAAAAATGTTATTATATTATCGTTGACACCACTCTGTAAGTCTTGACTGGTGGTTTCTGTAATAACTATTTACTCCCAGTCTATTAGGGAAATAGCTAGGTGCCTGCAGTGGCGCATACGATGCAGGTAATAGCTGGCACGTGTCGGCAATGTTTCCTTTGCTGTATAGTAGCTTATTATATTTCATTAAATTAAGGCTATAAAAAATAGACAAAAGAATAATATTCTTTAAACTGGTATGTTTAATTTTAATCGGTTACAGCGAAAAAAGGGTACTATATTTTAAGATAAGGATCTATCACTAAAATAAATAAACGATTGCATACATTTTTTTAAATACTAGCTGCAAAAATTTGGAGGTAGTAAATATTGCTTTGCAGTTGTTGCAACACTCGCAATTTCAGAGTTTGGTCTTGTAATTCGTCTAACAATTTGTCTATGTTATTTCACTTCTCTTTTATTCTGATTAATTTACCTTTTATACAGTGACGAAACGAACATGTTATGTATACATCAACTTAATATTAAAATGTCGAGCACAGGGTACCTCGGATCTTTTCCTTATTACATCGGATTCGCTACGCTCATCCTCCTAGCTTTGGACTCGCTTCTGTCGAGCACAGGGTACCTCGGATCTTTTCCTTATTACATCGGATTCGCTACGCTCGTCCTCCTAGCTTTGGACTCGCTTCGCTTGTGCTCAGAATATACAAGTCGTTAAATTTATACCGCAAAACATCTTTAGGCTTGCTTCGCTCGTCCTCAGATAGTTAATAGAATCGTTTCATTACCAGCGATCACCCATTCAGGCACTGACTATGCTGTTTAACTTTTATGATCCACCCAAAAATCATGGATATACTTGTGATATTAAAATTGACCGTGTACTTATTTATTACGTAAAGGTATACACTTGTACTAAGTATTAACTCAATTAGACCCTTTTCTGATTTTTTACAATTTTTTAAAACACGTACACAAGTCAATTGATAAAAATTGAACTAATGCTGGTAATAAGATGAAACTTAGCAAATCATTTAGTGCTATGCATGGCCAAATTTCATTTGGGATTGAATAATTTTTCCGTGTTTTCTGATTTGTCAATTTTTTTGCTGAGTCATTATTGCAGGTAATAAGGTCATAAAAAGTGTTTTTCTAAATAGCACAACTATAGCGGTAGACTGATTTTTGTACGAAGTTTCAACTCTGTAGCATAAACACACTGGGAGCTACGATCATAACGGACACACACAGAAAACTTTGCAAAAACCGCTTACGAGGCCTTTAAAATGCCTAAAAAGGATCATTCCGGTGACATCCCGCTTTTGGACTTTTTTCGCAAACACAATACTTTTTCTACTACGGTATAAATGAGGAAAAGCAAAAAAAAATATATAAAAAAAATGTTTGCAAATAAATATAATCATTTATATTATTAGTATACCATATTTATATTATGATTACCAGCAGTGATACCTGAGCTTCGCTCGGCAAATGTTTTTTTTATCAAACAACAAATTATTATAACTTCAGTGAGCGCCGTGGAATGGTCTACAATATTAACAACACCAACTTCGTCTTTCCACCAATAAGCTTTACTTTAACTCTGAGCAGAGCCGGCTTTCGGCAATAATGCCATCTACAGTGCCTAAACAAGTAACAATGATGTCAGCTAGTCGAGCTAACAGCGCAGAAGATCAGGCAAGTAGATTTCATAAACTTACGAAAAATACGCTTGTAGAAATAGATAATTATAATCTTGATAGGCTAAAGAACATGTATAAAATCTTAAAAATTAAAGAAGACGTTGCTTGTCGTAATTTATGGTTCGTTAATGTATGTAGAAGAGAAAATTTGCAACCTAATTTTCTTTTACGTTTTGGTGTGCAGAAATTAAGAGTTGCTAACAATATAAGATTAAATTTATTGCAATTATTTTAGCTAACGAAGGGAAGCGCTGGTATAAAGCTATCGCTAATATACGACACTATATTGTTTACATAAAGAATAAACTTGTAAATATGTTAGACGAAGGGGAGTTATCTAATTTAAACTATAGTATTATTGAAGCTGTAAATAAAACCGGTGAAGATAAGAGGATTGTTATGAACAGAAAATTAACGTTCCTTAGATCACGTAATATGTGCGTTACAATTAATAACAATCGAAAAAACAGCACAATCATCGATGACACAGAAGTAGCGGTAAATACAGCCACTAATGAGATGGTTGTCAACCACGATTCGGTCACGGGGCCCTCATCCCCCAATGACGTCATACCTGAATCTTCTTTTGACACTACCTTAGCTATTAATAACCCTAACGTTGATTATGCGGAAAGAGATTGCCTACACACATTTCATAAACGCACAGTTGTTGCTGATCCTACTATTGTTTTTACACAAGATGAGATTAAGCTTTTAGACCGAGGACTTTAAATATTCACCAAGTTGTTATAGTAATAACTAACGACATTATTCAGCTCGGAGTTTCTCTAGACAGTTTAAACTAAGACCTGATGTTAACGCTGAATTATCTGTTGTTCTAAAGAACGAAATTAGAAAAAGTAAACATATAAAAACTAATAAAACGCAACAACAGGTAGCAGAAAGAAACGCATTAGCCAGTTTAAAAGAAAAAATTAAAAACAATGATCTGGTCGTAGTTAAAGCTGACAAAGGTAATGCTACAGTCGTTATTAAGAAAACGCTTATATCGAGCGTGTAGAGAACTTCATTAAGCAGCATATTTCATTATTCTTACTGAAGATCCGACCCTAATATTCATCAAAAAGTTCGGGCAGCCTTAAAACAAAATAAGCACTTTATTGTAAATCTTTTAGACTGCTAAATATGAACGCGCAAGCGCCTAGGTTGTATGGAGCTATCAAGGTTCACAAGCCTGGTATGCCAGTTAGGCCTATAGTACCACGCTGCGGTTCGGCAACGGAAAAGATCGCTAAAGAACTTCATAAAGACTTCAAGAGAATAACAGGTTTTCAGGCTAGTGACGCGATAAAAAACAGTTCTGAATTGATTCAAAACCTCCAATCTATACAAATGAGTCAAAATTATACTTTGGTTTCTTTCGACGTGGTTGACTTGTTCACTAGTATACCACCTGACATCTGCTTAAAGCTCATGAACATTCTACTGAGACGAAAATCGCATGATAAAATCCTAAACGCCGAGATGATGGAATGATTAGCCTGTGTTTTTGAATTTAACTACGCTGTTTTCAATGGGGTCATCTATTCTAACCCTAAAGGCCTTGCAATGGGTAATCCTTTAAGTTGCTTGGCTGCAGAAGTATTCATGCACAACTTCTATAAGCACTGTGTAGATAGTGAAGAGAACCCTTTTAGGGAACTTATTATTTTATGGAAGCGTTATGTGGACGACATTTTTGTTCTTTGGAGTGGATCAATGAACAGTTAGATTTATTCTTAAAAATATTAATAAATGCTTTCAAGGTATAAGCTTCACTATGGAAGTCGAGAAATACGCAGGATCGCTTAATTACCTAGACCTCACGTTATCAAAACTAGGAAACACCATAGACGTCTCAATTCGCCGCAAACTTACGTGTACTGATACCGTACTTCATGCTTCATCAAGGCATCCTTGGGCCCAGAAAATGGCGGCTTTTCATAGTTACACGTATCGTCTGGTGAACACCCCTCTCACTAGAGTTAATTTTGATAAGGAAAAGCGTATCTTGCACCTTATAGCCACTAATAATGGTTATGACTCTTCCATAGTAGATAAGCTCATAGAAAGAAAGGAGAGGCAGAAAACGCTTAAACTTATTTATCCTGATGGCCAAGAAGGCACGCACAGTGATGTAACCACTAAGTGGTGCTCAATCCCTTATATTGGGCCAGTTTCCACCAAAGTGTCTACTTGCCTCAAAAATGCCGGTTTACGAACAGCTTTTCGCTCTATAAGCACCTTAAGGCACGAACTTTCTAAACCTAAAGATACAGTAGACTCCTTCGAAAAAGTGGTGTATATATTATAAAGTGCGGTTTTTCAAGACTGCAAGAAGTTTTACTTAGGGCAAACAGGGCAAATTTTCCACCCGTTTCAAGGAACACCTGAAAGGCCCAACGAATTTTTATACCCACATTATACGGAGGCACATGGTAAGGACGGTCATGAGGTTGGTTTCTGCACTTTGAGAACAAGGGCGAAAGATTAAACTCGTTGGAGAATTTTGAAATTAGAAGGGCTCTAGAATACAACGGTGATTGCTTAAATGATAAGACTGACGGAGGGGGCTCGGTTATAATTCAAGCTTTAGCGAGTTCCATTAAACCTCCTTCAGTCAGACTCCAAGAATTGAAAGACTCAACATCTCACCGGTAACTTCCCTTCTTATTTTATTAATTATTTTATTTGGTTATTATCTTATTATTTTTATTTATTTTTTATTATTTTATTTATTTATTTATTATTTTATTCATTTATTATTTTATTCATTTACTATTTTTTTATTTTATTATTATTTCTTTATTTTTATTATTTTATTTATTTTTTTATATTTATCATTTCATTTATTTATTATTATATTTATTTTTTATATAAACTTATTTATTTTTAGTTATGGATTTTTAACCTTTTTTTAACTTTGTATTTTATTTTTTTGGACCTTTTATTTAGTGTGTTAAGATTAGGTTATTTATATTAAGTTATTTTGTTAAGTTATGATTGTTACTTGTTTAGGCACTGTAGATGGCATTATTGCCGAAAGCCGGCTCTGCTCAGAGTTAAAGTAAAGCTTATTGGTGGAAAGACGAAGTTGGTGTTGTTAATATTATAACAAATTATTAATTATTTCTATGAGGACTACATAAAATAGACGTCGTTAACAGCTGCAGCAGGAAGAAAATTCTGTAAGATGTTTTTGTCTATCTGGCGATTCTCAAGCCGTGCTGTTGAAGATAATCATAACACCCAATTCCAAGTAAGTGGGTGTTTAAAATAAAAACTCATGCAGACGGTTCTATAGACAAATACAAGGCAAGACTAGTATTAAAAGGTTTTTCACAAAGAAAAGGAATCGACTATAACGAAACATTCAGTCCTGTAGCAAGATCTAGTACCATCAGAAGATTGTTGAGTGTTGCTGCTAATGAAAATATGTATTTGTCTCAAATTGATGTTTCGACAGCGTTTCTGTATTTAGATGAAACAATATTTATGCAACAACCTGAAGGTTTTGATGACGGGTCTGGGAGAGTGTGTTTGTTAAATAAAAACTTATACGGGGTAAAACAAGCTCTTAGGTGTTGGAACATTCGGTTTACTGATTATATTCTACAATTTGGATTTAAAAGAAGTGAAGCTGACCCCTGCTTGTATATTCGTAAGAAAAATAACAGTAAATTACTATTGGGTTTATATGTTGATGATGGTTTAATAGCTGGGACTAGCCAAGAAGATGTGGAGATATTTATCAAAGAGTTAAGAAATGAATTTAAAATTACTTTCTTGGTATAGAAATAAGTAAGTCTGAAGATGGTGCGATATCTATATGTCAAACTAGTTATGTAAAGAAAATTTTAGAGAAATTTGGAATGATTGACTGCAGACCAGTAGCATCCCCAATGTTAAAAGACGATAAAAGTGAAGATGAGTCAGAAAGTGACACTGAGTTTCCCTACAGACAAGTAGTTGGGGCACTCATGTATCTCATGTGCTGCACAAGACCGGACATAGCATATGCAGTAGGTGTAGCTTCCAGAAGTTTAGAAAATTACACCAAAAGTGATGTAGTTAAAGTTAAAAGAATCCTTCGTTACTTGCGTGGAACTTTAGAGTACAAGTTAATTTACAGAAAAGGTTACAACAGTGGTATTCTGGAAAGTTATAGCGATGCAGATCATGGTGGAGATTATTAAACAGGTCGATCGACATCAGGTGTACTGTGTATTTATTCAGGTGGTGCAATTTCTTGGTCAAGTCAGAGACAAGCAAGTGTAGCAATTTCCACTACAGAGGCAGAGATAGTGGCAGCGAGTGAAGCAGCGAGAGAAGTTGTGTGGCTAGCAAGACTACTGACAGAAATATCTAGTCTCACTTCTAATCCAACTCTTAAAGTCGACAATGAAGCAGCAGTGCGTTTGGCTCCTGAGATCACAGAAGAACGAAACATATAAGTATCCGGCACTTTTTTGTCCGAGAGCTTGTTAGTGAGGGAGAGCTTAAAGTTTTAACTGTAAGCTCTGAGAGTCAACTAGCTAATTGTGTAAGAAGATGGGCTTGAGACTCTAAACTCATACATTAGGTTTAGCAATGAGGGAGAGTGTTGAAGATAATCATTGCTCAGCCTAATATATAATATGATATATGTCACACTTTGTGACACATGTCTATATAGAAATTGACTTTTAAAATTATTTTTAAACAATAAAGTTAGTTCAAGTTGTCTATCAGTTGGGCTTATTAATATTATTTAATTTATAGAGAATATTTAATACGTGCTCTATAATTGTTTGGTAAGTTGACGATCAAAAATAGAATTCTTAAAACGTATTTTTTAATGAGAAAACAATAATATTCTGAACAAAATAGGCCATGAATTAAACAAAAACAGAATAGTATTATTTAAGATACAAATATTATTTTAGACTCAAATCGAACGGGTTTCGATGAATTATAAAATATGTTCATTCTGACCCATAAGTTGTCTAAGCTTAAAGGTTAGTTAAGATGCATAATTTAGATTCCGATATTGAAGCATCTAAAACACAGCACAATTTTTACACTAATCTTCAATTGTCATTTGTGAAGGAATTTCATTAAGACTTATAATGTGGTCAAATATGACCTATTAGTCGTTTAAGTGTTTAGTTTAGTCAAGATCCATCGATTATATTCCAATCTGTAAGCACTTAAAATTTAGTGTTGCACTAAGCCTATATTTATTTTCGAACGGGTCTCGATAATACTTAAAAGGTAACTAACTATTCAGACCTATGAGCATTCTAAGTTTAAAGTTTAATCAAGATCTATCAATTAGATTCCGAGCTGTAAGCAACCAAAAAAAGATTTTTTACACTACTTCTCTAATGTTATTTTTGCCCTGATCAAGATCTGACATAGTTTATGACTCCTGATATATGATTAGTAACTTTAGTACTTTAGTAACTTTGGTCTAGTTTTCGAGTTATAAGCAACCAAAATTTTCAACTTATTTTTTATATATAAATAGATTATTAATATTTATATTATTATCATTATATTTGTAAATAATGCATAAAAATATAATTTATCTTATAAATTCATTAAATTTATTTTTGATGTATAATAATGGCAATATGTAATGGTCATTCTCTAAACCAATCTTTAGCTGGATGTTGTGTTACGGCCGCATTCACCCAATCTCGAAATGATTTTCCTAATTCTTCTGAAAGCATTACTCCAAAGAAATATTCTGGATTCCCGAATATACTTTCTAGAGTTTCATCTGAAATAGATTAAAATGTACATAATAGACATAAAAAATTATGTCTTGAAGTAGGTAGTCAAGCTTATGTTTAATCATACTTTTTATTGGTATTCCTACAGGACATAGAACATGACATAGACCAATAGTTAAAACTATATTCTTAGTTCATCATAGTTCTTAATCACTATTTATTTTAGATTAGGAGAAAAGAGAGGAGAAATACTTACACAACCAAAAAAGTTGAAACAGACACAATCAGCATACTGTTTCCAAAAGACGTCCCCATGATTAGTTTATCCAAAAACCATCTAATTTATTAATTCCTCTGGTAAGTTTCATTAGGGTATTTTGTATGGATGGTACTTTTCTTAACTCCTGAGTAGTCATCTTTGGGATATTTCCAAAAAGATTTCCTAAAAGACATCTATGGGATGTCTGGTTTGTGGATGGACTCTGGATTTTGAAAGTAGAGAATTTGGAATTCCTCATATTATTCAGAATTCTTCTGAATGAGAACTCTTCATACGTATAAGGTCGAAACATATCTATGTTTACATATGCTGTGATACACTTCAAGTATCATGATAACTCGCTATTAAAACTTTATCATCTTTATTTTAGACAAGAAACAAGTGTTATAAAGAAGTGTGATAAAGGAGAGTCTCCATTTTCATTCAATAAGTTTACATTAAAACTACTGTCATATATTAAAAAATAATCTTTCTTAATAAGGTATTAAGAAATAATTTTGCGACGGGAAAGCGGAACGCCTATTTTAAGAACTTAAGACATACAGATTTTATTTTTAACTGCTTAATAATTAGTATATAATAAAATCTAACTGACTCTCCATCGCCTATACCAGATAGCTTGAGTGAAGCAGACTTTGGCTTCATTACAAAAATTAAACTGTTACACTTAAAGTGCTCTTCTCCATTCTTATCGAAAAATTCGAAGTTTATAAATATGTGCATGTTAACATCATCTGAAAATAACAATACATATATATATATATATATATATATATAATATATATATTATATATATATATATATAAATATTATATATATATATATATATATTATATATAATATATATTATATATATATATATTATATATATATATATATATATATATATTATATATATATATATATAATATATATATTATACATAAACCTTATTATAAATAATCAACTTATATTACATGTCTACAATAAGTCAAGTGTATCCTTAACAAAAGCTAAACAAATATCTTGTGCTGGGGAGGGTGGTACTGTCTCGCTTATCATTATACTTGTAAAGTCACTAATTTTGAGTTACACTATATTTTTAAGTTTTGAGTAACTATTTTAAGTCGTTTAGGTTTATAAATATTATAATAATATTATTATAATATAATAAAAATTGTAATACATCTATTCAACCTTATACAAGATTCATCCTTAATAAACTTTACTCTTAGTCTATAACTCTTTAGGTAAAGCTAGGTATTGTACTTGAAGAGGCGGATGATTCTCCTTTTTCTTGTTTCCTTGTTTTGAGTAATTCTCCCATGGGCTTTAATTTTACAAAGCACTGCGCTATGAAAAGTGTTATCCTGGTGATTTTTTTATACCTCTCTACACACAATTTTTAATAACCAAAGGTGTTGACATCTTAATGACCTTTTAGGGTATATATTAAGACTTTCGCCTAAGGTTTAATATTAGTTTAAGGTATTCTAGTCTTTCTTAATGGACTTACATGAACATGCATTAAGTAAAGAAGTAAACTATTTAGATATTAAAAAATACTGTAACGCAGTTTATGGTATCCAGAGTTAAGTTTTAAAACAAAACAACAAGCCATTTGGCTATCATTCACTAATTAAATTAATATTATCACTGAAGTGATGTAAAAATAAAGGATCGGCCAGGTCGGCTGTCGGTGTTCTGACTCCCTTCCTCCACATGGGCCAAAGCAAATTCTGTCACTTTATTAGAGACCTATTTCTACTTTTATTTTGAAATTTTTATCAACAAGAAATATTGTAAATTACCAAGGTTAAGATGCGCATGTCCACTTTTGGTAGGTTTTCCTGCCCTTTCTAGAGTATAGTCACTTTCAAGGTTAAAATACTTAGTATGAGCCGTGTAATTTACCCATGTAAAGTCATTCTCTACCCTGGTGAAATAATTTAATAAAATAAAACAATATATAGGTCATAAGGAGTTGAAGGCATAAGAAATATATATTTGATTCATTCTGTAAAATATTTCTCTGTTAAAACATTGCCTAATAGTGCTAATAGCGTTTAACAATAAAAATTCTTTAAAAGATTTAATGACTAATAAGGTATAACAAAAGGAAACTCGGTGGATCATTTTAAAATATTTAGTATTTCAAGTATTACGGAGTTATATACATTATCTAAATATTTTATAGATAATGTTATCATTTCTTATATGATAACATTTAAGAAACATATGTGAGATAACATATATATATATATAATATATATATATATATTAATATATATATATATATATATATATATATTATTATATATATATATATATATTATACGGATATTAGATTTGACAGTTCTAGAATTAATTTAAAATTGAAAAGAGCCCAAATACAATTTACAATCCTAATTTAAATAAATTAGCCTTAAGTAAATTATAGCTCAGATTTCGAAACAATCAATATTATCTTATGTCCGAATTAATGTTATCGAACAACAAAAATTGGGTAACAAATTACCATATTTAGGTAACAGTTACCAAGAAATGGTAAATTCTAGCTCGACTAAGTTGACTTACTTGGGAGAGACCATTGTTCTCCTAGAAAACCGAATCACTTTTATTTTTTGTGGTAACTTGTTCCTAAATAGGGTAATTTTGTTACCGCTGACTTTA
This sequence comes from Microvelia longipes, assembly GCA_018340805.1. Lineage (NCBI taxonomy): Eukaryota > Metazoa > Arthropoda > Insecta > Hemiptera > Veliidae > Microvelia > Microvelia longipes. The sequence continues at coordinate 47,851,526 of JACMZG010001911.1, read as the reverse complement.
AAAACTTTAATTCGGACATAGGTACCATCATATTAATTGTTTATAAAACTGTATTAAATTTAAAAAATGTTCGTTTAATGGTAACATTCCGGATATTAATTACTAATAATAATGAATATCAAATAACTCCATATTTTGTAATCAATCTGATATTAGACATACAGTCCAAGAGCCGGACCTGAAAAAATGCGACTCATTTTGTACTACTTCAAACCAATTTTTCTTAAAATATACTTTAAATTATGAAGAAAAATCATAGTCTGCCTATCCAGAGTGGAGCCCTTCATATGATTGCGCATGCTCAAAATTTTAGAAAATAGAACACATTTCAGATTTTTTGATATAAGTGGTTCCCTGTGGGTCGTGTGCAAAACATGAAGAGAACATTTTTTACAGGTGATAAAATGTTCTGTAAAATGAGTGTTAACTCATTAAAATCGGATTACTGCAACCAAAGTTATGGCTCTTTCAAAAACACTAAAAAATGGTTAATTTATGCAGTCAGCGAATGGTTTCTTTTGTGCATTTTTTGGCCATTTAACAAATGTCATAACTTCAGTTGTATTTATCCGATTTTAACAAAAAACACTCGTTTTATAGAAAATTTTATCAGCTTTAAAAAATGTTCTCTTCGTGTTTCGCACACGACCTACGGGGAACCACTTATTGCAAAAAAACTGGAATTTGTGCTATTTTCTAATATTTTGAGCAAGCGCATTCTTATAAAGGGCTTCACTCTAGATAGGCAGACTATGTTTTTCTTTATAATTTAAGGTATACTTTCATAAAAATTTGGTTTTAAGTGGTACAAATTGAGTCACATTTTTAGGCCTAGTTCTTGAACTAATACATATTAAAGTTTCGTCATAAAACACATGATATTTCGTGTTTTTAACAGTTTGTAACAAAATCTATGATGGATGTCCAACTTATAGCTTATTACAATAGCTTATTAAATTATTAATGGATTACATAAATATTGGTATTACATTTTTTTTAATTTAATGTTTTTTATATTATATTTATTATTGTATGTCTTAATTTACTTTCCAAATAATCCAAAAGTGGTAAAAAATACCATGCTAAAAAATAGTTGCGAAAAGAATAAAGGTAAACTTTAACCTGTAAAAAAATAAATACCTAATCATTTCAATTCCGAATCTAAATGTCCTCGTCTGGTTCAAGATTGGATTGGGTCGGATACGATTGGAAATACCAGAAATAACATTTCGTATGTACACATAATATATAAATAGATCCATTACTTTAGTATCAAGAATTAGTTATAGCATTAGCAATACATACTCAAACATATCAGTGATCCGGACATTTTTCGCTCCAGTTAAATTCAGATGAGTCATAGTAAGTGTGAGATCCTCTGTCTTTTTCTCTATTTTGGATATCAAATATGGCTCTGTCACAGCAAAATTTAGCTCTGGAATTCCTGCACAAACCCAGCTTTATTATTTCCTTATACCCTATAATTCTTATAATCTATTTTTCAAAACAATATCAACAAACTCTTTCTTGATATATTATAATAATGCTTATCGACTGACACCATTTCATAAAATAAGCAAGCTAATAAAACTAATTGTGGAAGAAGAACGATATGAAAATGAATAGATTGACAGCTAGCGTGACAAGTTTCACTGTCATCCTAGCTATCGATTTTTTTATTTGTCTTTCATTTCATCACTAATTTTCGTTTTAAATTAAAATTAATTCAGTTGTGGTTTAGAACTCAATCCAATGCCAAAATTTATTTCTATATCTTACCATCCAAATTTAGTTCAATTTTCATTTGTACTTGAATTTATTATAGTTCTATTTATTTTCAGTCATAGTCGTTCTTTTCAACACTAATAGAAATATTTTCTTAAAGCCTTAAAGCTACTAGAAAAACTATTTAAATAAACCAAGAGTTTGTATATATTTTTGAATTTAAATTTAATTTAATTTAATATTTAATTTCCTCACTCAAATCGATTGGAAACATAGAGATATATTACTAGAGGGGGCATACCCTATCTTAATACATTGAGAGGCTTGATAAATCTTCTATAGGACTCTGTGCAACCTCATTGAAACTTCCTCTAAGAGTAAGTTAAGGTTATAGTAAATCAATTGTTGTCTGCGTTACCCACATAGTTTATGTTTTATTTTTGTACTCTAATCGTTGTATTATATATGTTATTGTAAGCTACATTTTGTACTGTTAATTTTATTATATTAATATCGAAGGTGTCGAAAGTCCCGCCACAAAACATTTTAAAGCATCCAATCTTTTACAAAGGGATTTTTAATATAAACTGACTTTTATCAATGGAAAATGCCACTTAAGAATTTCTTTCGTTTATAATTTATAATTCAACTAAAACGCATAAAATGTGGTCTTAAATATTGAACAAATTTAAATTAATCAACTTTTTGTCAATTCCCTTAGTTACGGCATCGTTTGCAAAATGAAGACCTTATCAATGCTCTTATCGCCAGTCAGAGCTGCCAACTTCAAGAATTTTGTACAGCTCTCTATTAATGGTATTAAAACACATGAGATAATATATAATGAGAACTTCTTTCCTATAAATCCTAGTTAAAACCTAAGGTAACTAGGTATAAATATGTAGTTTGCAAATACTTAAAATAAAGGACGTGGTACGCAGAATTTTTATCCCTCTCATAAAAATCCTAGAGGCCCGTGCTGGGGCTCTTTTATTACTTTTTTCTGTGCGTTTCTTTATTTCTGTGTGTTTATTAATTTATTTCTGTAAGTTTCTTTATTTCTATGCGTTTATTACTTTATTTCTTACGTTTTGATATTTTTTCTGAAATCATAATACTTACCTAAAATAAGACTAGGAATACCTTCATGCATAGATTGGCGGACACATTCACTTAGACCTGGTTCATTCTTCTTACAAAGTTTAAAAAAATCTTCAGCTGCAAATTTAATTATCAAAATAAGTTCAATACATTTTAAGTTATTGCATTTTTCACATTTCACTCATCAAAGTCAAGCTTTTTAGGTATTTAGATAGATTTCATTAGAGTATTAGGTAAATTAACCAATATTATGAAATTACGATAATAATTGTTACGGTAATATTTTAAGGTAATGAAAATTATAGTAATAATAGTCTTAATGAGTATCAGTAAGTACATCTATCTATTATATTATCTCGTAGTAAACCCAATATCATACAATTGTAAAAATACCTTTGATGGGAGATATATGCATATATATATATTATATATATATATATATTATATATATATATATATATATATATATATATATTTGTAACGTTCTGTAACGTAAATTTTCAATAAATAGGTCCAGGGCAAATAAAACATCAATTCAGCTGAAACAGCAATAATATCTTTAATAATACATAAATTAAATAATTAAACGTGAAGTCAATTGCAAATAGCAATTATCTGGTTTCGGTGAATACACCTCCTTTTATAGGATAACTTATATTTCTTGTTGATGCTTACCGTTTTCCAACGAAGGCGAAGTTAGATCTGCTCTGCGTGGTGGCCGGGATGAACATGCCGCTCAAGCTGTGTAATCCTTGATACATAAGACAATAATACTGCGCACGCGCAGAACTATCTAACCAAATCAGCTAAACATCAAAACCGCCGCTACATAGCCCCCCTGCATATCAGGTAGTTAAGAACTGATATGCTAAAGGATACGTGTAAAGGATACTTTTAAAGAAGGCTGTCTACACTAGCTCCCGGAAGTACGGTTAACTTAGGAGGCTGCCAGAGTTGCAACAATTCTTAGGGCTATCCATTTAGCAACATCTATCAGTATTAATTCACCGACCCAAAATGTTTAAATACATTTTATAATACTGAACAGAAATTTTAAAGCAATAAAAACAAGAAACTATAGCTTGATAGCTTAAATTAAAATTAACATAATAATACATCTTGACATAAGATTTATAGAATTATAACTTATAACAAATCCAAAATGATAGATAATACTTAGGACCGTCCTTATAAAGGAATGCTTTATCTTCTTCGTAGCATTTTTCTAATAAATATGAGTTTTACCGTTTTCTTCTTTCTATGGCCAGCCATCAAGTATCCAAATTTATCTTTGTAAGGATTGAACTGTTCTTCTAATCTAATAAAAGAACTCATCTTCAGCCTGCCTTTCACTAAAACGAACCGACAAAAACTAAAATGATTAACTCGTACACTGTTTGACAATTTTGTTGAACTGATTGAATAACACGAATAAAGACATTCTAGAATGCTCTGAACTCGCTTTTTGCCAATATCAGTCATGCTTAACAGGGTTTCTATTATTTCAAATATTTTTAAAGGTGCAGCCCGTATTTCCAAACCTTCTGACAAATAAACTTTAAATTTGGATCTATCCAGGGTACAAAATCTATTAAAACTTTTGTTTAAAGCTGAATAAATATTCTGGTTTATTGTTTTAATGTTATTATCCATATCACTTGGAACTATAATGTTCGTTTCATTAAAGTTCATTATTTCTGTCAATTTATTTTCCTCTAACTGGTTATTCTTATTTGAAAGTTCAATAATTTTTAAGTCATCTACTTCCATGGGGTTCGAAAAGATACCGAGATTTGATTTTATATCCTCGGAAATTTCAGCTTTTTGAGGAAAATTAAAAGTTTTTATATCACCATTATCAGCAATAACTTCCTGAGAATACTCAAGCTTCATAGCATCGCCCACTTTCTTGATAGCTTCTATTTGTAACAAAGTTTCATGTAAGAAATCGGTTACTTTAGACAAACTTAAGTCTAACTTTCTTAAAAAATCATTTTGGCTAGGATCGGACTTGGGTGGGCACGAATTATTAATATCTTGGTCAAAGGTATTATCTCTTAGTCCCTCACTGCCATTGATATTATCCCTCTCGTGTCTCATAACATTATATTTATTCGGGTAAAGAACACAGTTTACTATATCCATATCAGAACTAATGTAAGACTTTAGTATATTTGTCCGCCATCTTTTGTTTTTCTTTTAATAACTCTTCAAGAAGAAATAGATTTAAGAAAAATATTTTAATATTGTCTTAGTTTGACCTTACGGATAATTATCTAACCAAAGCAACAGTCAATAATAATTTAAAAATTCGTAGTATTACTTCAAATATTTTTAAATTTTAAACAAAATCTTTGCCCTGCCCGTTGGACGCCAATGTAACGTTCTGTAACGTAAATTTTCAATAAATAGGTCCAGGGCAAATAAAACAATTCAGCAATAATATCTTTAAAATACATAAATGAAATAATTAAACGTGAAGTCAATTGCAAATAGCAATTATCTGGTTTCGGTGAATACACCTCCTTTTATAGGATAACTTATATTTCTTGTTGATGCTTACCGTCTTTCCAACGAAGGCGAAGTTAGATCTGCTCTGCGTGGTGGCCGGGATGAACATGCCTCAAGCTGTGTAATCCTTGATACATAAGACAATAATACTGCGCACGCGCAGAACTATCTAACCAAAATCCGCTAACAATATATATATATAACTCTTAACTTAGTTAAGAGACTTTTTAGTCAAGAGAGTGTTGTCATTTTGCACAAAGAAATACAAATCATTCATTGAATTTTTAATTTAAAAATCAGGTACGAGGACCCCGGAACTTTTACTGATTTCACTGGATTCGCTACGCTCATCCTCCCTACTTCGGACTCGCTTTGCTCGTCCTCAGAATAAACCAATCGTTAAATTTATACTGCAAACACTTGAAATTAAAAGGAGTAGAACACTATCTTAGGGAGCTGGCATAATGGGCTCAACAACGTGGCCTACTTGCCTACCATATTACTACTACTAATAGATTTACACTACACGGCACAGTATTGCACACATTTGAAGTACAGTTTATGCTAATTTTTAGCGCAATTTATTTTTAATAAATCGTAAAAATCAAATAACAAGTTGTTACGCTACTGCTCAGTTTATTAAATAAATACCTAAAATTTATGCAAATATTGGATAGTATTAAGCAAAAAAGCCCGCATTTTATAAAAATTTTATTGGATTCAGCACCCCAAACTTTTCGAAACGTATGTTTTCGTGGTTTGCAAACTCTGAAGCGGATTTTGGACACACTTGCTGCCCCCCCCCTCACACGAGCCATCAGCGAATTTATCAAAAAGAATATGCTAAAATATCTATATCTGGAAATAGTTTAATGGCTAGTTTTTTGAGCAATCTAAATTAAACTAGAAAAGTTTTTGAATCAGTTAGGAAAATACTTGGTATAGAACCACAAGGTTAGCACAGTTCATAAGATAGATCGGGTCGCTCAAACACAGCGAGGCCCGTTTTCTTCGTAAAGCTTGACATCTATGCTAGAAAAACTCAGTTGAAAAGGGAAAACATGAAGAAATTGTAATATAAGGCATTTTGCTTTAGTTTTACCTATAAAACTGTTTTAGCTCACTGACATTATTTTTTCATTAATGGCAATTAAAATATGCATTGATATTAACTTGTATTTGTTGATATATTTATCTGTTGCAGTTTTATATAATTCATTTATCAAAAATAATAGTTTCAGATTATCGCAAAATTGATAACTCCAATGCAGTTGTTCCTTGTTCTTTAATCGTGTATACATCGTTATAATACACTACTGATCTATTAACCTATTATTTGATATCCCTATGAACTTGAGATACTAAATAAATATAATCTTAACTAAAAATAGATTTTTATAAAAATCATTTTCGTTTTGGCTATAAATTAAAAACCGTGACATTGAACGATATTTTTTCTAACAAAATCGGTATTTACTGCATATGGGAGATAAGCTAAGTTTATCTCTTGCCGTATCATAATGAAATTCCTTTTTTAATTAAATTATTAATTTAATTAATAATTAATGGTTATTTAATTTTCAAAATGCAATTTCAGATAGTGGAGATACTAGTGTAGGGTTCATCTTTTAATTAATTATTTAACAATAACATACATTTTTACTTTTCTTTATTTATACCGTAGGTACAAAGGAAAAGTATTATGTTTGCAAATTCCGATACCAGAATGTCACCGGAATTATCCGTTTCAAGTGTTTTTAAAGCCTAAGTGGTTTTACCAAAGTTGTCTCTCTATATGTGTGTTTGTTATCATTTTATCTCTCAGTGCATTTATGCTAGAGAGATGAAACTTGTACAAAAATCAATTTTTAGGTGTATTTGTACTATCCGGAAAATATTGTTTATGAAGTCATTAACCCGCAATAATGACAAAAATTTCAATAGTTCATTAAACGCAAAATTATCATATTTGTCATAATTTATTATTCTTTACTCATTTCATATGACTTTTCTACAACAATAATCTAATAATAAATATTTTTTTTTGTTCTTTTTCTGATAGTGCCTTAAATAACACGTCAAATAATTTAATATTGCATTTTTTTCATTTGCAAATATACTAGTTAAGTATTTTATTTAATTAGTTAAATATTTTTAATAGTTTAATACATTTGGTATATAATTAAAACTTGCAAGTCTTTTTTAAGTTATTATCTTTTTATTCTACTTTTGTAGTAGTTTTTTCTTCTTTCTTTTGGTTATTAATGAATGCTTTTTTCTAAAAACAGGAGAGGTGGAAGAAAAGGTAAGATCCCTGAACCTCTCATTTTATTTTTTTCTTGATTCCTTCTATTTTATGAAAAAAATATGTAATTTTTGTAAGAAAAAATAAACTTTTATTTTATTTATTAATATAATATAAGACTAACACATGTGCCAAGTTTAATTTTATTATCATCATTAGTTCAATTTTTATAGAATGTCTTGTATAAGTTTTTTTTTAAATGTAAAAATTAGGAAAATAATCCAAATGAATTGAAATTTGGTACGTGTATAGCTTTTTGTTCCGTACCAGTACGGCAAGTTTATCTACGATTTTTGTTAGATAATAACAGGTAAGCAGCATCAAGCGAGGTCAGTGCCTGGATGTGTGACCGCTGGGAGACAAACTAATGTATTTACTATCTGACGACAAGCGGAGTAAGTCCGAAGTAGGAAAGTGAAATCCAATGTGGAGAGGAAAAGTTCCGAAGTACCCCGAACCCGATTTTTTAAAATATAATGCATATATTCATTAAAATAAAACATAAAAATAAAATTTAAATAAACTTTCATTTACTTTCCCTTCTCTAGAAAACATGTATTTACCTATTTATTAAAAATTGGAATAATGTCATAATAGCATACAAAAGACTTACGTTTAGCGACTATAGAATAAGCTGTGTGTACTGTTAATACTAAGATCCAAAGTTTAGCCATAACGACAATCTTCAAACTAATAATTCAGAAAGAAAGTAGGACTGCGACTGCACAGCTGAAACAGAGGGAAGAGTGATATTAATTTAAGGGTCATGTGAAGAGTGTTTTAATGGTTTTAACAAATAATTAGGAAGTAGTTAGGACAGTACAGCTGAAAAGAAAAGGAAAGTTTGATTAAGTTAGGTCTCAAGGAACCAAAAAAATTGTTGAATAGTTATTTAAACAAAGCTGCTTCTTCTACTGCTAGCTCTGCCACCATCTAATCACTCTAACCACTTTAAGTAACTGACTTTGGGCTAATAACTAGTAATATTAAAAAAACCCCTAGTACATAAATGGAAACCTATACAAATAACTTACAATTTGAAGTTTAATTAACCTAAAGTTTAAAGCATCCTCCCAGAAAACCTAAATATATTTGGTGAAAACATATAAACCAGTTTATATGTACGCGGGAAGATGGGATACTTCCCGAAACGCGTTTGATTTATTAATTTTATTGTGATATTAGACCGAGTATTATTAAACCCATTTTTTTTAAGTTATAGTGTTTCATTTATAATATCAAATGCTTTAAATTAATGAAAATAATCTGGAAGTACCCAAACTCTGAGGCTTGATCCCAATTTCGGTATCGTCCAAAGATTGATATTTATTCATGTATTGTATGAACATTGAATTTGTTCCTAGATAACCTAAAGGATACGATAACTTTAGGACCCTTTTTTGAACCCGATTTTTATTGTTTATGAAAAATGTATGACGTCATCAGCTCACACAATACCACAGACAAAATTTTACAGCGTAGCAGCCAAAGTGCCCTCTGCTTCAAGGGAATTTTCAAAGGAAAAATGAGTTTATTTTCTACATAAATATTTTACTGCAAAATAATTCTGGTGCGGAGGTCCGCCAGCCAGGATTGAAAATTATCATTTTCATGTATAAAAAAGAAGTCAAGAAAATCGTTTCTTGATTCTTGAATGGAAAGGCGCAGAAACATTTTAAAGATCAAGTATCATACTTAAAATAATAAAATCATAATCTTGTTTACCCCATAGGATTAACACGGGTTTTTTCTAAACCAGTTGTAATGTCATTGATCAGTTTAAAAATGGTAAACCAAAATCTTAAGCCAGTAATGGATTTTTGAGAAAAAAATCAATTTATTCTAGTGGAAATTCGCCCGGTTTGCGGACTGTTGAACTAGATTTTTTAGTTAAAAGATATCCTATGTTTCAATTATCTTCCTTTAAAACCACAAAGTTTAAATAAATTATATACGAAATAATGTTATTCCATAAATAATGTTTAACGATATTTATTAAGGATATAATCTAATAGATAACCTCCGTTTCAAAAATATATTTTGATTTTCAGCAGGATCTGTTTGCTTTCAGCCGGCGGAAGAAATGTTGGATACCGCTAAACTAAGACTAAGATTAGAATTTTATAATGCTACCTACTTCTTCATTCAACAAATTTCAACTACTAAGTTCTAGTTTTCACATCTTCGAGTAAATTCAAGGTTTTGTTAATAAAATAAATCTACTAATTTATTTTTATTGCAATATTTATAAAAGCGTATGCCAGAGTAATTAGTCAGTAAATTTACATTTTCGGTCCATAAAAATTAATGTTCTCGATTGCGTTTGTAAAATACAATACAATTAAATGATAATAATATTAATGTTAATGGCACGTGATTTTTTTATTTATGTTATTTTTTACCATATTTGAGATTTTTATTATTCTATTGTTCTGCACTTAAAATTAATCAAACCTTCTCATTTCTTACATCTTTAATTACAATGTTGTGTGGATGCCCGATGACAGAGCGAATTGGTAATAAAAGTCCGAAAAAGTGCAAGGGAACAAGGGGTTATGGGATAAATTTGTTTCAAATGTCAATCTTTATCTAGATCCCCCGTAGGACAAGATTAACGAAGAAGAAAAGTAATTGTAATCACGATAAAAATTTAGTAACTAACTGGTTGATCTTGTTAATTAGTAGTAGTAGTACGAGTGGGGAGGTCAAGCCTGGTGAGTAGACCACACCATTGGGTCCTTTTCACCAACCCCGAAGTCAACCACCTATCACTGTCGGTGTGTAACTTTATCCATCAGGTACGCATCTGATGAGTTGAAAACATCTGATGAGTACCAGATGGGTGTTGATTTTATTCATCAAGGTCACTCAGAGCGGGAAAAGTTCCTCAGCGGCGGGGAAGATCTAGCTCACCACCTCGGCGAGGTGGTGCCCAGGTGATGCCTCTAATCATAACCTAACATTACCTTCTTTCGCGCTTGTTTATTTAAAAAGTTTTTTTTTTTAAACTTAAGAATCTCTAGACTTAGGACTGATTCAACTTCTGTTAAACTTTGTATTATTGTATTCGTTTTATTTAAGTGTTGAATGTTTGAAACCGAAAGTTGGACATCTATATTATTGGAAGAAAAGAAAATAAGTGTGGTTTGTTCGATTTTCCTGAAATAAATATACGGTAGTCAAATCTAATGTTTTTGTTTACATTTTGCACTCGTTTGTTTCTGGTGTTTTTGTACTATTATTGACTTATTTTTAAGATAATATCTTATATTATTTGTTTTCAACGACAAAGGTAATTTGTTTATACTGAAAGAAGTATGTATATCAGCATTTGTGGTATGGAAAATTAGTAACTTCGTAGATAAGTTGCTCAAGTCACTTCTGTGACTTGTGAATGAACTTCATGCATAAAAAAGTACTGTTGTAAGATGTCAATGTCATTTACTCAATTTATGTTAAAACCCCAATAATTCATCAATATACATATAACTGTGCGAGTGACACCTAGGAAATGTAACAAGGAAAATGCAATACTACACTAAGATTTGTCCATCATTCGACATTTGTCTTCATTGATGGCTCCACATATTGTCATACCCCACTCTGTTTCGTTACGTCTAACTCTTCAGGTCACCGACTGAGCCTGAACTCACTGTGACCTTTAATTAAAATCCCAAAGAATATAATGTGAAGTATTTACCAGAGCCGATTGCGTCCTCTCTTACCACCATCATGCTTGACAAGTAAAACATGTATCATTGAGGGTTTCAGTGTTAAAGTGGACCAAGTCCATTTTTAAAAAAATGAGATAGAGGTGTTTTTCATGTAGGAGAATATGTATATTTTATCAGTGTGAGGTTGTTATGTGTATTGGCTTCATGGGGTACCAATAAATCGCCATAGTCTCTTTGCGCACTGAAATATTTCTAAATTGTTTCAGGGTTTAAAGGGGCTAAAATGTCTTTTATGACAAGTCAAGTTTGATGGACTTGGTCCACTTTAACACTGAACCCCTCATTTGATACTACCGAGTTTTGAAAAACATGAATACTCGCAAAATATAAATGTGAGAGAGACACCTATGAAATGTAACAAGCAAAATGCAATGATACAAATTATCTGTGTTAAAAGATGATATTCTAATTCATACTTCATGACTCATATCAACTTCACAAGTGCGAAGCGATGCCCACCTCAAGAAAGTCAAGTTTCATTTCAGTGAAGCCTTCAAGAGCGTCAGTCACAACCTTCATGCGACTGTAGTCAAAATATTTTATTCTTAAATAGGATTTAAACTTGTATTAAACTTTTCTTTTATTGTTAATTTTTTATTAAAATAACATTTAGTAAAATTTGATTCTTTTATTTTAACTTCTGTATGACCATCACCAGTTTAGAAGGGGTTTGTCATACAGATGCCTGAACAACCCTTAATCTATAAGATCTGATTTACCTTAGCTTGAGCTTTGTGCAGTCAGACACATACCTAACTGAGCTGTCCATTAGTGTCAGGGCAGACAGCATACAAATTTGTGATAATATTTGTGTTCATTAATAGTGTTCTCATATTTTGAATTGAGAGAGGTATCACATCTGTGGTTTCCAGAGTTCTCAGGATGAATGAATGTGGGGACTAATGGACAGCCGGAGTGTGGGGATTTAAATTGTAGATAAACAGATCTTTCAATGAGAAATAAAATAGTGATGTGCCAAATTGACTTTTTAAATCGATTTTATATGAGGCATAGACTTTATAAATCTAAACAGGCATTATTATTTACTATTTTAGGGTAATAGAATACCGTGCTTCTATTTGAGGTATAGCAAATTTAATGAAACTTGAGGTATGACTTTCTAATGTAATTCACATTCTAGTTCATGGCAGCTTCCTCTTTGCCAGATTTTATTTATAAAGACTTTAATTATTGAGAGGTTATAATATCACAAACTACAAAATGACAATTACTGTATCCACAGAAGCCATCTGCATTTGATTACAGTAGGTATGACTGATCCTTTTTTCAGTCTAAATCTTTTTGTGGTAGAACATTATGAATTCTAGTAGCATCTAAAATTTCAATTTGAAATTTTTATTGTTAGAAATGTGCAATACTATACTAATAAAACTTACCTGAACATAAAAAAGTCTCAGAAGAAAATTGAGATGATTCCTCCAATTTTTATGTATACATGATAAGCCAAAAATAGGGCAGATATCAATCATGAGTCTGTTTAAATTGTAGAAAAAAATGAGTAGTCATGAGTTTTTTTTAACAATTCCTTATTTACAAGTATACATACAAAAAGAAAAAGGAATACAAAAAAGTTTACCACAAAAGTTACAAGTAACCCACAAGGCAAGCCTGAGTGGGGGGGACTTTTTTTAAACCGATTTTATGAGTCGACTCAACAGATAATTGACTTAAGTCGATAGTTGATTCAAATCGCTTGATCTGATTGAAATCAAGTCGGATCAAAACAATTTGATTTGACTCTAAGCAATATAAGCTGACTTGGGTCGATTCAAGCTGACTTAAGTAGATTTAATTTGACATGTGTTGGTACAAGCTGACATAAGTCATTTTTAATCAAAACTAGTCAAATGATTAACTTGGGCCAGCCAATATTTATTCAAGTTAACTTAATTCGTCTTGTACCGATGGGAATATACATTATATATTAAAGTACTTGAGTTTATTTGAATCAACTGAAGTCTACTTCAATAGGGTCACCCTGACCCTATTGAAGTAGACTTCAGTCATACCCTGACGCCTGTATGACAAACCACCTAAATTGGTGTTGTTCATACAGAAACTAAAATAAAATAAAAGAATCAATTTAACTAAAGTTTATTATGATATAAAATTTTAACAATAAAAAAAAGTTTAATACAAGTATAAATCCTATTTAAGAATAAATATTTTGGCTACAGTTGCATGAGGGCTGCGACTGATGCTCTTGAAGGCTTCACCGTAATGAAACTTGACTTTCTTGAGGTGGGCATCGCTTCACACTTGTGAAGTTGATATGAGTCATGATGTATGAAATTAGAATATCATCTTTTAAACACAGATAATTTGTATCATTGCATTTTGCTTGTTACATTTCATAGGTGTCTCACTCACATTTATATTTTGCGAGTATTCATGTTTTTCAAAACTCGGTAGTATCAAATGATACATGTTATACTTGTCAAGCATGATGGTGGTAAGAGAGGACCAATCGTCTCTGGTAAATACTTCACATTATATTCTTTGGGATTTTAATTAAAGGTCACAGTGAGTTCAGGATGTCGGTGCCCTGAAGTGTTAGACGTAACGAAACAGAGTGGGACATGACATTAGGTGGAGCCATCAATGAAGACAAATGTCGAATGATGGAACAAATCTTAGATGTAGCATTGCATTTTGCTTGTTAATTTCCTAGATGTCTCTTGCACAGTGACGAAATTGGTCAAATTGGATTGACGAATTATTGGTTTTTAACATAAATTGAGTAAATGACATTTAGATTCCATCTCCTAGTTCTAGCGTATGCGATCGGATCCCCTCCGCATGGTTCATACAGCTTGAATCGTATTGAGAGATCGTACTCTATACGATACGTGGATCTAAAGTGTTGTGTGAACGTACTAAATTGACATCTTACAACAGTACTTATTTATGCATGAAGTTCATTCAACTTGTGCCAATGTCTCTTTGCATCCTTTATCAGTTAACCAAAATCCAGGATGAACGTCTTCTAGATTATAATGATAGAAGATATTGACATTTCACTTAAATTATGACGGCAACAAAGCACAGAAGTGACTTGAGCAACTTATCTATGAAGTTACTAATTTTCCATATCACAAATGCTGATATACATACTTCTTTCAGTATAAAAGAAATTACCTTTGTCCTTGAATACAAATAATATAAAGATATTATCTTAAAAAGAAGTCAATAATAGTACAAAAACACCAGAAAACAAACGAGTGCAAAATGTACACAAAACATTAGATTTGACTACCGTATTTATTTCAGAAAAATTGAACAAACACTTGTTTTCTTCCGATAATATCAATCTTCTTGATTTCATATGTTTTATATGTCTATTTGTAATCATCAGACAAATTAAAACTTAAAAAATGTACTAAAACAAACCACGACAATAACAACAAAAAATACAGCATAACCTGAAAAAATCTTGAAATAGGGCGCGATAAGTGTAACTTTATTCATCTGATGTTTTACCTGATTTGTTTCCCCCACCACTCACCAGATAAAATATCATGTAAAAACATCAGATGAGTACCTGATGGATAAAGTTACACACCGTGTACTTCCACTACTTTCTCCTCGTCAAACCTCCTGCTACGATGGATGAAAGTAAGAATGTCCTGCCATCTTAGAGACCCCATTTCCTCTTCGAGAAGCGTTCCAGTTCTAAATATTTGAAACCTGAGCCTTCCAAACCCTTCACACGTTGCCAAATAGGGATAGGCTGTTTCTTCCTCATTCTCTTCACATATTGCACATATTGACCTTCATTAGGGCTAAATGCCTATTAAGCCTGCAGTGCCCAGTGATTACTCCTACCATAAGTCTGAGACTAGACTCACTCAAATCAAAAAGCCATCTAGATTTCCTTCTATCTAATGTTGGAATATCATCTTTGACTGTCTACATCCGGTGTTGTTTTCCCATGTGATTTTAGTTTCCTTCCAAATCCAATTTTTTACAAGGGATTTGGCCTGCCTTCTTGTCCAATCTATTGCAGGCTCTGGCCCACAGAAGTCTGTAGATGCCCCTTTTTTGCTACTTCGTCGGGTTTTTCGTTTCCAGCTATGCCAGTGTGTCCAGGGACCCATATCACTTTGACCTTTAAGTGTTCAGATAGCTGTTCCAGAGCTTCCCAGCATTCTAATTCCAAAGAAGAATTGATATTGGGAGAAGCTAAAGCTTTTAGAGCAGCTTGGCTGTCAGAGCAAATTGCTATAGACTTATATTTTGGGTTTTTTAAGTCTGGCTGCCTAGTCGCTTCCAAAACTGGCAAAGACTTCGGCTTGGAACACTGTAGTTAATTTACCTAGAGAAAAACTTTTGGTAAAGCCTGAGTTTTCTATGTATAGTCCTGCTCCGGATAAGCCTGTATCATTTCGTGAACCATCAGTGAATGTCACAAGAGTCTCCGCATTAAATTTTACCTCACCCTTTTCCCATTTATCTCTAGAAGGGATATCTATTTGAAACCTCTTGTTTAGCTTGAGTTTAGATTTGATCAATATCACAGGTATCGTTTTTCGACGTAAAGCATATAGCTAATAAAGCAAGTAGAATTTAAAGAACAAGTGAAAACAGTTTTATGGCTATTTAACTTTTAGTTTAAAAGTTATTTGTTAAAACATAGATTTTTCTATGTTTTTCAGAGTTAGGGGATGTAGTTTACATCTATGCTTGATTTTTGAGAATACTACAAAGGAGGAAGTAAGAATGCCCTAGAAGTGAAACTTCTTCTTGAAGTCTGATAACATTTCAAGTCGACTTAGAAGCGAAAAAAGTCTATACAGATCCTATTAACAGTGCTATTTCGTTTTTAAACTAATAACAAACATCTGAACATTAAACTGATTGGGTTTAATGATAAGCTATTGGGTTTTGTTTTTAGTTAAAATAAATTTTAATCTATTCAAAATGTAACTTTTGTGGTAATTTAAATGTACCCCATATAAGGTTATCCCATATATTTATTTAATCCTCGCTAAATTATACAATTATAACTAAAACTATGCGATTTTAAGTTAATAATATAATAAAATTATTAAATTACGTGCATAAATCAACTACAAAATTACGTTAATTAATAATCTGCTTGCATCAACAACAAAATTACGTACGTTATGAATTACGTAGAAACATACTACTATAAATTGCATTTTATTGCCGCTAGATCGAATTTTGTTTTTAATTGATCAATTACCTAAACAAAAAGGTTTTTATTTTATTTTTAATTTTTTGAAGATAATTGCTTTAGTTCTAACATTTATTTGTTCACTCTATTGTTTTTGTGTACATTTTTACCCAAGATGCTTGTTTGTTGTAACAGGAAGCAACTTATTACTCTATAACAGAATTTATTGAGAAGCATACCCTATCTCTATACACTGAGGGACTTGAAACATCTTTTAAGGATCTCATGGGCTAAGTGGATTTTCAGGTTAACCTTCTTTAACAGGACGTTAAGGTTACAAAAAATCTATCCTTGTCAGCTTTCCGCACATTTTTATTGGTTTCTATAGAATTTTTAATTCACACTCAGTTGTGATAGTTTCAATGGGGAACCACCTCAATCCTCTGGTGACACTGTATGGTATACAGATGGATCTAAGATGGACTGTGGCTCTGGGAGTGGCATATATGAGGCTCATGCAAATATCAAAACCTCATTTCCTTTAGGAAAGTATGCCACAGTGTTTCAGGCAGAAATATTTGCTATTAATGCCTGTCTAATAGAAAATATTAAAAAGAATCCTAATCAGACTTCTATAAATATTTTTACTGACAGCCAAGCTGCCATTAAATCTCTTGGTTCATACAAAGTTAACTCCAAGCTTGTCTGGGAGTGCTTACAATACCTTCTGACCTCGTCACTCAACAACGATGTAGCAATCAGATGGGTGCCTGGCCATAAGAGAATTGAAGGTAATGAGCAAGCAGACATCCTTGCAAAAATGGGGTCTGAGACCACTCCTGTGGGCCCTGAACCCATAGTAGCCATACCGAAAGCTATAGCTAAAGGTAATTAAAGATTGGCTCTTAACCAATCACCTGCACCACTGAAACAAATCCTCTGGCATGAGGCATAGTAAACTTATGTTAAAAGGACCCAGTCCCAAAGTAACTGAGGACCTCCTCAGTATCAGCAGAAGGGACCTTAGAACAGTAACTGGACTACTGACTGGTCACTGTCACCTCCGAAAACATCTCCATACCATTGGTATCTTTAAAGATAACCCAGTGTGTAGGCTTAGTGAATCGGAAACCGAAACTGCATCTCACATACTTCTGAGATGTGAAGCCCTAGCCTTTCAAAGGTTCACCAACTTTGGTAGCAGCATTCTCACTAAGTTTGACTCTACCAATGAATCACTGGTCAAAAAGATCCTAGACCTAGTCCTGGGAAAAGGATTATTCTGACCTGGACCAATTGAGGGGATTGTACAATAGACTTCCAGTCGCAGTGCAAATGGGGTCTATCCTCGACTCCAACTCCAATCTTTAATAATAATAATAATAATAATAGAATTTTAAACTATTATGTAATGGATTATGTAATATTCCATGGATTATGTAAATAGTCAAAAATGTTTTTTGTTTTGTTTGGAAGGTCAAAAAATAGAAAAAGATTTATGCTGCCGGATTGTCGGGCTCCTCAGCTGATTTCCACTATCAGTAGGGAATCGCCGGCTTATCTCATCACCAAGTTACTCGAATCACGCGTCTGCTGCCTTCGGGTAGACCACTTTGGGGTATATGATGCTCAGCTCCGACGCTTCACCAGCTGTGAAGAACCCGGGAGTTCCCGCCAGCTGATCAAGAAGATAACATAACATGCTAAGATAACACATTGCATTGAAGATAACATCAATGCTAGTAATTGCAAAACTCAAATTTAATATTTACATATTTTTCAGTATATTTAACGTTATAATTGTTAAACAATTAAATTGTAAGCATCATTTGAACGTTTGAGAGTGTTGGATGTGATTTAATTAAGGAATTACAAACCAAAACAAAAATACAAAAAAATTGTAATAAGGAATTACAAAAAATTACTAACGAAAAATAAGGATAATTAAGTTGTTAATGGTGATTCAGAAATAATAAATGTTGTTGCTTCTTTTTACAGGGAATTGTACAAAAAAAAGTGATGGTGACAATAAAGAAAGAAGTACTAATGAGAAAGAATATAAATATAATTGGAAAATAATGCCCGAAGAAGTTAATTACGCTATAAAAAAAGTAAGGCAGCTGGCCAGCATGCCTTGGAAATAATCTAGCAACTATGTATCTATCTTAGGTCTATGGAAGTGAGGAAATGTTTTTATTATTATATTTTATTATATTTTCTATGCACTAAGAACAGCCGATGGCCAGATTATCCAAATAGAATCATGGACCATTGCAATGTTTCCTTTGATGCGTCGTAGCATATACTATTAATCTGCTTACTTAAAAAATAGACGTAATAATATTATTCTTAAAACTGATATGTAAAATTCTAATCGGTTGCAGCAAATTATTAAGTTAAGATAAGAACCTATTACTTAAATAAATAAACGAGTAGATAAAGGTTTCTAAATACTTGCTACAAGAATTTGAAGGTAGTAAATATTGCTTTGAAGTTGTTGCAACACTCACAATGTCAGGTAGAGTTGGGTCTTGTAATTCGTCAATCCTAACAATAAGTCTATGCGAATTCTCTTTATTGTTATCTGATTAGTTTACCTAATCTACAGCTTTAGTAATTCTTTACAAAGTTTTAGATTTATAACTTTATTTAAACAAACTAAATCAACAAATAGTGACGAAACGAACATAAATGTATACATCAATTTAATATTAAAAACATATTTTTTATAAATAAATATAATTTAGATTTGACTTTATTTTCTATTTATAATGGTGGCAATCTTTAATTAATTTATTTATTTAATGATTTACTTAAACTGCTGATGATCATTTTATAAACCAATCTTTAGTTGGATGTTGTGTTACGGCCGCATTCACCCAATCTTTAAATGATTTTCCTAATTCTTCTGAAAGCATTACTCCAAAGAAATATTCTGGATTCCCGAATATACTTTCTAGAGTTTCATCTGAAATGGATTTAAATATAACTTGTTTAAGCCTTGAAGTAGGTAGTCAAATTTATGCGTTATATTATATTTTATAAGCATTCCTATAGAATATAGACTCATAGTTAAAACTATATTCTTAGTTCATCATAGCTCTTATAGTTTCTATTATTTCTAGATTAAAAGGGAACCCTACTCTATTAATTCTAGATTAATAGGGAACCCTACTCTATTAATTCCAGATTAATAGGGAACCCTACTCTATTAATTCTAGATTAATAAGTAACCCTAAACTATTAATTCTAGATTAATAGGGAACTCACTCTATTAATTCTAGATTGGGAGAAGAAAGAGGATGAATACTTTTACTACCAAAAAATTAAAACAGACAGCGTTCTAACTAGGATTTAGTCCGCAACAATTTGCTCATTGTTTCCAAATGGCGTCAATAGGATATTTGTTCATCCAAAAATCATCTAATTTATAAGATGGTATATAAATTCACATTCTTCAAAATTTTTCTGAATAAGAATTCTTAACATTTTTCACACCTATAGGGTCTGAAAAATATGTTCTAAAGTGTTGTGATGGACTTTATAACTATTCTCCTGAGAAACGCTTTATTATATTTATTTTAGGCAAGAAACGAGTGATATAATAAAGAAAATGCTTCACTTCTATCTCACTATTCTATTTCTTCATTTCTCCACTATTCTTATTTAATAAGTGTTTATATTAAAACTACTATTATAAATGATAGGGTGTCTGAAAATGATTTTGTGGCAGGAACGCCCACAAAAGCTCAGTTCTGGAAATTTAAAACATGCAGGTTATTCTTAAACATCTTAATAATTAATTTTAAATCTACCTGACTCTCCATCGCCTATACCAGATAGTTTGATTGTAGCTGAGTTTGGCCTCATTAGAAAAGTTAAACTGTTACACTTAAAGTGCTCTTCTCCATTTTGGTCGAAAAATTCGAACATCAAATATATCTGCATGTTAACATCATCTGGAAACAAAGCAACGGAAATTATAATCATATAACGCTAGTATTGCAATATATTATAAGTCTATAACTATTTAGGTAGAGCTGGACATGGTATTTGAAGATGCATATGATTCTCCTCTTTCTTGTTTTTCTGAGTAATTCTTCCAAGTGTTTTGCTTTTACAAGGCACTTCGTCATGAAGAGTGTTTTCCTGGTGAATTTTTCTGTAGGCCTGTACACACAATTTTAATAAGATTTAGTTTTCTCTCCCATAAATTTAATAACCAAAGGTCTTTACATCTTAAATACCTTTTAATGTTTATATTGAACCCCTCGCATTAGTTTTTATATTTGTTTAAGGTTTTCTTGTCTTTGTTAATGGACTTATATGAACAAAAATTCAGCGAAAAAGTAAATTATTTGTATTTTAAAAAATACTTTAACACAATATACAGGGTGTTTCATATAAAGTGTCCACCAAAGAAGGAGGTGGTAGTACTCCTCAAAGGGAACAAAAAATGTTTTATAATAAAAATCCCGATCTCCAACTGTCCACAAGGTCATATTTAATATTTTTTTTAAAATATTTGATCTCACATCATAAAATTGTTAATAGCGTTTTAACTATTCAAGTTAGAAAAGTAAAATTGGTCTCGTTAGAATGCTAAGTAAATTTTCTAAAGGACAAACTACTAACTATGTCAAATATTTTTGAACTACTGCCCAAAAATTTGCATGTAAAATTAAATTTTGAAAAAATTGAATTTTATGGAATTTTTGTGGTAGGGCATTAGAGGAAGTAAGAGATGGGCAAAAGTTCAGCCAAGAACGAAAAAAACTTCTCTTATTACTGCTCTTTAAGAATACCCAAACTTTATCATACATTCAATAGTCAAAATGTTAAGCCATTCTTCATAGAAGTTGGAAAAACTGTTATTTTTGGCATTTTTGCATATCTCTATACAATGTTAATTACATGGTACATAAAATAATTAAAAATCTTTAATACAGGAGAAAGGAGTGGTTTTAGTGAAAAATGTGTAAGAATAAAATATGTTTATTTTACCTCCTAGAGTCCAAAAATCGCATTATTAGTAAATTTTTTTTTATCAAATAACACATTATTTTCTCTTTTATACGACAAAAATGATCAGTTTTTGCAACTTCTAGCAACAATAGCTTACATTTTTGACTATTGAATGTATAAAAATATTTAAATTAACTTAAAGGGCAATAATAAGAGAAGTTTTTTCCGTTCTTGGCTTAACTTTTGCTCATCTCTTACTTTCTCTAATGCCCTACCACAAAAATTCCATAAAAATCAATTTTTTTCAAAATTTAATTTTACATGCAAATTTTTAGGCAGAAGTTGAAAAATATTTGACATAGTTAGTAGTTTGTCCTTTAGGAAATTTACTCAGCTTTCTAACGAGACCAATTTTACCTTTCTAGCATGAATAGTTTGAACGCTATTAACAATTTTATGATGTGAGGTCAAATATTTTTAAAAAAATATTATTTTGACCTTGTGGGAAAACGGTTGGAGATCGGAATTTTTATTATAGAACATTTTTGTTCCCTTTAAGAAGTACTATCACCTCCTTTTTTGGTGGACACTTTATATGAAACACCCTGTATAATTATATAATACCCAGACATAAGTTTTAAAACAAAATAGGTCATACTACCATCATTCACTAATTATATTAATGTTTCAAATCTAATGTGATGAAAAAATGTGGGGTGGAATGTTGAGACTCCCAATCCCCACATGGACCTGAGCAAATTCTGTTACACTTGGTTCCTTCGATTGCTAAATAGCAGCGCCATAAGTATTTATTTTCTTTAAATATTCATCAGCAATAACAACCGGTAAAAGCAGCTTTCCTTTACTGCTTTATATAGAAATTAACTTTTAAGTATAAAAGTTTAAATTTATATGTTTTATTTTTAAAATCTATTTCGTTTTGTTTAACCATATTTTTAAGGAGAAAAAAGCTGAAAACTTAAATAATTTAAGTTTGTATATGTTTAATATACATATTAAATTGATATAAAAGGTAACAGGAACACATTGGAAATATTAAAAAAGGCTCATTGTCCTGATTTGTTGAACGTTGCTAAGCAAAGGTCAACAAATCAGCCAATAGGAACCAGTGACGCTGCTTGGTAAGGCCACTTGACTAAAAGCTGGACTATCACATTAGTTTTTAGTAAAAATAATGAGAGTTTGACATAGCGAATAGGGTGAAGTTGAACATAGGAAAAAGTGTGGAGTTGGGCATAGGAAAAAGGTTGGGAGTAGGAACACAGTCTCAACCGCCCACCCCTCATTTTTACATCACTTTATTAAAAGTACTTTTCTTAATTTTATTTTGTTAAGAAAATTATATCAACAAGAAATATTGTAAATTACCAAGATTAAGATGCGCATGTCCACTTTTGGTAGGTTTTCCTGCCCTTTTTAGAGTATAGTCACTTTCAAGGTTAAAAAATTTAGTATGAGCCGTGAAATTTACCCATGTAAAGTCATTTGCTACCCTGGGGAAATTATAACAAAATTAAAAAAGTCTATAAAGAGTTGGAAAAGAAAGAAATAGATATTTGACTGCTGCTGCGTCAAATCTTCCTATGTTGAAACATTGCCTCAGATAATCTGGTTAGTCCCAATCTTGAAAAAGTGAGAGGGCTATTTTCTACGGTCGGCAAAATTACATCTTTAGGGAGTGATGACAATGTTGGGGCATCGCTAGCCTTGTTTGCCCCTCCAAGTAAAGATACTTATCTACGCCACTGCTCAGATTGCACCATTGCGAAAGGTATAAATACTGAAAAGTTAATTTTCTCTATTGGAATTATTTCCAACCCGGTTTAACCCTGTTCGCATTAAACTCTAAAAGGTTCAACTTAGTTCGCGTTACACTCCGGATTAATTTAACTCTGTTCGTGTTGAACTCTTAACTTATTTGAGCAGGGTCATAGTTAATTAAATCCAACCGACTTAATTTATGCTTATTCACTCCCATGTAGATTTATTTATTTATTTATTTGTATTACAGTTTTAAATAACCACAAGAATTCAAATAAAATTAGATAATTTACAACGTATAAGAAAAAACTCCTTTATGTGGAACTATAACCACTTTTCACTATTTAATAGAACTAACCCTGGCACTAACACTAAATCACAGATAAGCGCTGAACTAGACATTTAAAAAATACTTATTATGAACTACTTACACTAACTTAAATTATGCTAAATTTAGTTTTTACATTTAAAAACAACACAATACTATTGGAACTAGAAAAAAATACTACTTAAAAATAAATTCAAAAGAACAGAGTTGGGATAGATACGTGGAAGAAGGATAATTTAAGGATAAAACCATAAAGTTATATATATAAAATAAATAACTTAGTAATAATAAGTGAACTACCTACACGGCTTAAAGGTTGATATTAGATAAGAAAATGATGATATTAGATGAACTCAAACCGAGAATTGTATTCTACCTGGTTGAATTTATTTTAAAAGAGTTCCTCCTACCCCTCATCTCGATCGACTCAATGATTCAGAACTTTGTCACATTAACTCTATTACGGGACCTCCAATAACAATCTGTATTTAAATTATGATCCTCAAACTCTAGCATGATCTTACCACATTTAATTTATAGTTTTGCGTGGTACAGACACAAATGCATAAGTATATAAACATACGGCACTACTACTGTGTCGTAACGCCACTTTTACTACTTTAACATTTAGAGGTTATCGGCAAATAAAAAATTCTGGCGCGGTGGTCCGCATGTCGGGCGAATTTCCTTTGGATGCAAGCACTCAAACCCAGAGTACCTGGGTTCAAATCCTAGTAGGGACAATAATTTTTTATCGTTTTTTTACCTAATATAAGTTTACAACTAGAAAAAAATTCTGGCGCGGTGGTCCGCATGTCGGGCGAATTTCCTTTGGATGCAAGCACTCAAACCCAGAGTACCTGGGTTCAAATCCTAGTAGGGACAATAATTTTTTATCGTTTTTTTACCTAATATAAGTTTACAACTAGAAAATAATTCTGGCGAGGTGGTCCGCATGTCGGCGAATTTCCTTTGGATGCGTGTTTTTCCGTGCTTTTTACATTATATAAGTTTACAACTACTAAATAAATAATTCCGGCGCGGTGGTCCGCTGTCGGGCGAATTTCATTTAAAATGCCTGTTTCCGTGCTAAACAACCCATTTCTTGCTTAAGGTTCTGGTTCATGCTTTAGAACCTAAGCAGTTACTCAATTGTCAAGCACTGCTCCTAACTCATTTTGTCTGTATTTTCCAAAGGAAATGTGCATAATCATCCAGTTGTTGTACAAAATCATTAGAAGTACGCACTATTATTTGCACTAGTTTAAAGTTTAGTTACTTATCTTTAAGCTTAGTCAGTTATCTTTAAAGGTTTTAGCGCATTTCCTTTGGAAAATACAGACAAAATGAGTTACGAGCAGTGCTTGACAATTGAGTAACTGCTTAGGTTCTAAAGCATGAACCAGAACCTTAAGCAAGAAATGGGTTGTTTAGCACGGAAACAGGCATTCTAAATGAAATTCGCCCGACAGCGGACCACCGCGCCGGAATTATTTATTTAGTAGTTGTAAACTTATATAATGTAAAAAGCACGGAAACACGCATCCAAAGGAAATTCGCCCGACATGCGGACCACCGCGCCAGAATTATTTTCTAGTAGTAAACTTATATTAAGTAAAAAAAAACGATAAAAAATTATAGACCCTTCCAGGATGTGAACCCAGGTACCCTGAGTTTGAGAGGTGGTATTTACTCCGGACCACTGGCATTTAACTCAGAGGCCCAAAAAACATTGAAAACGACACCCTACTCGAAATTTAATTTTCAACGACCGTAATGTTGGTTTTCTATAATTTTTGTGGTTTTTCGACTTTTTGGTAACTTAAAGTGGTCGTATCGACTTCGGACAAAAAATATTAACCCTGAATTTTGCCGAATTTTTGAAAATTTCGCTGACTCAGCAAACCGGGTTAATGACGTCACAAAAACCTGGTTAAAAATAGTTAAAAAATATTAATCCGTTCGAAAGATAGAGTGTTTACAAGAAAGTGTCTAGAAATACATATGTATATATATATATATATATATATATATATATATTATATATATATATATATGTAATATATATATATATATATTATATATATATATATATATATATATATATATATATATATATATATATATATATATATATATATATATATATATATATATATATATATATATATATATATATATATATATATATATATATTATAAAGTCTCGCTAAACTTATTTTTTTCGTCATTAGGGACCTCTGAAACGGATTTGTGTCGTGGTCCGAAGTTCAAATTCCGCCA
Source organism: Microvelia longipes (assembly GCA_018340805.1). Taxonomy (NCBI): domain Eukaryota; kingdom Metazoa; phylum Arthropoda; class Insecta; order Hemiptera; family Veliidae; genus Microvelia; species Microvelia longipes. The sequence goes on along the minus strand of JACMZG010001911.1, from coordinate 47,825,634 downwards.
TGACGCCTATCCCATTAGGCGAATTTCCAAAGGAAATTCGCTAATAATGGAAATGTTGTTGGAATCCATTTTTCCCTTTTATGGTACTAAATTAAATTAAATTTATTAAGAGCCCAAGTACAAGTAATTTGTAATCAAGCTGATATATCAGATACTCATATGTCAGGACCGTAGTCAGCCAAAAATTTTAGGGGAGGGGCCTAAACCAATTCCTAAGGGAGGCCAAATTCACACATCTACAAGGGAATGCCATCAAATTTCTTTGGATATAATGTTTTTGTATTGTGCATATTATTGTAAGTTTCAGGATTGAATGGTGCAACTAAAATATTTCACCCAGTATATCAGTATATTAAAATAAATTGCCGGTATATAAAATACCAGATATTTAAATTCCAATTCAAATTTCTTCATCTGGTTCCAGATCCAATTGAATTAGGAATCGAACGGAAATACCAGCAATAACCTGTCCTATGTACACACATAATATATAAATCGATCAATTAATTTTTTATTAACGATTAGTTATAGCATTAGCAATACATACTCAAACATATCAGTAAGTCGGACATTTTTGGCTCCAGTTAAATTCACATGGGTCATAGTAAGTGTGAGATCCTCTGTCTTCTTTTCTAGTTTGGATAGTAAATATGGATCTGTCACTGCAACATTTAACTCTGGAATTCCTGCACAAACCCAGTTTTAATATTATTTCCTTGCACTCTATAAGTTATAGTTTATGGTTTCTCACTATTAGTTTACGGTCATTATTGTTGCTGCTTTACTTTTTGGTTATATATGTATGTAAATGAGAGTGAAAATGTATGTAAGTGGGTGTATGTATATGTGTCTGTATGTATGTGTATGTATTATATATGTATGTGTGTGTATATATGTTTGTGTATGTGTATGTATATATGTGCGTGTATGTGTATATGTATGTGAGTATGTACATGTATGTATATATGTGTATGTATGTGTGTGTGAGTATGTATGGGTATGTATGTATACGTGTGTGTATGTGTATATATGTATGTGTGTGTATGTATGTGTAAGTATATGTGTGTGTATATATATATATGTTTGAGTGTGTATATGTATGAATGTAAGTATCTAGGGTATATAGGGTTATATATGCCAGCATATAAGGGGAAAAATAAAGCTATTAAAGATTGAGGTATAATACCGTATAAACCAAAAGCATAGGAATAACTCTTGCTGATTATATTTCATCTAAGAGTTCTTAGATGTAATATAAGTTCGTATTGATCTTTTCTCTTATTATACAAAAATTGGGGTTGCAAGAATCTACCCAGTGGTAGTACAAGCTGGCATGAAATGAAATAATAAAAAAAAGTCTTATACTCTATTTTTAGAAGTAATACTATGAAACTACTTTTTCTGATTTATACCGTAGGTATCTAGGAAAAGTCTTTGCCAAAATTCCCAACCCGACATTTATTTATTTATAATTGACGGAATTATCCATTTTACAAAATTATTTTAGACTTAAACACAATACATTAAACAAAATACATTGAAATGATTTATAAAATAAAAACTTACAATCAATATTCGCGATTCAAAGTCTATAGCAGCGCCTCCGTCGCTGATAATAAATTGATAACAAAAAGAAGGTGACGTTATAATATTTATATGGGTTATTAATTTTTGCTTATTTTTGATGGTTTATGTTTTAATGTTTTCTTGAAGTGATTTACTTTAATTAATCTTAGGGTGCTTAAACTTAATAAAGTCACTCTTTCATTGGAAACCCTCTTTTAAATGGGTTGTCACGAGTTTTAAAAAGGTAGTTAGTTCAAAGAAAAGGTATGTAGAAAATATTTTTATTTCTAATATTCATTGAGTAAGGTTCGCTGAGAAATTAAGTAAGAGAAAAAAGTAGAATCGAGTAAAAATTTATTAGACGACAAAGGAAGGAGAAGACCAAGAGAAGAGCGGCAAACAGAAGGAGGAGTGAGATTAAGAAAATACTGGAGTTTTAGGTATGAAGTATTATTATAATCCAAACTAAAACCAAGGCGATAACAGCACATTCTAAGAAATTTCAAAGATGTGGAACCTATCTATTTTTTATAAATAGTTTAATAAGATGACTATTCAGAAGAAGCGTATTGAAGACTGAGACGGACAAGAAAAAGATGAAGATATTTAAACGTTTCTATAGAATAAAGACTATTGTCTTTTGAAGAACAATAAATGAAACCTGAAAGTTGCAAGGATTTACTAACTGTTTGTTGAATCTATTGATGGAAGGTAAGTTGGTGATCGAAGAGAACATCTAAATCAGTAATAGTTGAAACACGCTCTAGAGTCTCGTTCTTGATAGAGTGGTTGAAATAGATTGTGGTTTTATTTCTAAAAAAGTATAACTTTTAGATAAAGTTATAACTAAGTTATAACTTTACATTTATGAATATTGAGTTTCAAACCATTAGCTTTATATCATTCAGAGAAACGATTTATAGAATTTTGAAGATTTAGACAATCGAGAAGTGATTTAAAAGTAAAATACAGTTTGCGATCATCTGCGAAGAGAAGAAAAATAACTTTTTGGAGGTTGATGAAAACTTCGTTTATGAAAATAATGAAGATAAGAGGACCTAAATAGGAACCATGAGGAACTCCAGTGGAAGTAAAGAGGTATCAGAAAAAAAGGATTTTAATCTTAAAATTCAGTAAAATGTAATTTAAGCCTAGAAAGAAGGAGACCTTCACTTCGATATAATGTTTAACTTTAAAATTAAGAGAGGGATGTTTATGGAATCGAAAGCGATAGTGAGATCAGTATGAATTTTCAGTCAATTTTCCAGGTGATGAAGGGGGAGGGGGCCGGAAGTGTGTGTGGTTTTTGAAATCAGGTTGTTGTGACATCATTAGCCCGGTTCGCTGAGTCTGCAAAATTTTCAAAATATTAATAAAATTCAAGGAACAAAGTCGATACGACCACTTTAAGTGGACAAAAAACCCGTAGAAAATATAGAAACTAAAATAACAGTCTGTAAAAATTAATTTTTGAGTAGCGTGTCGTTTTCGAGGTTTCATTCATTCATTTCTCGTGTTTACTCCTGGACCTATGCAGGTAAGTAAAACAGCTGAAATTATGACAACTGCTAAAATCTGTTATGATTAATCCCCACGAACCCCTGAATGGTATCTCAAACGCATACAATTTGTTCACTTTCCTGACTTGTCGCTAAGGAGAAGAAGCTGATGATTGCCTCATAGTTTGAAAAAGGCCCTTTAGTATAGCCAACCTAGTGCATAGCACTTTGTAACGCTAATGACCGTCTCCTCCCAATACGGACATGACTTGGCGGGACAGAAAAGTTGACTTCACTACTTTTTTGTACCAAAGACTTAACGGGAAGTTTTTTGCCACGTAAGTGGTTTTTGGTTAGATTTAATTTTTTCAAAGAACACGCGCTAAAAATTAGCATAAACTGAGTTTTAAATGAGTGCAAATAATAATCTGCTGTGTAGCGTAATCTATGGTATAAATTTAAACAAATTAAATAATAAGTTGTGACGCTGGTGCACTGGTTATTTAAAAATTGGATTTATAAGTAAGAAGGCCGCGCCAGAACCTTAATTTAATCACTTCATGGATAGGTCTTGACATCGAATATTGCAAAATTATATCTGTAGGGTTTTCATAAACTCTCAAACAGTATTTACTGAATTATTGCAGCCATTTTAGCAACAAACTAAAGCAAAAGTTGAAACTCTATAAAAAGTAATTTTAAATTTCTTGAATACTATTTTATGCATATTTCTAAAGACAGTTTCATATTAAAATAATACATTAGTCTATGCTAATGTCTAATTCTAATAAAAAAATATTTTTAGAATTAACATCTGAAATATATCATTTGATACTACCGAGTTTTGCAAAACACACTCGCACAATTGTATTGTGTCAACATCTGAAATATTCAGGGGGGAAGAAAATGGCTACCTTAGAATTTGGGAGATACACCCTATACTATCTTAGCTCATTTATCCTCCTTTTCCCCTATCGCACCATCATAGTAACTCTAGCTCGTCTGGTAACTAAGGTCTAATCAGCACTTACTACTAATAAATTACTAAAACAAACAATACACCTGCGTTTATTCATTTTCTATCCGTAATGATAATTTTTTTAAAATTTGTAACACTTACCTGCTATGAGACTAGGAATACCCTCATGCGTAGATTGCCGGACACATTCGCTTAGACCAGGTTCATTCTTCTTACAAAGTTTAAAAAAATCTTTAGCTGCAAATTAAATTAAATAAATAAAAATTAATACATTTTGAGATACTGCATTCTACCCTATTCACTTACTTTTCAAAGTCAAGCTTGAATGGAAAGTAAATAATTATATATTTTTAAATTAAATATTAATAGTCTTAATGAGTAAAAGGAAATAAGCAATAATTAAACAATATATAAAAAACTAATAACAATGCCTAGAAACTGGGATTATCTGGTAGTTAAGCAATTTCATATAATATAATATTGCTGAAATATTTACATAGATTTGATTTTTTTAAACGGCTTTGTATGGCAAGTTTTCAGCAGGAAATAACGCTTGTGAGGATGACGGAAGTGGAAAGGGAAAGAAAGGAGGATCGATTTTAATTTTCTTATATATATATATATATAATATATATATATATATATTATATATTATAATATATATATATATATATATATATATATCTCGTGTATTGTCCGATTTGTATGTGTGCATCTTTCAATAGAGTTGTAGAGTTGAGTTGAATGATCGCAACTTTAGATTTCATGTCATATATTGTGAGACCTGACTCAGTGAGTCTTTTCTATTATTTCTGCATATTATGTGCGTCTATTTTACACTCCCTCTTTTGCCTCATCCCTCATCAAATGGTTATCAATGTTTTTTGCTCGTCATTTTTATAATTTTGTAAGTGTTATCAGTTTTACTTTAATCCAGTGTTTCAAAATAGGGCTTACGTTGTTTCTACAATAGTTGATCTTGTCTTATGGGATCTTCAAGAGTTAACTGATACAGACTTTCAATCTCTAAAGCATTGATTCTATAGGGAGGTGAGTGTTATGGCGCCACTCGACAGTAAGGATCTGCTTCGACCTTGCTGAAAGTATAATTTAACACTCAACGCCCGGTCACAAGTCGGTCGGTCAGATTCTACTGTTCATCCACCGTTTGCACATTCGCATTTCTTTTTTAGGTTTATAGTTTCCATAGAACTTAAGTTCTCCGTTTTCAAATACTTATTGGTAGCTGATTATTATGTATTGTCCAATTCTTCACTTCCTCTGTGTTAATTAATTAATATATTTATAATTATTATTTATATATAAACATTATTCCTAGAAATATTTTAAGGGATAATTTAATGTATTTTAAATCCAACTTAAATATTGGGTACGAGGTACCTCGGGACTTTTCCTCTTCACATTGTATTCGCTACACTCGTCCTACCAAATTCCGACTCGCTTCGCTCGTCTTCAGAGTATTCAAGTCTTTACATTTAAACTGCAGCACCTCTTCGGACTTGCTTAGCTCGTCCTCAGATAGTAAATTCATCCATTTCATTCATCATAGAGTCCCATCCAGGCACAGACCACGGTCGATGCAGCTTGACTTTTATGATTCAACAAAAATCATAGATATACTTGTCGTTTTGAAACGACATTTGGTTTACATATTTATTACGTACAGGTATACACTTCTATTTAATTTTAATTCTATTGGCACATATGTTAGTCTTATACACGGCTACATGCGTGCCAAATCTCAATTCGATCACAACAGTGTTCCGTGTTTCGTGATTTTTCTAAATTTCCCGAAAGCACTACTATACCCATTGACAGATTTGTGTACAAAGTTTCAACTCTAGCATAAATATACTGTGTGCTACGATGATAATAACACACACACATACAGTCAGACAACTTTGTGAAAACCTCTCAGGAGATCTTAAAACACCTGAAACGGATAATTCAGCTGACAGTCCGGTTTCGGATTCTTTTGCAAACACAATACTTTCCTTTATAACTACGGTAAAAATAAGGAAAAGTAAAAAGTCAGATTAGACTTATGTAAAGAATATGTGGCATATGTGGCTAGCACATATGTTAAGATATATAAGACCGGGCCGCTCAAACACGTCAGGGCCGTTTTTTCTTAAAAGTTTAGCATATATGTTAGAAAAGCTCAGATCATTATGAAAGATTTGTTCAGATACGTAATCATAAGATTACGTTTTGAAATTACATATTTGCTACATAGAAAGAAAAAAAATAAAGAAATCAGAAAAGATGGCATCTTGCTTTTCCTATCAAATTAAATTTCCTACAAAACTGTATTAGCTCACTAATAATTTATTTTTATTATTGGCAATCAAACTAATGCATGCAACTTGGACTCTTCATTATCTGTTGCATTATTATATAATCCATTCATCGACAATAACTAATTGTTTTAGATAATTGCAAAACTGATAACTTCAATGCAGTCGTTATTTTTTTAATAATAGTTTCATCGGGCAATAAAATGGAGATAATTCCCTACTGATCTATTATTTGATCTATAAACTTGAGATACTAAATAAATATAATCTTAACTAAAAATAGTTTTTTATAAAAGTTATTTTCGTCATATTGGCTATAAATTAAAAACCGTGACATTGAACGATATTTTATGTAACACAATCGGTATTTACAGATTCAGAGAGATAAAGTTGTTACTTGTATCATAATAAAATTCCTTTAAATATCTTCTTTAATTAATGATTAATTTAATTTGCAAAATGCAATTTCAGATACTGGAGATGTTTATCTTTTAATTATTTATCAATTATATAAATTCCAACTATTTCAAATTTATACGGTAGGTATATAGTAAAAATATTGTCTTTGCGAAAAAATCCGAATCTAGGATGCTACCGGCATTATCCGTTTCAGGTGTTTTAAGACCTCCTAAGTGGTTTTCACAAAGTTTTCTGTCTGCATGTGTGGGTGTGTGTCTACTATAATCGTATCTCCCAGTGTACAAAAATCAATTAAACTATAATTAAGTTGGATAAGTGATTTAATAGTATAGTATATGTAGTTATTTTGTGGATATTATCACATTGAATAATGAGGTTAGATATTATGCATATTAGCAATACCAATAAATAAATTAAGCTTTTTTTATAACATTGACTAAATTTTATAGTAATTATGCATAATGGCAGAATATTATGCACAATAACCACATTAATCACTTTAGCTGTAATATGTACATTTACTCAACTAAAGTATGAATATAAATTTTATATAAAATTTAATCCCTTGTCTAGAAATCACATATTTTCCTACTTATTAAAAAAAATTAAATGATGCCATAATATCATACATAACACTTACGTTTAGCGCCTAAAGAATAATTTACGAGTACTATCAATAACAAGATCCACAGTTTAGCCATAACAACAATCTTCGAACTAATATTTCAGAAAGAATGCAGATAGCACAGCTGAAATAGAGGGCAAATTATATTAATTTAAGAGTCATGCAAAGAGTATTTCAACATTTTTGAAAAATTACGACGTACCCTAAACAAATTAGGAAAGAGTTAGGGCAGTACAGCTGAAAAGAATGGGATAATTACATTAAATTTACATTTATTAATTTAAACAATTCCATTAGCTACAACGCCATTTTGATAAATATTTTGTTTTAACCTTTTTAGATGGCCTATAACATATTAAAACGCAAATCATATTTAAAATTTCCTAAAATTTTAAGTTACATTTATGTAGCTATGGTGTCCCAGGTATATCCTTATATTTTTATATGTGAACACTGTGATTATTTAATCCGTTTATAACTTTTTGGTGAAATTATTTTTTTATTTATTTATTAATTATTATTTTATTTTTATAATTTATTGAAATTATTTGGTTAAGTTATTTTGGTGAAAATAACTTCTTGTGTAGCATATTTTGTGCTAAAACCCTTCTAATATGATTTGATGTCACTTTTAAGAAGTGCTTAGCAAAATTCTATAAACAGATTTTGTATAAGCTCCTCTTGAAAATTCTGTTTTTTTATTTACTTTTTAAAAGGCTTAAATATTAATATTTCAACTTTATTTAATATTTTTAACTCTATAAATTTAAAGCTAAGCAAAAAAATAAAAAATTAACGAAAAATAAAATATTACAGAAATTTAATAAAAATTAAAATAATACATATATTTCAAATGATATCAAATGTTTTCCTTGTTTGGGATCAAGTGTATTGATGTATGTGTTTGGGTGAAAAATTGTTCCAGTTTTTTGTGAAATAAGTATTTTATTCTTTTATTATATGCAATTTGTATAAATCTTAATTTCTATGACTTGGAGCTTAAATTTTAAAACTATACATCATAAATTAGGTTAAAATATAAAAATTGTATCTTTTTGAAATGTAAAAAAACCTCAATTTTCACCGATGTGATTATAAAGCAACCTTTTTACAATATTTCCATTCTGTAACTAAAATTATAAAATATAACCACACCGTGGTACTTTTAGTGATAGGAGGCTCAATTTTTGGCAAATTATTGGAGGCTGTAGAATGATGATGCTAATAACTTTTGGTTTACTAAAAATTATAAAAATGGTTATAACCCATTAAAAGAAGATTAAAACAAAAAATAAATTAAAAAAGCAATAATATCTCTAACTCAATATTATGATTTATTGAAAATTGCCTTGTAATTGTTGCATATGTAGGCGCTAAAGGGTTAACTCTAAGTAAATTGTTCATAAACGAAAACTTATTAAACTAAGATTTAGTAAGTTTAAGTTACAGTTAACCTAAGTTTCAAGATAGATGTCGTTTTTGATGCTTTTCTGCATCCTGGCATAAATAAAATCAACTTAAAGACGATATAATTATTATAAATAACCTAAAAACCGTGTTAAGTAACCAGAAAACCAAAAATATTTGGTAAACAATAATTTTCGAGTAAGGTGTTTTCGATGATTTTTTTTTTGAGGCTCTGAGTTAAATAAAAAATAAATAAATGATTTGTTAACCAAAAAAGCAAGTATTCTATTAGAATTTTTCCCGGCTTGCAGATCTTTGCGCCAGATTTTTTTACTTTAAATATATTTATAGTTCTATTATCCACCTTTAAAACTACATTGTTCAAAACATTCATATGTTATCGATATTTATTAAGGATATAATATAATGTATAACCTCCGTTTCAAAAATATATATTGACATGCAGCAGAATCTGTATGGCTAGCGACAAAATGTTGGATACCACCGAACTAAGAGAGGGTTAGAATTTAACAATGCTACCTACTTCTTCGTTCGACAAATTTCAACTACTAAGATCTAATTTTCACTTCTTTATTCAAGGTTTTGTTAAATAATCTACTAATTTATTTTTATTTCAATTATTTTAAAAGCGTAAGCAAGTGTAATTGGTCTATAAATTTACATTTTCGGGCCGTAAAACATAATCTTCACAATTACTGGTTTGTAAAATACAATACATTAAAATGATAATAATATTAGTTTTGATGGCACGAGGTTTTTATTTATGTTATTTCTTCAATAAATTTAGGATTTTTATTATTCTATTGTTCTGCATTTAAAATTAATTAATTTATTATATTTTATTATCTTTATTATATCTTTAATTCCAAAGTAGAGAGGATGCTCGTTAACACAACTAATTAAAAATTGGCGTCAGAATAAGTGCATGGGAACGAGGGTAAGACTTGATGTTATGGGTTAAATTTGTTAAATAAATTCCAATCTTTATCCAAATCCAAGCTCCGTAGGACAAGATTAACGGGAAAAGGGAAGGAATTTAGGTATTTGACAATTTCATGAAAATTTATAGGAAATCTAGTGTAGCATTATAACCTTGTTACAAAATGTTGTAACTTTTACTGGTTTACCTTATTTGTTAATTATGATAAACCATTTAGCAGTCCCTTTTTCAAGCCTGCTTTAACCCGTTATGTTTGTGAGTGATATAGGATGTACATATTTATTACCTAGCTTACTGTTACGTAACTGTTACTGTTATTATACTTTTTGTGATATTTTGGTACGTAAAGTTATCGTTCTTGAACTTGTCGCAAGACGCTTAAAAGAAGAAATTCCACAGAAGTAGCGCGATCTCCCACTGAGGTTACAGACGTCTATGCTAGGAAAGATAATCTAAGCAAATAAGAGATCTTAGGTCCATTAGTTGCTACGCGGTTCGAAGTCCTCTATGAGGTCACATTGATAATGTTTTGTATTATTTGTTCTCGCTTGGAGGTAGTCTATGAGTATAGCTATTTTTCAAAGAAATATATGTTTCTCCGTAGGAAACGTCATTAACTGAGAAATACCGTTGCGGGCATTCTGCCCACTCGTCTTGCCATGGCCCATTTAGAGTCACTGTTGATGTCCAATTTTCTTAAACGATTTAGAGCAGAAAACATAATGAAATTCTGGCGCGTTGGTCCGTGTTTCGGTTTATAGTTTATAGTCGACAGTAGAGTAAGTCGACACTACTGTGTCAACTTTATAAGTGCCTGTAAATTTGCATGGACTATTCAAAAGTTGTTCAAAACTATGTTTTTATGTCGAGGTCTTTAGAGCGGAGGTCTGAGGTTCACAGCCCAGGTTACGCTCTCAGTTTATATATATAACATTTCGTCAAATAATATCTCGCCAACTTTAGATTATACTTTGAGCGTAATGGTTACCACAACCACCTGAGATTGTTCCCGCAGGGGTTATCCATGATCAGCCACAAGGCTCTAAACGAGCATTATTATTATAACAATACAATCTTTGCTTTTAAAAGCAGCTAGAATCTTATCAAGAACAAGATTTCACGAGATTTACTCAGTTAATAAGCATACTAATCTCTGTGCAGCGGCTTAGTAATAAGAGCTGTTTCACGATTGTATCTGTTTATAGTTTTCTCCATAGAGTTCAGGAATGTCATTTAAAGCAATATTTGCTTTTTGAGAATACTGCAAAGAAGGGAAGCAAGAATTTCCAAGAAATGAAACTTTTCTTGGAGTCTCATAACATCCAATGTTGACTTTAAAGAGAAAGAAGTCAATTCCAATAACTGTACCATTACGCTTTTAAATTAACAACTAACACATAAACACATTATTGGGCTTCATTTTTAGCTAAAATAAGTTTGATTCTATTCAACGATACTTGCATCTAATTTCTCCAAGGTTACCGCATATATTTATGGGTTAATCCGTAAAAATTAAACAATTATAACTAAAACTATGCGTCATAATGTTAATAATATTACAATTATTAATTTCGTTTTTCAACAACTACGAAATGACGTACATTACTAATTCCATAATGACCTGCCACACATTTACATTTTATTCCTGCTAGATTGATTTTTGTTTTTAATTAACCAATTACTTATATAAAGGCTTTTTTGAGAAGATTACTCATAACTGCTGAAGTCCAAACAACATTTATTTGTTCACTCTTTTGTTTTTGTGTCAATTTTTACTCAAGATGCACGTTTGTTGTAACAGGAAACACTTAATTGCTCTATAACACAAGTTATTTTATTAGTATATTTTTAAGAGTAAAATTTGTTTTCTCATTCCAAACCTAATTTTTGTCTTAAAAGATATTTTCATTTTTTTTTTAAGAATTCTCATTAATTTTAATTCATATAATCATACTAATATGATATTGCTTGTTTCTTTTTTCGAATTTGTTACACTTTTTTAAAGAGTTTATCATATTGTTCTTGTTTATTTAGACATAGTTTATATTTCGTTCTTTTCATCAAAAGATTTTAAATGTGTTACCTTATATTCATGTAAAGATGCAATAATTATAAGGGTAACAACATTTTTTATATTTTCTTATGTAAATTAGGCTGATGCCTGTTCGTTGTAAATAAATAAATAAAATTTTTATTGAATGAGTGTGTACGTTTTTTTAAAAAATGTAAAAAACTTATCCAATTAAGTTGAAATTTAATACAAGTGTAAACCATTGCCAATAAATAAGTACATTAAGTTTCGTTTTAATATGACAAGTATATCCATGATTTTTGTTGGGTCATAAAAATTAAGAAACATTTGAGCGTGGTCAGTGCTGTGTGGGTGACCGCTGAGAATAATACGGATGCATTTACTATCTGAAGACGAGCGAAGCGAGTCCGAAGGCATGTTGCTGTAAATATTTGGTGAACTGTATTTTTCAGGACGAGCAAAGCGAGTCCGAAGCAGGGAGGGTGAGCGTAGCGAATCCGATGTAATGAGGAAAAGTTCCGAGGTACCCCGTACCTGATTTTTAAATAATACATTTGAATTGTGCTTATATCGTGGCAGTATTCCACTAATACAAACTATTAATATGACGAACTGATAAAATACAACCACTAAAAATGTGGCCTCGTAGTGGGCACAGAGAGGAGAGCCAAGGCCACGTAGCGTCGAAGGCCCTTTTGTTTTTACTACGTAAACTGACTTAAAATTGTCACTTTGACGCGAAATTATTCCGCATTATGTTGAATTGGTGAAAAATTATGATTTTCGGACATGATGTGGTCAACTACAGACCAAGTTATCGCCCCAAATTATAGCTTACAATTTATTATAGCTGCCGAGCACTGGACTGTGGTATAGAAAGGTGCACAAGTTTCAATAAACAGAAAAAGTATACATTTTATTTGAACATTTTTTTAATAGTGTCAATTAACAAACATATCAGCTTCATAAAACATTTTTTTTATCGTTTTGTTACCTAAGACAATATTGGCATATTACCATAAATATTTTTATTTATTTATCCTTTCTTGACAAATAAGAATAAAACTCCTAGTTCCTATTTTTTTCAATTAAGTGATCTAAAAATTGTTTATGCCAGAAACCATTCTTTAGCTGGATATCTTGGAATAGCTCTATTCACATATTCTTTAAACTCATTCTCCAGTCCTTTCCCAAGCATCTCACCAAAGAAGACTGCCGGATTCCCAAATACACTGACTAGATCTTCATCTAAAATAAATTAAAGTAAGAAAGGTAAGTAGGTAATTACCATTCAGTGATAACCTGAGTGATGAAGTATTTTTCTCCTGTTTTTTAAGTCCATGAAATTTCTGCTGCCTTTAAATATTGCTGGTAAAACTTGACATATCTTGTATGAAAGATTATAAGGTTTTATAAATACTAAACAGATAAACTGGCATACAGAAAAATGAATTAAAAACTATTAAGTCCATTAGGTAAGCTATCATAGATGGAGAAAGGATAGACCCGTAGCCCTCTGACGAAATAGTTTTTAGGACAAGTCTCTTAAAGGTGTAAGTAACAACTCCTATCCGGGACTGGTTTAGTTTGTTTTTATATTTTTTTATTTTTTGGGAATTTACTACACCGGTCGCAAGTCCGTGGATCAGATAACTTTTAATCGTCTACAGCTTAGCTAATCATCGTGCATTGTCCCATGATACGTGTGAGCATAGTCATGTATAAACTATGAGATAAATATGAGCTCCCTTTGAAAAAATCTAAAACCCTGAGTAACCAGTAGTAATACTGCAGTAGTATCACAACTGCTCAGTTTATGAAGGATGAAGACAAAGCTTAAGCAAGGAATGACTTTTTTAGATTTTTTTACATTTGGTCAGATTAACCTCACGTATGTTTAAATCGATCACAAAAATAGGAATCTTTTACCAAGTCCATCAGTGATGCCTTCCAGATGAGTTTTCGAACCCGATGGTATCATCATAAATATGAAATTATTACACCTGAGATATTCTTCTCCGTCTTTATCATAAAATTCAAATCCAATAGAAATGTCCATGTTAACATCATCTTAAACAGAAAATATAGGTTATTTACAGAGCCTAAAGTATTATTTAATTGTTTAAAAGTAGTGTTTATTAGTTTCGGAATTAAGTATTTTCATCAAATTTATTACTTTAATAATAATAAGTTTAAATTAAGATGTAAGAATCGTGAGTTTCAAGAAAATTCAAAGCAGTAAACTGATGCTCTTCCTGAACACTTTAAAAATTTTCCACATTACAGCTGCTAAACAGGTATATCCTTAGCATGTAACATTCATAGTATACCTACTTCTCAACAATCCGTCTAAGCATTATATTGGTCGAGTTATTAAACAAATTTTCCTTACAGGAAATTGATGATTTAGTCTGTTTGTTAGTTTTAGCAAACGCTCTCACTAAAAACGATAGAAATTTGTCTAAAATTTTATCAAACTTTTTATCATTCAGATTAGTCAAGCAAATGAGGAGAGGATAGTAATCTTAATAGTTAATCAAGAAATATTTTTGAAATAATAAAATTTATATTTTTACCAAAAGTGAAAATAGCTTTTCCAGTTTTAGTAGGTTTTCCCGGTCTTTCCAATGAGTAGTCACTATGTAGATTCATTTGCTTGTCAAAGGCAGTGTAGTTAACCCACGAAAAATCACTCTCTACCCTAAAAGAATTGTAAATATATCAATTTGATGTAATATTCCTTCAGAGTTGTCATGCCGGGCGTCCTATAGACACCTGTGAACTTAGACAAAAGCTCTTGAATTGGTATTAGATAAGATTTTTCCGTCCAATGACTTTACTGTGAAAAGACAGACATTTAAAAAAAGAAAATTCTTTGGAACATAAATGTATTGTATCAATTAAACTGTACTTACGCAAATTTATCTGGATACATTTCAACATATCTACCTCCGGTTAAATTCAAGTTAGTTAACGTAAACGTCAGCCCTTCTGTCTTCTTTTCAAGTTTTTCCACTAAAAATGGATCTGAAGGAGTTAAATGTAACTCGGGTATTCCTGTAAACAATTTTAAAAATATGTGAGTTATAAGCACTTATTTATGGCACTCAAGGAACTGTAATTTAGAGTTAGAACTTTTTTTAAGGACTTTGTGGGTGTATTGCCACAAATCAATCTCACTTGATTTTCCATGCGAACAAGTATGACACCTATATCTTGAATTGAGCCGTGGAGTGCCGTAATAATGAATAAAGCTCTGTTATATAAATTTAATAATGTGTGGAGAGACAAAAACTGTTCTGTTTTTATACATTTGTATGACACCTTGTTTAATAGCCATTTCAAGTTTAAAAATTTTGCTGATTTAAAGTAATAACGTCATTAAGTTTACACAAAAATAGGCTTCGTGACCTCCCAACATCTCGATCATGCCATGGTGGATACATGGTTATGTATCTATCTTACGTTTATGGAAGTGAGGACATTTTATTATCGATTTAAGGACAACCAGTGGCAAGATTATCCAAATAGGAGCATGGACCATTGCAAGCTGATAAGGTTCACTCATAGCTCATATTTTTAATTCTCTTACGACATTACCTACAGTAGAATCTATTTCTACAGCGAGACTCAACTTCTATATGCCTTTATTCTGACCTGTATTACGCTATATTGCATCAACAGATGCTTCAATTCACAGGTGATAACATAGTATCCACATTACACAATGTCTCTTAAGTACGGCTTGCATCTCAAGCAAGCATCGATAAATTTGGCAATGAAAGTAACCAGACTGAGATTTTAACCTGGGCTACCTTGAGACATCCCTGAGTGATCTTGAGGGAGGATTGACGCTCAAGCCAACTAAGCTTTCAAATAACCCTGCATGTATCAAGTTTAGTTTCGATCCGAGAAAGCCTTAAAAAGTGACCGTGGACCAATATATATATATATATTATATATATATATATATATATATATATATATATATATATATATATATATATTATATATATATATATATGTATATGTATATATATATATATATAATATATATATAAATATATATATATATATATATATATATATTTAAACTTAAACTTTGCAATGATAAAATGTATTTTGAAATCATGGAGCACATTGAAATCGATCCTCCTTTCTATCCCTTCCCTTCGAGATGCTTCTAGTAAATGGATGGTTAAACAGTGACCGCTAGACTTGGCGGGTAAGACTGCAAATAATTCTTATTTGCAAATAAGAATCTCCAAATAAATAATGAGGTCCACGTACCTACTACAAAGTTTTGGATGTTATCCTTCATAGCATGGTAGGCGCATTGAGACAGACCAGGATCATTTCTTTTACACAACTGAAAAAAATCTTTTGCTGCAACAGAATTCTTACATCAGAATATGCTTATGAATATGTTTATATTTATCTAATAAATATATATTAATATATGTTGATATGATCAAAGTGTGATCATAATCAAGATGTGTGAAGACATGTTTTTGTAATAAAGAGGGATAGTTAAATGATTGGTTCTACTTTGCATTCATCTTGTTGATATATCCATCGATTTTGTTAATAAATAAATTCTGGTCTAGATGGTTTAGAAGAAAAAGAGACTAAGTAGTAGCAGAGATGAATGGTGTAAAAACGAAGACTTATGTTTGCTTAAATTTATTTGTTTGAACGAGAAACATTAAAATTTGTTGGTATAAAACTGGAGTATTATTTTTAACATTCTGACTGTTCACTCTATTAATCCTAATGTATTTAAATGACACTATAGAGAATATATTTATTCACTTCTTTTTCATATATCAAACTATATTCTGCCCCCTAATCTTCGGGGCATAATCATATCTAAAACATACAAATAATGAAGACAAACAATGAATCTTTAAATAAGATGGTTAAAACTTATTTCACAAAATTGTAGTTAATTTATGAGAAAATTATTGTTAAAATTTCAATTAAATTAAAGATAAAATATAATTAAAAAACAGAGAGAAGTAATCTCCATCGTCAATGAAAGTTTTTATTATTATTATAAACTTAGTACATTTAAATACTTTTCTTTAGTTAATTTTCCAATAATGCCTATATTACAGCTTCCTTTTTTCGGGTTTAGGGGTTTAATTTGACTTTGATTAAGGATGGAGATTTCTCCTTATTTAAAGACTTCTGTTTTTTTACCACACATATTCATTTAAAAGAAGAACATGTGGTGGTTCTACAAGGATGAGAGTAGCCAACCAGAGAGCTGAATGTAAGAGAATAAAAGAGTTGCACCTTATATTTATTAATTTAATAGTAAAGTAATTATTAGAAAATGATTACTTTCTGAACAAAACAACAAATTAAGGAAAACAAGTAGTTTAAAAAATAAATGTATGAGTATGAGTACATTGCATGTGTATGTATGTTAGTATATATGCATGTAAATGTGGGTATATTTATGTATATGAGCGTATATATGTGTTGAGTGCCTATCCGCGTGTATGCATATGTATATATGCGTGCATTTATATTTACACGTATGATTAAAGGAAAATGCAAATAAAGTTCAATATCAATTAGGATAATTAATTAATAATGTTCCATCAATTTTAAATTATGTATATAAGTAAAATAAAATAAATTAAATATATAAAAAATACTTTCATTATATAGATATATAATTAAAAAAAGAATAATTATCATATTGAAAAAGTACCTGGGAGTCAATGGGTATAAATATACATGGAAGATGGATAAGCTACATTCGCTTTGCTGACGATGTTGTTTTGTTGGCTTACAATAAAAACACCCTGAAGTGCATGGTTGGTAATCTTACAAGAGTTTGTAGAAAGTACAGTTTAACCCTAAATTGCTCCTAAACTAAGATATTGACTTACCAAAGTCACGAACCTTTCATTACAGATGATGGAGTCATCAAATGTGTAACGGAATAATATAAATTTAGGCCAATTAGTTTCATTTTTAGACACGCTAAGTAACGAGTTAAATAGAAGAATAAAATTGGGATGGAAAACGTTTTGGTCCTTGAGGAAAATTTTGAAGAGCAAAGTTCTGCAAACTTGTGTCTTCCCTGTTATTCTCTATGGTTGTCAGACCTGGTTTAATAATAAATTAGTTTCTACTCAGAGTCAAATGCTCAGAGCTGTGGATGGTATCAGTAAAGCTAAAAGAGTAAGAAATAGAAGATTAATAAAGCAAAGTAATACTAAAAGTCTGATGATAAAGAGTCACGAGTTAAAATGGAAATGGGCTGGACACGTATATGGGATGCATTAAGACAGATGGGCCAGAGTATTGACGGAGTGGACACCTTATGGATACAACAGAAGCAGAGGTCGGCCAGCAGCGAGATGGAAGGACGAATTTGCTGAAAGATTAGTCCGTGTATGGCACAGGACAGCTTCTGATAGGACAATTTGGACAAAAAATTGTACCTTTTTACACAAAATAACTTTATCTAGTAGCAGATTCCTATTACCCCTCTCTCGAGGGAGACTTTTGCTTATCACAAAGAAGTGCCTAGAAAGCTATTATTATTATTATTGAAAAAGTATAAAAAAAATTATCAAATAAATTGAATAAAAACTAAACAAATATTTTGGAACCTTAAGAATATATAATTTTTAAATTAATAAATTGTGTAAAACATAATTTAAATAAAAGAATATAAATATAAAAAATTAAATACTTTATGTAACATTAATTTGTAATTTTTATTTAATCTTATTATTCCTAACTTATTAATGTATAATGTAAATTTAATTTAAATAATTCTTTAGTGTTTAGTTTTAATTTTCTATGTAGTATGTAATTACACTATAAACTCCATAAACCTACCTCCAAGTAGAGGAACCACTGCAGCACCTGATTTGCATGTTGTTAATTTAATATTTAAATTATTGTGAAATTGTATTTTAACTAAGCAATAAATAGTAATATAATAATATTTTTAATAGCATTTTTAATTTAATTGTATGTTTAACAACACTTTTCTTACAATTTGTGAAATAAGTTTTAACCCTCTTATTTAAAGTTTTTTTTCTTCCTTATTTGTATGTTTTAGATATGATTATGCCCCGATGATTAGAGGGCGAAAAATAGTTTGATATATGTTGTAAGAATTGATTATAAAAATTCCCTATAATGTCATTTAAATACATGTAGTATTCTTAACTTAACCATTACAAGAAATTTTGTTAATTTAATGGTGCCCTTTTACTTCCTTCTTTCTGCCTTTTATCAAGAAAAATCAAGTTAGTTTAAGCAAACCAATTTTGTAAATAATATCACAAGTGAATTATTTTAGCCGTTGTTTAGAAAGGATTTATAAGCATTCTACTTTCTGTAAAATGTTTTTTGATAACTCTGAATTCACAATTTAGCGTTTTAGGTTCTGCTAATTTGGATAAAAGAATCCGTGGTAATTGATTTCTTTTTATGAATTGATAAAAGCGTGTCTGTATAAAGTACTTACGATTTGCCGACACGAAAGAACACCACACTAAAGTTACAAAACATGAGAGAATATGTGAAACCATAATAGATCAAGATTAAAACTATTACTGCAAATCAAGGCGCTTATGCTCGAAAATATATGTTTTATACTATCAGAAATATATAATCTATTATAATGTATGGTAATGTGTGGATATACATAATGTTGTACGAAAGATAATCACACGAGAAAAATATTTAAAAAAATAATCAGTTAAACTAAAAATTAACATTAATTATTAATATTTTATCAATGATGCCTTACATCTGTATTCATGCTCTATGTGTATATTACACACAGAAATGTAATGCGGAATTACATATTTGAAGCGCTCTATAAATTAATTCCATTAAACATGGCCCCAGACTGTTTAGAATGATCTTTACTTACACCTCTCTCACCTTACAACGGCGCAAGCCGAGCAGACCTGTGAAGCGGGTTAGCGGACTACATAAAGGAAATTCGCTAAATCCGTAGCAAAATGCGAATATGCAAAATATTAACCCACAACGAATACTTCTGAGCTGTGTGGGCCAAAGGCCCGCAAAGTTTTGGCCGTGAAGCTACCAGAGGCTGCCTTCTCCAATAATTACTGATATGTGGTATAACCTTATAAATAAATAAAGTCTTTATTATTTGATTTATTATATTAAAAGATGATTTAATATAATAAATCAAAGCCAGCTTTCAACCTAAACGGTCATCATCAGTAACTACTACCTAATAAAATAAAAGAATAAAGAGAAGAAATCAAAAACTAAAAGAGCTTACAAAAATATACAATAAAAGTGTAAAAATAAATGAAGAAAGAAGGTAATGAATTACTGATGAGATGAATCTAAATTTACTTTTTAGGTGGGTACTGAGACCACGGCATGTTTGTGACAGAACTTGTAGTGTCCCCCTCACATAGACTTTACCATGGAGCTTCCTCCCCCCCCCCCACATTCACTCTTTCCATTCAGAGCCTTATGTCTATTTTCTTTAACGTTTCTCAATATTTTAAAATTTTCGAGGGCTACTATTTTATCTAAGAAGTAAAGGAAGGCAACTTCATGTGGTACGCAATCATGTTTTCTTTTGTTAACACGATGTTAGAACATGCTCGGGGCTTTTTGGTGTTCGAAAAATCTGAAGGATAAAGACCTTCTAGTTTTTGCCGACATTTACTTTTGCGCAGGTACCTCATTGAACAGCATAGACTTCGTTTTTTGTTATAAGGGGATGTTTTATCCTTCTAATTTCATAGAATGAGTAGCCATGAGGTGTTCTTATAAGCAAGGAATAAAAAGTAATAAAATCATTCCTTCTTGGAATACAAGATTTGTTGTCTTAAACAGAGTCTATATCTCCAAGAACCTGCTACCTTAATATCAGATTTGGGTAGATCTGATTAAGTTCAGCTTTCCGTTGCTTACGATGGATAAGAGTGTTAACTATATCCGCATTATAACCATTAGCTAGCGCCACTTGTTTAAGTATGTTTACCTTAAGGTAAAAATCTTTAGGAAGTGTTAATAACTGTGTGATTAACTTATGAGTCCAGGCGTACTGAGACGATGCGTGGATAACCGCATCTGTGGTTGTAGGTTTACTATACGATTTATTTTATATTGAATTTTCTTCTTTCTAGCAATAGTCAGGTCTATATAATTAATTGAACCTTCTACTTCAACGTCATAATTAAACTGAATACCTGAATAATAAAAATTCACGTACTTAACGAATTTTAACAGGTTTTTATTCTTTAAAAACCTGTTGCGCCGGTTGTTTATCAATAACAAAACAATATATTATAAAACTATTGCGTTGTTATAAAAATTTATTAATACACATAAAATATATTTCATAAAAATCATTTAATTATATTAAATCCATACTAACATTGGTTAAGTACTAGAAATTACTAACTCAGGTTAAGATTATGTCTAGATTAAGTTGTTACAAGTGCTACAAAAACTATCTATTTACAGAGTTAAGGATAAAGCTTGCGCTTTTGGCTGCAGAGATGGAGTATCTCTGCAGCCCAAAGCGCAAGCTTTATTGCGCAGAGGTAGCCTTATTTTAATATTTTATTTAACTGTAGTACAATTAATTGTTTATTTAATAAAGGCATTAAAAAAGGCACAATAAAAGTAATAACAATCAATAATGAACCTTTTCGGTCATTTCATCGGCCAGAATAGTCTCAGTTAATTTTCCTACGGTGCTTTTTTTACATTTTTACAAGAGTTTACTTTAGGAACCAATCTTTACTTGGATGCAATGGAATGACTCTATTTACATACTCTTTGAATTCGTTTGACAATCCCTCAGACAACATAGCCCCGAAGAAAATATCTGGATTTCCAAATATGCTGGCAAGCGTTTCATCTGGAAAGTAAAAATATTGATGAGATGGAGATGTTGGACAACTCGGGGATCTGAAAGTCCCGCGTAATTAAAAACATTAATTAACCTTTTTTAATCCTTAACAAGGTTAGGGAACCTTGTTTCCCATAACCTGCTGATAAGCCATCAGCAAATGACATGTAAAGCTTATGGCAGTAAACATTTAGTGACATTCTGTTCCAGGACTGATTCTTTTTATAGAATATATTCCTTGGTAGAATATGGCTAAAGTCTAGCCATTTTCCAAATACAAATCATTTTATTTAAAAAAACGTGATATAATAACGATTTACCTGAAGTGTCATCAGAGATCCCAGCGATGTATGTTTTAGACGCAGATGGTCTCATGACAAATATAAAATTATTACATCTTAAGTATTCTTCTCCATTTTTTGTATAAAATTCAAAGCCAATGAAGGCATTCATGTCTACATTGTCTGGAAAAGATAAAATCTAAATTTGCTAAAATCATGTGATATTATGATTTTGAAAAATGCGAAGAGAAATACTTGGGGTCCCCATAGAAGTAGTAAGTTAGACAGAGATAGCCCCATTCATCGAACGTATTTTCCTTCCAAGGTATGTACCGCCTTAAAACTTTGAAATAAGGTAAGTATGAAATTAAAGGCAAAGAGAAATTTTCTCCTACGCTGAAATCTAAAACTAATCCAGTAAGTTATGTTTTTAATAAGACGACACAATCTTATCAATAATTGTAACATCTATTGCGTACGAAAAGGGTACAAAAGGGTTACCAGTTCTCCGATTTGTAGGTTTAGTTAGGAAATTGGTGGTGAGTAGCCAGGTTAGGTCGTAGGTCTACTACTACAGTAGGAGACTTTGTTTCCATGGCTTGGATAGGGAATGATCTCTCTGTTTTATTAAAAAATTCTTGTGGTCTGACCATAGCATATTTTTCAATAAAATTCTGGATGTGAAGCCATGAAAAAGAATATCTGGGTATCAAGTTTCAAAAACCTACTCCTTCTAGATCGTCTTCTACAATATTGTTTTACTTTTTAGTATTATCGATTGATATTTATAGAGTTAAAAAACTAATAATTTATTAGAATTCAAAGAATGAGCGCTAGAGGAGTTCATCATAATCAGAGTAATGAAAAAAGTCTCTCCACTGATGTCAAAAATTTTATTTAAAATAAAGCATAACCGGCTTTCAACCAACTAAAGGTCATCATCAGTGCCTAACAAACAAATAAATAAAAGAAATTACAAAATGGTAAAAACAAAAATCTAAAACTAAGTTAAAAATATAAAATGACAAAAACAAAAAACGCATTAAAACAATAAAAATATAAAACATACCGGTGAGGTGTTAGGAAGCTAGGTTTTGAGTCTTTTCTTACTGTTGACTGTTATTAGTATTTAATACTAATAACTTATCAATACCTTATCGTATTGAAGAGGGGGCGTTATTTTAGCTAGTTCTCTTATCAGATCAGAACTCGCCCCTCTATTGTTCAAGTTAAGGTCACCCATAACCTGACGGCTCCTAAAAATCTCAAACTTCTCCAAAGCATCCATTTTCCGGCCCTTATTAACAAAAATGCAGAAACCATGCCTGGTAGTCGGATTGTAAGTGTCCTTCTTGCGTTAAATGCTGGAAAAATTTGCTAGAACTATTGCTCAGGTGCTCGCGAGCCCTAGTACGCAGGTTCCTACCTGTTTGGCCTATATATTGAGCACTGCAGGTACCGCATTGTATCATATAGACACCACTTTTTAGCTCAGGTTCTACTAGCTCAGGGTCTTTAAAACGACAAATTTGAGATCTTAGGGTGTTATAACTGCTGTAACCAACATTAAACTTGTTACGTTGTAATACAGAAGCAAGTTTTTGGGATAGCTCACCAACATAGGGTATAGAGCACCAGATAGTATCACTCTTAATTTCACTAATGGCTCCCATCTGAGTAAGTAGATGTCAACGGTTTTTCTTCTGTATAAGCCTGCCCATAAACCATTACTACGGGCGATGTATTTTATACAAGAAAGCTCTTTCTCATAGGCATCCTGGTCTAAGGGGTAATGGATGAGGCGATGTACCATAGAATTGAAAGCAGCCATTTTATGCGACCAGAGATGAACTGAGGCAACGTGAATGACCATATCGGTTGCTGTAGGTTTTCGATATATCTCAATGAGTTATCCTCCTGTCTTATAACAGTAAGATCAAGGTAGTGCAGATGTCCGTTTTGTTCCATTTCATATGTGAAGTTTATGGAGGGATAACATTTGTTGAGATATTGCATGAACCTGGTAAGGTCATCAATAGAGCCAGTCCAAATGCAAAATACGTCATCAACATAACGCCGCCATTTATAAATATATTGATTAAAGGATTACCAGGATCTTAATGAACTCAGTATAAAACCTAGACATGAAAGCCTCTGCTGCAAGTCCTGATAACGGAGCGCCCATAGCAAGCCCATTACCCCCGGAATATATATTATTCCGGGTGTTATAATCTTAGCAGTTAAACACCCTTAGATCTCAAATTGTCGTTTAAAGACCCTGTAAAACCTGAGCTAAAAAGTGGTGTCTATATGATACAATGCGGTACCTGCAGTGCTCAATATATAGGCCAAACAGGTAGGAACCTGCGTACTAGGGCTCGCGAGCACTGAGCCATAGTTCTAGCAAATTTTTCCAGCATTTAACGCAAGAAGGACACTTACAACCGACTACCAGGCATGGTTTCGCATTTTGTTTAATAAGGGCCGGAAAATGGATGCTTTGGAGAAGTTGAGATTTTAGGAGCCGTCAGGTTATGGGTGACTTAAACTTGAACAATAGAGGGCGAGTTCTGATCTGATAAGAGAACTAGCTAAAATAACGCCCCCTCTTCAATACGATAAGGTTAGTCTAATAACAGTCAACAGTAAGAAAAGACTCAAAACCTAGCTTCCTAACACCTCACCGGTATGTTTTATATTTTTATTGTTTTAATGCGTTTTTTTGTTTTTGTCATTTTATATTTTAACTTAGTTTAGATTTTTGTTTTACCATTTTGTAATTTCTTTTTTTATTTTGTTTGTTAGGCACTGATGATGACCTTTAGTTGGTTGAAAGCCGGTTATGCTTTATTTTAAATAAAATGTTTGACATCAGTGGAGAGACTTTTTTCATTACTCTGATAATAATTTATACTAGAGTTTAAAAATTATTTAAGGCGGCAATATGGCATAAATTCGGGAAAAAATAAATACACATTTATTTTCGTTACACATAAATACACATTTAAGATTCGTTGAAATTATATCAGAAGCTCGGCAAAATTAGTATTTTCCTCGAATTTTCTAATTAATTTGGGTCTATTACTACTAAATATAATTATTTTTTTAAATTTTTGATTATATTCAAAAACTAAAGATTAAATTATTGTATGATGTTTTAATATGGTATTAAGATTGTTGATACATGTTTTGTTATGATTAATAGACATCCTTATGCTTATGTCGTTAATCTTACACAACAATCATTAACATACCTAACGTGAAAATAGCTTTTCCTGATTTAGTAGGTTTTCCAGGTCTTTCCAACTTGTAGTCACTATCTAGAACTAATTGTTTGCTAAAGCAGGTATAGTTCATCCATGAGAAGTCACTTTCTACTCTGAAAAACGTTATAGAAAGTTAAAGGTCAGCCTGCGGATTAGAGCCTGCTCATATGTACGAGAAACAATCCATCTATACACAAACATAGTATATATATATATTATATATATATATATATAAATATATAATAATATATATTATATATATATAATATAATACATATTCTTAGATAAACATTGAGTTTTTACCATGTTTCAACTCTCTAACATGGACACACTGGGAGCTGCGATATCCACACTGAAGTATACACATACATACTGACAGAAACCTTGATAACAACCTCTCACGAGGTCTCAAAAATACCTAAAACGGATAACACCATTGAAATTCCAGTTCTGGATCTGTACTGCAAACGCATTACTTTCCCAGTATAACTACGGTATAAATTAGGAAACGTAATAAATTTTGTAGTCAACATAGGCAAAATCTTACTGAAACGAATCATATAATTCTACGAATCTTCCTCCGGTCAAATTTAAGTAGGTTAAAGTAAAAGTCAGATCTTCTGTTTTCTTCTCAAGTTTCTCCACCAAGAATGGATCTATTGGAGTAAAATTCAATTCCGGTATTCCTGAATAACAAATAATGACAAATTTTTAAAATGATATCTAATTAATTGTTAACAAAATGAAGTATTATTAATTAAGAAGTATTTTAAACAATAAATTTATATTTTATCATTGGATAGCTACAGTTGGCAACCGGTACTGTGCCCTTAAACTCACGGTTTCATTGAACGGGACAACCGGCGTCGATTCGACTGCGGTGCACAGGCGCTACTCAGAACCACGTACCACCGAGGGGGACCTCAGTTACTCGCCGGTCAAATGACCTTGGAGCCGAGTAGCCTTAGGGGCAAAAGACAAAAAATACACGGTCGCCAGTCTCTTTAGAAATAATAAGCGATAAAAAGACGAATCGCTGCAACTTCGAAGCTAAAGTAGGTACAACCTGAACTAACAGCTCTAACCTGAACTACCAATAATGATAACGTACTGATGGCCGATAAACTACGGCGTTAGCAATGATACCAGTGGACGGATAACTTTGATAGCAGTGTGGCACGGTGACAAATGATAACTTCACCTCTGCTATTTAGGAAGAAAGTAGACTGGCCTAGACCCAAAGTGTCAGTCTGAACACGTTGCCAATGGTAACTTGTTCGACGGATAAATAAGGATACCCTTTCTGGCATTGATGTCCTACCATTCCAACACAAAAGGGTTGGAAAGTGATATACTTACCAATCAATGAAAGGAGGGAGGGAAGTTTTTTTTCGTCATTCCTCTTGACGGAAAAAACCCTTGAAAAAATACCCGGTCACCAGTCTCTTAACCCCTCCCTATTGACGATCAGTAGCTCGCCTAAAGTGTTGATAGATGGTCTCTACAACTTGGACGGACTAGCAATGGATTCTTGGTAGTGGATACGGCAAGAAGTCTTGGTCTCACTTGTAATGATATCTTACCAGCTATATGGAGAAGGGACTGTCTATGACAACTAGAGCAGCATATCATTGCCAGCGAAAACGGAAGACTGCCCATGATAACTTGCCAATAATTTCCGGAACTAACGAACGGAAGGAACCTATGGCATTTTAAATAGAAATTCGCTAACGATGCGCTAAACCTTTCCTGGCTGCCAATGATAACATAAGCAACGGCGTACACAAGCACCTAAAGGTGGCGATGATTCCTCGCTAGTAAAGCCGAAACGCTGGTAGATAAAACTAAAACTTAAAACTTATATTTATATTTAACTAACCTAAATCCATCTACTTTTAAAATACTTAGTTTTTATTTTTTGTATAATATGTATTATTTTTTCTTTTAAAAAATTAAAGGAAAAAAATATGTTTTGTTTTTAATTAACCAAAATGCATGGAATTTTCACTTTTGAAATGTAATTAAATTTATAAATTAAAAAATTTGTAAACAAACTATTATAAATGATAAACATTATAAAATAACAAATACTATCTATAAATTATAAGGAAAAAAATAATGATGAAATATATAGCCGCGCACAAGCTATAGCTTATGCGGCTATTAAATAATTTATTATTTTCATAGTTTCATTGTATATTCCATTGTCAAATAGACTTTTATTATATTATTTTACTTATAAATGTTTTATGCTGATATTTATATATACTGTATGTATGCTTTTAATAATAAATAAATCTTAAATCTTATGAATACCGGCATAAATCCGTTAAAAATATATTTTTCTCTCATATATGTCATTGGTTCTGAGTCCGATGAGTAAGTAAATGATTATACTGACAGAGCTTAGAAGGTTAGATTCTACTTTTTACTTATTGCAAACTAACTATGTATTATTACTGTTACATAATAAATAATAAATAAATAATCTTTATTTGCATAAATACTAATACAAGTACATGGCAAATCGTCAAATGTACAAAAATTAGAAGTAACATAAATTACAAACATAATTTTATTAGAGAAGTACTCATTAATAATAATAAAAAAGGCTGCTCTTCAAGGCTTTTTTTACGGCTTTTTTGAAATGATCTATTGGCAACTCTTGAATTTTTACA
Organism: Microvelia longipes; assembly: GCA_018340805.1. Classification (NCBI taxonomy): domain Eukaryota; kingdom Metazoa; phylum Arthropoda; class Insecta; order Hemiptera; family Veliidae; genus Microvelia; species Microvelia longipes. The sequence goes on along the minus strand of JACMZG010001911.1, from coordinate 47,797,716 downwards.
CCTAAATGATTAAAAAGTTTAACCCCCAATACACTATGACCCACTGACTTCTTAAGTCTATGAGTTGGTATTGTAAGTACAATTTTTATTTTTTTATTATATCTATGATAATCACTATTTTTTAAATTTATTTAAGTTCTTTTTAATAAAGAGCACAGAATTTAAAAATAAAAAGATTTATGACAGTCATTATTGCCAGTCTCTTAAATGAAGATTGACAGTGTGAACCAGGTTTGGCTCCCGTTATTCTAATTATCTTTTTGATAAATAAGCAATGGATCTAAATTGACGTGTCCCAGGCAAAATAGCATAAATTTAACCTGCTCTGAACAAGAGATTGTAGACGAGCACAAGAGTTTCTTCTGGTAACGATCTTTTAACTTTCTAAAAACAAATAATACCTAGCAATACTTTAGTCATTGTTGTGACGGTCTCTCCAATTTAATTTACCGTCAATAGTGACTCCCAGAAATTTTACTGGTTGTTGTTTGTAATCAAGTCGGAGACTTATGATTAATGACTGTGTCTTATCTTTATTTAGTATAAAGTCATTGCTACTAAACCAATATTCCATTTTACTTAATCTTTGATCTCCTATTTTTTTCAGCTTAGTTTCGTCAATGGCGGTGAGTCAGGTTGGAAACATCTGCAAAGGTAGTAAGTCTTCTATTATCTTTTCTGTATTAGTTAGGTCCATAAACATTGGCATATCATTCGTGCTGAAGGTAAGAATAGGGCCTAAATGGATCCTGTGGAACCCCTTTATTAATTAATTTATGTCTGAACATACATTGTTGTGTTCTACGTATTGCACCCTATGTGAAAGGAATTCTTTGAGTAACGAATAAGCGTTTCCTTACCTGTTATGAGGATTGGAAGTTTATCAATTGTGGCATTATATGTGCATTTAGATAGACTAGGATCGTTTCTTTTACATACATGGAAAAAGTCCTTTGCTGTAAAAATACCAATTTATCATCTTAGTTAAAAATTACTGAACTAACAAACAGTGATTTTATATTGATATACAGGATGTTTCATTGGAATGTCCATCCAGTTTTAGTGGAGTATCGACTGGGTAGAAAAAAATCGGCCAATGGATATTATGGTGCCACACTTCAGTTTTCCCATCCGAGGAATCCATTCCCCATCAGGTTAGCTACTTTGATTCCTATAGAGGCTGTTCGTTTTACCTCCGATTAAATTAAAAATTAAATTTATTATTTGCAATGCTTTTGAACAGAAAAGACGATCTATATAAATTTGTAAATAAATTATCTACTACACTACAACATAGATATTTCTACATAGAAAGTCCCTCTGTATTTATCTAGAAAACTAAAAAAAAGATATTGATATGCAGTCTTTGGGGATTGTTTTTGGCAAAAAAAAACTTTACAGGAAAATTCCGATTTTGGGGTTGTGTTGCGGATTTTACCCACTTGGCTAACTTCCTTGGTTTTAGAGTTTGGTAAAGGAAAATTTTTCTTTGCAAAAGCTCTAAAAAATAATAATAATTGTGAAAACTGCATCAAAACAAGCTTAAATAGATCCTCTTTTCTGTTCAAATCGTTACAAATAATAAACTGACGTACAGTTAACCAATCTACTGGGGATCAAGTACAAATTTAAACCCAGTTTTTAAGTACCAAACAAATTTTAAGAATTATAATTGATTTGAAGCTACTAGACTTTCGGAAAACTTATTGTAAAAGGAATAATCTAACAACTCTTCATAGTAAGTTTATATTTATTTTTGTCAACGGAAGTGAAACGTGACAGCCTCTAGAGGAATCAGAGCAGCTAACCTGAAGGAGAATGACTCCTCGGATGGCGAAAATAAAGTGTAGCACCTTACTAAGATTGGCCAATTTTTTTCTGCCCAGCTGATACTCCACTAAAAACTTTAGAGATACCAATCGTTAGACGCCATCTTCTTATTGGCAAGGAGTATTAGCGCCTTTGAGAGACAGAGAAGACCATGAAAGGGAAGGTTGGTGAGGAAGGTTATTGGCCTTTCTGGGTGGTTAGGTCTAACAGCGTTTCTATCGTGCCTCCCGTAAGAGAGGACTTAACACAGGGCTAAACAAGTGAGCGGGAGAGCTCTGACACGATTGACCTATACTCCAAATGATTAATGACAACTAAAAACAAACAAACTTAAGCACAATATCTCAGAGTTCGGACATTTCCTCAATAAAAAAAACTCATTCATCGCGGTTTAAACATATTGTCGAGGTGATGATAACAGTGGCTAATCCTAAACTAAAGATTAACAAAACCTAAAATGAATACCTAACCCTTGTACATTTCTTTATGGCCTAATATTGATTTAGTATCAAAAAGTGCCGAAGACAAGCCAGCCAGCTAGTGGTAATTTCCGAAACTGGTTTGCCGTTCGACCAAAACTTAATATATCACGGCCTTTGGATGGTATCTCCTCCAGCTATGCTGTCCCGGTTTTAACATACCCGAAGTGAGCGAATGCTCCATTAGCTCTGACAACTATTCCTCTATCTAAAACTAGGATACTAAATTGACCCAACAGACATGACAGTACTACTTACGTTTCAGAGCCAATATAGAGTTCTCAAAAAATAAAAGTAATGCAAATAATATTAATTTGTTCACCATAGTAAATTTTATGATAAATCAAAACAACCGTCACCCTCAACTTCAACCTAAAAGACTAATGTGCAGCGTAATTGTTCTATGAATTTTCTAGTTACTTATTTTTAATAAAAAATGGAATAAAATTCCCACCTAGTAAATAGGTTAACCTAGAGTACTTACTTAAACCCAAGGTCGCCGCATATTCCTTTGATTGTTTGTGGAAATTATACTTACGTAATTGCAAACATATGCTAATTGTAAAGAATCTGCTCATAAGAAATAACTATAATAAATAATCATAAAATAGCAATGAAAAATTAAGGATAAACAAGAATTGAATTTGGAAAAGAAAACATCTTCAAATTTCAATAATTATTTTAAACATCTCGTTGAACTTTCAACAAAATAATTCCCATTTAAGTTTTATTATACAAAATTATAGAATAGACAAGCATAGAATTTAATGTCACAGAGCTAACAATTAGATACATAAAAATACAAAATTCAATATAGCAGTAACTTAATACCCATATTTTTTTCGAGCGGCTGTAAAGTAGGCACTTTACATCTCAAAAAAGTAGGTGAAATGCGTTTTTCTTACTGTCTGCGACTGTAAAAACTACAAAAATGTCGCTGGTGAAGTTCTTCAAATGTCCACTAGGTGAGCGCTAGTAATTTACTACTAGGTTATATTACCTACCTCTTTCCTCTTACTTTTTTCAAATAAATAATCAAACGACATTTTTGTTAATAAAGTTTTGTTATTTTCGGAAAGTTATTTATCATCACATGTAGTGATTTATACATTGAAAATAAGCCGCTAGAACTGAAACTGTTGGCCAACGAGGCGATCGGAAGATGTGTACCGGCAAATGTTTATACATTGTACTGTTTTTCATCAAAATAGTTGTTTATTATTACTAAAAATAGCATTTGCTACACGACTGGGAATAGCTTTTTATTTCGGCTCCTTTTACTGTCTCGCTTCACTCGATAGTAAATATAATCGCCACAGAAAAAAAATACCTTCTTTATAGTCTTGTAAGATAATATACTATTTTTATAATTTTACGTCTCTGTTCTTTACTATGTGATAATTCTTCCAAAACTTTTGCATTGTTATATTATTCGTAATTATGTAAAAATTATACTTATTCTGAAGCGTTTCACATATATTATAGTCCGAGAGCCCAGGGAGGATTTTTACGTCATATTATTTATAAATCATTTGGTTATAGGATTTACAGGACAATGAAGTTTGGTGATTTAATTTAATCCGGGACTGGCCAATATGCTGACTAAGCAAAATTTTATTAAAATTATTTTGTTTTTAACTAAGTTGGTTTATTTTTTTGCCAAATTTTACCTCCAAACACAGCAGGGGTCACAGCGTGACACAGACAAATAGGTTCATAATTTTAGGATGAACACAATAATTTCCGTACATGCTTAAGTAGGCGAGGAAATGAGCCCTAGAAACATTTTTTTCGATATAGAAACATTTTCACAAGGCACCTGACAAAACACGATTGCCATCATTAAGGATCAAATTTAGGTTTACAAAGTTTTATAGCCAAAAATAAATAAAAGACAACGGTTACAGTGCGACCTTAGCAACTAGAAACTTGATCTCTACTGACGTCATCCAGTGTACAAAAAAATTCTTGGAGTTAATTAATGTAGAGTAATTAATCCCAGGCTATCTTTCAATCTACATATTTGTTTTTTTAAGGAAACTGATGTTTTATAATTACATATTTAGTTATTTATCCCACAACGGCACATGTAATAACTTAAGATTTTACAATTACTCTTGGCAAGTTACAACAAAATCTTGATAAATCTTACTTTTGATTTACTTGAAGTGTTAGTGTTCATGATTCGTTTATATAATCAATGTTAAAGGCCCCCAATAAAGTATATTCTCAAGGTTGTAATGCATAATCTGTCAAGCTGAGAATGTTTCAAATGATCATTCGTAGATTGAATACACGCGTCTTAGGTATTAAGTGGCGTCGAGGTATTAAGTGGCGTCGGAAGAATGAGTTTAAATGTGTTAGTAGTGCTTAGTTTCGTGATAGTTTTACAGTCGTGTGAGGCTAAATTAAAACGTAAGAGATAATATATTGTACATTGTTATTATTTATAATTTATTTGTTAAAATACATAAAATAGTTTGTGTACTGTGCAAAATGATGACATAGTTCCCAGATAAAATTTCGCACAATTTAAAGTGTCAACTATTCATGTTATGCAAAACTTGGTAGTATCATATGACATATCTTTTGCTTGACAAGTATGATGACAGTAAGAGAGCATCGCTCTCTGCTGGCATCGCTGGCAAATGCTTCACATTACATTCTGCGGAATTTTGATTGGAAGTCAAAGTGAGTTTAGGCTCTCTTGAGGCCCCGAGTTTGACGTAACGTAACAGAGTGGGACATGATATTTGGTCGAGTCATCAACGATGACGAATGTCGATCAGCTCCATAGGTGTCTCTTGCTCAATTTATTGTGTCAACTATTCATGTTTTGCAAAACTCGGTAGTATCAAGTGATATAATATATTTAATGATTAGCTTTTAGGAACTGCAGAAGTACTTTGATTCACTTCCTCGGGGGTAAAAACTGTTTCTATAATTGGATTCAAAGCCCAAAAATCTTAATTTTTACTTTTCCTTACTTATACCGTTGGTATATAGGAAATGTACTGTGTTCACCCAAAAAACCCGAAACCGACGTTTCATCATATTTATCTGTTTCAAGCGTTTTGAGTAGTTTTCATTATGCCATCTGTGTGTGTGCATGTGTCACGCATAACTTCCACTGTATTTATACTAGAGGGTTGAGATTTAGTACAAAAGTGAGACTTAAGGTCTAGTTGTGCTACCAGAAAGATGTAAATGTTCGAACCCGATGAACCATGTACCCGATTTTTTTCTTTGGTGCGGTATCCTCTAAATTTATATGGGGGATTGAGTACCTCCCGTGGTGCATAAATAACTATTAAACGACCACTTTGTCCTACATGTTATAACGATGGAGGGTTTAGTTTATTCGTTTTTAATAAGTTGTTTCTAAAGAATTGTCTATCATGACCAATCATGCGATACATCAAGTCATTAGAAAGACGATATCTTTGTACCATTTGACTTAAAATAAAAATCGACAAAGTAGTAAAGAGAAACGTATTTTTGTGAAAATATTAAAATAAAGAAAAGCTATTGCATTGTTTTTATTTCTAGCAAAGGATGTTTTTAGTCTTTGCAAGAGACCAGACGAAGGAATCGCCGAGTGTATCCACGAATCATCAAATAAGGCCAAACCCTTACTCTTAAATGGTGAGTATGATTTGGTAATTTAACTAATTTTAGTCACTTTCTTCAATTTTGACACTGACATTTACATAATGTTTTTTTAATATTCGCTGAAATAATTCTTTATTTTTATATATAGGTTTATTAGTTATTAAAATACACTTTTATTACAGGCTAAATACTATTAGAAAAATTAATAAAATATAAATAATATAATAAAACAATACTCCAGTACTACATCACAAGATGAACTAGCGATTGCTTGTCATATGAAAGAAATATGAAATAATTTCATATTTTGAAATATGAAAGAAAAGCTGTGTCATAGCAAAAACAATGTTTTTAATTGTTTATTTTAGCAAACTTACATCAGAAAAGACGCTTATGAGGTTGTCTGGATTATTATCCAAACAACCACATTGAAGAGGGGAGGTCGTACACACACATACACATACACAACATACACAAACACACACACACACAACCACATATATAGAATATATATATATATATATATTATATATATATATATATATATATATATATATATATATATATATAGATGTATGTATGTATGTCTATGATCTCATAAGTCATTTTCAGGTCAAAGGAGTCCTGTTTTTGTAAATACTCAATTATATGGTTTTATCAAAAATATCCTTGAAGCAGTATGAATGAACTAAGCTTAATTATCATTATGATTCGCTAATCAAAAATTAATCCTATTATCTCTCACTCTTCATTATTACCTCTAATTATCTATATATTATTTATAGCCTTTGTATTCATACTTTTAAACTCTCTTGGAATATAGCAGCACCTTCAACTTTATAACTCTTATAAAAAATCTTAATTGTTTTAAAATATATATATAATATATATATTATATATTATATATATTATATATATATATAAATTAATATACAGGGTGGAACATTTCAGATGCACACCCCCTGCTAAAATGGTTAAAAATGGAGATAGAGAGTCGGGAAAAGTCTCCACCCTAGGTAATCGACCTCAGTGACCTCAAATATGTCATTATTTTTTTGGTAACTATTTGGCAAATATGGTAATTTTATACCCAAAATGTAATTCCTCGGTAACTTTAAAAAGTTAAATTAGGCATACCATGATATGAACATTTTTGAAAACTACATTATGTTCTGAGAAATTTGATACCAATATCATAAATTCCGGTAATTTTTCTACGACCTATTGTGTAACATACATACACACTTTTTATGCTTGAAAATTAATATTTTTGGAACAACAAAATGCACACCCCCTGCTAAAATGGTTAAAAATGGAGATAGAGAGTCGGGAAAAAGTCTCCACCCTAGGTAATCGACCTCAGTGACTCAAATATGTCATTATTTTTTTGGTAACTATTTGGCAAATATGGTAATTTTATTACCCAAATGGTAATTCCTCGTAACTTTAAAAAGTTAAATTAGAGCATACCATGATATGAACATTTTTGAAACTACATTATGTTCTGAGAAATTTGATACCAATATCATAAAATTCCGGTAATTTTTCTACGACCTATTGTGTAACATACATACACACTTTTATTCTTGAAAATTATATTTTTGGAACAACAAAATGCACACCCCCTGCTAAAATGGTTAAAATGGAGATAGAGAGTCGGAAAAGTCTCCACCCCTAGGTAATCGACCTCAGTGACCTCAAATATGTCATTATTTTTTTGGTAACTATTTGGCAAATATGGTAATTTTATTACCCGAAATGTAATTCCTCGTAACTTTAAAAAGTTAAATTGAGCATACCATGATATGAACATTTTTGAAAACTACATTATGTTCTGAGAAATTTGATACCAATATTATAAAATTCCGGTAATTTTTCTACGACCTATTGTGTAACATACATACACACTTTTATGCTTGAAAATTATATATTTTTGGAACAACAAAATGCACACCCCTGCTAAAATGGTTAAAAATGGAGATAGAGAGTCGGGAAAAGTCTCCACCCCTAGGTAATCGACCTCAGTGACCTCAAATATGTCATTATTTTTTTGGTAACTATTGGCAAATATGGTAATTTTATTACCCGAAATGGTAATTCCTCGTAACTTTAAAAAGTTAAATTGAGCATACCATGATATGAACATTTTGAAAACTACATTATGTTCTAAGAAATTTGATACCAATATTATAAAATTCCGGTAATTTTTCTACGACCTATTGTGTAACATACATACACACTTTTATGCTTGAAAATTAATATTTTTGGAACAACAAAATGCACACCCCCTGCTAAAATGGTTAAAAATGGAGATAGAGAGTCGGGAAAGTCTCCACCCCTAGGTAATCGACCTCAGTGACCTCAAATATGTCATTATTTTTTTGGTAACTATTTGGCAAATATGGTAATTTTATTACCCAAATGGTAATTCCTCGTTAACTTTAAAAAGTTAAATTGAGCATACCATGATATGAACATTTTTGAAAACTACATTATGTTCTGAGAAATTTGATACCAATATCATAAAATTCCGGTAATTTTTCTACGACCTATTGTGTAACATACATACACACTTTTATTTGAAAATTATTATATTTTTGGAACAACAAAATGCACACCCCCTGCTAAAATGGTTAAAAATGGAGATAGAGAGTCGGGAAAAGTCTCCACCCCTAGGTAATCGACCTCAGTGACCTCAAATATGTCATTATTTTTTTGGTAACTATTTGGCAAATATGGTAATTTTATTACCCGAAATGGTAATTCCTCGTAACTTTAAAAAGTTAAATTGAGCATACCATGATATGAACATTTTTGAAAACTACATTATGTTCTGAGAAATTTGATACCAATATCATAAAATTCCGGTAATTTTTTCTACGACCTATTGTGTAACATACATACACACTTTTATGCTTGAAAATTAACATATTTTTGGAACAACAAAATGCACACCCCCTGCTAAAATGGTTAAAAATGGAGATAGAGAGTCGGGAAAAGTCTCCACCCCTAGGTAATCGACCTCAGTGACCTCAAATATGTTTATTTTTTTGGTAACTATTTGGCAAATATGGTAATTTTATTACCCGAAATGTAATTCCTCGTAACTTTAAAAAGTTAAATTGAGCATACCATGATATGAACATTTTTTGAAAACTACATTATGTTCTGAGAAATTTGATACCAATATTATAAAATTCCGGTAATTTTTCTACGACCTATTGTGTAACATACATACACACTTTTATGCTTGAAAATTATTATATTTTTGGAACAACAAAATGCACACCCCCTGCTAAAATGGTTAAAAATGGAGATAGAGAGTCGGAAAAGTCTCCACCCCTAGGTAATCGACCTCAGTGACCTCAAATATGTCATTATTTTTTGGTAACTATTTGGCAAATATGGTAATTTTATTACCCGAAATGTAATTCCTCGTAACTTTAAAAAGTTAAATTAGAGCATACCATGATATGAACATTTTGAAAACTACATTATGTTCTGAGAAATTTGATACCAATATCATAAAATTCCGGTAATTTTTCTACAACCTATTGTGTAACATACATACACTTTTATGCTTGAAAATTATATTGTGTTTGGAACAACAAAATGCACACCCCCTGCTAAAATGGTTAAAAATGGAGATAGAGAGTCGGGAAAAGTCTCCACCCCTAGGTAATCGACCTCAGTGACCTCAAATATGTCATTATTTTTTTGGTAACTATTTGGCAAATATGGTAATTTTATTACCCGAAATGGTAATTCCTCGGTAACTTTAAAAAGTTAAATTGGAGCATACCATGATATGAACATTTTTGAAAACTACATTATGTTCTGAGAAATTTGATACCAATATTATAAAATTCCGGTAATTTTTCTACGACCTATTGTGTAACATACATACACACTTTTATGCTTGAAAATTAACATATTTTTGGAACAACAAAATGCACACCCCCTGCTAAAATGGTTAAAAATGGAGATAGAGAGTCGGGAAAAGTCTCCACCCCTAGGTAATCGACCTCAGTGACCTCAAATATGTCATTATTTTTTGGTAACTATTTGGCAAATATGGTAATTTTATTACCCAAATGGTAATTCCTCGTAACTTTAAAAAGTTAAATTGAGCATACCATGATATGAACATTTTTGAAAACTACATTATGTTCTGAGAAATTTGATACCAATATTATAAAATTCCGGTAATTTTTCTACGACCTATTGTGTAACATACATACACACTTTTATGCTTGAAAATTATTATATTTTGGAACAACAAAATGCACACCCCGCTAAAATGGTTAAAAATGGAGATAGAGAGTCGGGAAAAGTCTCCACCCTAGGTAATCGACCTCAGTGACCTCAAATATGTCATTATTTTTTTGGTAACTATTTGGCAAATATGGTAATTTTATTACCCAAATGTAATTCCTCGGTAACTTTAAAAAGTTAAATTGGAGCATACCATGATATGAACATTTTTAAAACTATTATGTTCTGAGAATTTGATACCAATATCATAAATTCCGGTAATTTTTCTACGACCTATTGTGTAACATACATTCATAGCAGATAGAGTTATAGATTAGAGAGTTAGAAATAAGTTTTTGAGTAGATTATTTGGGATGGAGGGGGGTGGGGTTGTAGATAGATGTGATATTTGAGATAGATTAGATACCTATAAATAATTTTTGAGTAGATTTGGGGGGGGAGTAGATAGATGTCATATTGAGATAGATTAAATAGTTTTAATTATTTTTTTGTATAGATTTGGGGGGGGGAGTAGATAGATGTCATATTTGAGATAGATTAAATAGTTTTAAATTATTTTTTGTATAGATTTGGGGGGGGGGAGTAGTAGATGTGATATTTGAGATAGATTAGATAGTTATAAATTAGTTTTTTGAAGATATTTGGGGGGAGGGATAGATAGATGTGAGTTTGAGATAGATTAGATAGTTATAAATTAGTTTTTAAATAGATTTGGGGGAGGGAGTAGATNCCATTTTCCAGGAAATCTAAAAACATTCTTCCATTAAGCGCTCTGTCGAAAAAAAATATGGACCAATTATCTGGCCACTGATGATCCCACACCAGGTGTTAACAGACCACCGGTGTGAGAATCCACTTCTCTCAGCCAGTGAGGGTTCACATCGCTTATAGTGTAAATTGTGTCTATTTACACTACCATCGCTGAAAAATGTAGCCTCGTCAGTCCATAGCACTCGTTTACTAAAAAACGTGTTATCTGCTTCTCTTCGGCCCACTCACAAAACTCCATCCTTTTAACGTAGTCACCTGGGGTGAGAGCCTGGTGAAGATGTATTTTAAAAGGGTGAAATTCATTTCCACGAAGATTCGCTGATGTAGTGTGGTGCTACCACATTCCTCAGCTATCTCCCTGCTGCTAGCATGAGGATAAGCCGCAACGTATGCCAAACACCAGTACAAGGTTGTCGTTGCGGGAAGGCCGTGGTCTATTTGGTTCGTATGCCCGGCAAAATTGCACCACTTATACCCGATCTCTCGTATAAGCGGCGAAAAACTGCCGGTGAGGATGCGCCGATCAGGATACCGCTCCGATATATTCGAGCTGCAGCTCTTCCACTTAATCTAGCTTCTCCATACACAACAAGCATGTCTCTAAACTCAATACTTGAGTAAGAAGCATGATAAAAAGATGCCAAAGTGAAGAGCAAACATGTATAAAAAAAGTGAACAACCTCTTTCAACAGAGTCTGATGAAAGATTAAATTATTTTTCTCATATAAAACAATTTATTTATTATCAAAAGTATTTATTAGGTATTTTAAACAAAAGAAACAAGGGTCAATTAATTTATAAAGCGTTAAATTTATTTTGTTGGGTTAGTAAATTAGTTTATAAAATAGCGACTGAAAGTAAACATTACATTCCTTATTCAATAAGATTTCCTAAGTTTACTTATATCTTTATCAATAAATATTGCAAATAAATAAAAACAAGCAGCCAAAAATAATGTCTATTCCTAATTTTGATTAGGATCACCTTCGCCGCCAATATTTTTTGTTGTTGTTTTAACTAGCCTTGCATTCGGTTGTTGAAAATGTATTTAGCAAACAGCAAATGAAGTTTCATCAAATGAAATCGATAATTTAAATCAGGGAGTATTAACATCATGTGATAACGTAAAAGTCCAAGCAAAAGTTACCAATTAAGGGAACGTTACCATTCCTTAATAACGTTCTACTTAAACTCAATTTTCCAACTGGACCTCGAGGTAAGAGTCCTTCCCTTTCTAGTTGAGTAAATAAACTATTACCTTATATAATATTTAGAAACCATTTTAAAAAAATTAAAAACACAACAAATTTATCCGAACATAATAAAATTATTCTTCAAGAGTTAATAATATGTAAGTTACTAGGTAAAATAAATTTATTACCCCTTCTGGCAATTTTTCAACATAACAGTGTGTATTGTTAATTAAATAAATAAAATATTTAAATAAATATCTTTATTTTTGACCTTTTACAGGAATTAAATAATGACAAATTAATTACATATAAAAAAACTATACAATCCTTAAAGTGCTAATTCACAAATAATATCAATGTATAACAAATACTGTTCTTACTTAAAAACAGCCTTTTTAAATAAAATAATACGAAAAACCAATAACAAAAACATGCAACATAAAACTATCCACTATTCAGGATTAGGTTTTTTAATTTTAAGGTTGACTTTTAGTTATCTAAAATTATCATTTAAAAATCTGTTACACAATAGGTCGTAGAAAATTACCGGAATTTATGATATTGGTCAAATTTCTCAGAACATAATGTAGTTTCAAAAATGTTCATATCATGGTATGCTCTAATTTAACTTTTTAAAGTTACCGAGGAATTACTATTTTGGGTAATAAAATTACCATATTTGCCAAATAAGTTACCAAAAAAATAATGACATATTTGAGGTCACTGAGGTATATTACCTAGGGGTGGAGACTTTTCCCGACTCTCTATCTCCATTTTTAACCATTTAGCAGGGGTGTGCATTTTGTTGTTCCAAAAATATAATAATTTCAAGCATAAAAGTTGTGTATGTATGTTACACAATAGGTCGTAGAAAAATTTACCGGAATTTTATGATATTGGTATCAAAATTCTCGAACATAATGTAGTTTTCAAAAATGTTCATTATCATGGTATGCTCTAATATTAACTTTTTTAAAGTTACCGAGGAATTACCTATTTTGGGTAATAAAATTACCATATTTGCCAAATAGTTACCAAAAAAATAATGACATATTTGAGGTCACTGAGGTCGATTACCTAGGGTGGAGACTTTTCCCGACTCTCTATTCTCCATTTTTAACCATTTTAGCAGGGGGTGTGCATTTTTGTTGTTCCAAAATATATAATTTTCAAGCATAAAAGTGTGTATGTATGTTACACAATGGTCGTAGAAAATTACCGGAATTTTATGATATTGGTTCAAATTCTCAGAAATAATTAGTTTTCAAAAATGTTCATTATCATGGTATGCTCTAATTTAACTTTTTAAAGTTACCGAGGAATTACTATTTTGGGTAATAAAATTACCATATTTGCCAAATAGTTACCAAAAAATAATGACATTTTGAGGTCACTGGAGGTCGATTACCTAGGGGTGGAGACTTTTCCCGCTCTCTATCTCCATTTTTAACCATTTTAGCAGGGGGTGTGCATCTGAAATGTTCCACCCTGTATATAAATATAAATATACGCATATCTAGCGGACTTTTGTAAGCACTCTATCATTCGAATGGAATATTACTTTCAAGTTAAACTTGGTACAAAAGTTAACTTTTTAATGTTTTAAAAAGTTTAGCTTCATAATAATATGATATCTTTAGAGCTTTTTGGACTGTTATGAATTGTAAAACTAATTTAATAATTAATGGAGACATCAATCCTTTAATTTAATTAAATATAAATTATCGAAAAGCTTTTGCCCAGGGATCCTGAGCTTCCTCAGTTCCTGAAATTGACAAAAAACTAAAGAGTTTGTAATCGTACAATTACAATATATACAAACTAAATTCATAAAAAAAAATTTAAAGGACTGAAGTCTCCATCAATTATTTAATTATTTTCATATATTATGTTCTAACTTCTATGATCTAGTTTACTATATTGACCATTTACTTCTAACTATTAAAGAAGACTAATGAAGATTTATTATGCAGGTATACCAGACTTACACTTCCTGCCTTTGGACCCGTTATTCATACCAAAGATGGAGATAAAGCAAGGAACAGATAATTTCAAAATGGATTTTACTTTGTCTAACATAACTGTCTCTGGATCCGGGGAATTTAAATTCATAACCCAAAAGTAAATAATATAAGAAATTTATTTATTATTAAACCTAAAAAGTTAATAAATTTAAAAATAAATTATAATTATAAATTATAAATAAAATAAAATTATAATTTATTTTTTAATTATAATTTAATAATAAATTATTATAATTATAAATAAATTATTATAATTATAAATAAATTACAAATAATTTATTTAGTTATTTATCAAACCTCAAACTTAAATAATTCTTTAAGTTTGTGAGCTTGAAAAGATAATAAACTATTACTAAAACATATATCATTTGATACTACCGAGTTTTGCAAAACATGCATAGTTGACACAATATAATTGAGCGAGAGACACCTAGAAAATGTAACAAGCAAAATGCAATGCTACATCTGGAAACTGTTCCATTATTCGACATTATGTCATGTCCCACTCTGTTTCGTTACGTCAAACTCATCAGGACGCCGATGGAGCCTGAACTCACTCTGAGCCCTGATGAGTTAGACGTAACAAAACAGAGTGGGGCATGACATAATGTCGAGCCATCCATGATAACGAATGTCGAATGATGGAACAGTTCCCAGATGTAGTATTGCATTTTGCTTGTTACATTTCCTTGGTGTCTCTCGCACAATTATATTGTATAACAAAAACAATATCAATTAGTGTAGCTATTACTTTGTTCTAGTCTCAGTGAACACTACGGGCTCGTCCTGCTCACTAAAAGCTTAAGAGGGCTCTCTTAAGCTCATTTTTTAAGGGGGCTCGTCTTTTTCATTGAGATTTGAAGTTATTCACTGATACAATTTTATTATATGCTCCAGTGATGCCCTGCCAGATGATTAATCTGAAACCGGTCCAAAGATATTCATATCTAATACCACGTACCGACGGTAGTTGATTTTTCCAATGCTTCTTTAACTTGCTCCAAATATAACCTGTATAATTTTTGTTAAATCACTAATGTTTCATTAGCGCATCATTGAGCAATGTCAAAACCAGGATGTTGAACCGCTAAGATACATCTTTATTAGTTGACTAACAGGTCAAAAAGTCTAATTTATAAAGTTTAAAATAAAAGCATTTCGTATTGAAAGAGAAATCAAACAAAAAACTAAACATAAATAAAAACATTATCCAACGAAAAGTTAAGAAGCATATAAATAAATCTAACAATGAGTACATAAATAAAGTTTTGTTCCTGGTGGAATGTAAAACATCAAATTTGGAAGAGAAGGTGTTACCAGTGGATTGGATTCTATGGATAGGAGAATACTTGATGTAATTAGTAGGATGGGATTGACTATGGAAGGCATTGGTACCCTAGTGGCATAGAAAGGAGTATGGAAATTAATATTATTGAGTAAAACAGTAGAATCTAATTTATCTGTAACTTTATCATGTAAACTAAACCAATTAACTTCAAAATTTATTGAAAACAATTAATTTCATATTTTCGTAGGGCTGATGCTGATTTAAATTGGTTCAACTACACAGCACTGTGTAAAAACATTCAGATGGAGGGCGATTACGATATGAAGGGCAAAGTTCTTATACTCCCTGTACAGGGCTCTGGAAGAAGTAATTTTAAGTTAGGTAAGCATAATACGAGCAACAATAATACAATTGTTAAATGTCAATTTAAATGAGCTTTATCATGTTTTAATTATCTACCATCTACTACAAAATCAATAGTCATTTATATATCATCATTCCATCTATATAGTAAATTTTGGTTGAACATAATAATGGTATTAAGTTATAGTTTAACACATGGCTAAAATAGGTTGACAGCACGGGAAACCAATTCAAAGTTAGAGTTAGAACTAACCCCATTGGATCCTAAGCTGAGGTTGGTCCGATTTGTAATGGTGTGCGTGGTTTAACATTCAAGAATAACCTCATTGGCACCCTGGAATTTTTTCCCACGCTGTCAACTGATATTACCCTAGTTTTACACTATAGTGAACATGAATCAATCTTTACAAAACATTTACCAAGCAAATAAAAGCATTAGTCAAATAAAACAATTCTCAAAATTCTAAAATAAAATATGGCTTCGTGAATTACAATCGAGGAAAAAGTAAATGTTTAAACTTAAGAATAGTCACGGAGTCACAGGTTATTATCGGCGGCTTAGATTAGTAAGTAGATATTATTGTATGAAGTGCACAAAAAAAATATGTGTAGTAATTATTCTTTCATCACTCTATTAAACCTCGATTTGTTAAAGATTATCACGAATTCTTCCTTGTTATTCATTATTATAATACTCGGGTATAATATAATACATCCGGTCACTCTAGCATTAAGTATTTTGAGTGCTTTTAACGACTCTAGGCCGTTTGCATTCAACTCAAAGGTTCAAAAAACATAAAAAACGACACTCAACTCAAAATTTGTTGTTCAACGACCGAATTTTAGGTAATTTGGGGTTTTTAACACAGTTTTTAAGCTTTTTGGTCACCTTAGACGGTCACATCAGCGTCGGACCGATTTTATTCTATTCAGCGCTCCGAAAAACACAAAAAAAAGACTTGTTTGTTTATGTTTTGTTTTTGGCCATTTTGCTTATGGCAAAAAAAAGGTTAACTGATATATATATATATATATATATATATATAATATATTATATATATATATATATATATAATGTTTTGCGAAAAGTACTTTTTCGTGGTTAGGGACCTTTGAAACGGGTTTTAGGCGATTGTTTTTAAAGATAATTCGCTTTTTTTTTTTTTAATTTAACTTACAGATGATGTTAAATTGACTGGCAATGTCAACTTTGAATATTTCGAGAAAAAGGAGAGAAGTTTTTTAAATGTAAAAAATATATTGTCGAAATCATACCAGGGAACCTTAAAATGAATTTCACAAACCTTTTTAATGGAGATAAACAACTTGGTGAGTCATTAGTTTTTATTTGTATAAAATTTGATATTTAATGATAACATTTATTAGTAAATTTAGGAGATAAAAGATAATTTCTTTTAAATATCTTTCAAAAGAATATCTTTGTGTATATATATATTATATATATATATATATTATATATATATATATATTATTATATATATATATATTATATATATTATTATATATATATATACTTAGGTAATAATTTGGTATGATAAATAATTAAAGTATTTTATTTAGCCAATTTTCAAAGGAATTGTCAAGAGCCCGAAGAACTAGTGCGTAATGTGTTTAGCTGCCTCATTTATCAACCACTTAGATCTCTCTAGACTATCCATACTACAATAACCAGATTTTGACTATTTTTAATCCTACTAATTCCTCCCTTGTTTTCAATAGATCAGTTTTCAATGAGGTTGTTTGATATTTTAGGAGACAGTGCTAATAAACTTTTCAATGAGCAATGGAGAGAGCTGTACGATACCATTAAGGAGTTTCAACAAGAAGGTCTAGGAGAATTATTTAAGCAATATTTGAACAGAGCTTTACCTCGGTTCCCTCTCAAGGAATGGTTTCTCGAGTGATGCTGAATAAAAACTTAAATAGATGGAAATAAATTATATTCTATTTAAATTGTGTCAGATCTAGTATTTTTTATTATTTATTGACAAGCAGTGATACCCAATCTTCGCCTGGAATTTAGATTATTTATCAAACAAATTTTTAAATTACTCCTATGAGGTCTACAAAAAATAGATGTCTTTGTTTAACATGTCTTTGTCTATTTGTAAATTGTCAAGCCGTGCTTTAAGATTGCTTGGTATTAAGTTCCTTGTTTCGATAAGTTGACAATAAAAAATTGAAATCTTAAATTGTTTGTTTTGTCTTTCACTGAGAATACAATAATATTCTTAACAAAATAGGCCTTGAGCTGAACAATTTGTAAGCTAAATACAAAAATTTATAATTACTTTAGCACATATATACACCGTTGAGCTAATTATAAAGATATTCTTTCCTATGTATCAACTATTTATTGGTTAATAACATGCAAATATATTTGCATAGCTTCTAAACCCTATTATTTTAAAACTGATCCCGATTAGATTTAAAAGGTGGCTACTTAAACCTATGAGCTTTTAAGTTTAAAATTTAGTCAAGCTCTATCGATTAGATTCCGAGATATAAATACTTAAATTTTATTTCTTTACACTAATTGGATGCCCTTTGGGTAACAGTTTAGCAATTCTGCTTATGGAGGACGTTTAACTTCTTAATAGGCAACTTTATTTAACTCCTTACAACTTCAAGTTAGATTATGCCAGATATGTGTAAATGATATGATTCTCTGCCTACATATACATGTCATAGACCAAATCCTAAGTATTTTAATACCTACCAAATTCTTTCTTAACCAAAAAAAGTTGTTAGCCCTAAATAGTTGCACAGTATTGTTTTTTAAAACAATTTATTGAAAACTTTAGATCTTAAAAAATATTTAAAACAAAAGCAAACTGAACATTTTTTTCCTTGTGATTTTGTTCTACCGCTGTAGTTGTGTTATTCGGAAAAAATCGTTTTATGACGCCATTAACTCGCAATAATGCTCAGCAAAAATATAAAAAATTCATAAAGCTCGTAAAAATTAATTAATTCTGATCAGATTTAGATTTAGCACGCATGTAGCTAAGCATAAGACTAACATATGTGCTAAGTTTCATCTCATTATTAGCATTGGTTGAATTTTTATCAAATGAATTGAATGCAATTTTTAAAAAATTGTATAAAATTGGAAAATAATTAAATTAAATTGAAATTCATTACAACCATTACGTAATTAATACGTACACCAAGTTTCGTTTTAATAAATAAATAAACATTTATTTGAACTTAAACATAATAACACAATTAAACATACAAAGATAAGTAAAATTTTGTGCAAAGTCGGGCGCTAAGCCCTGGTGTTCATAAATGTGAAAAATCGGTTGATACAGGTTTTATATATTTTTTTTTTTAAATCTTGGATTACTTTCATTTATACTTTAAAGTAAAATACATTAGTTTCTTCTTTTTTCTCTATTTTTCTTATATCACCCTTAAATCTATTTCTGTAATTCTATTAATTTTCTTATTTTTATACTTAATATATTATTACTATTATTTAATAGATAAAATATGCAATTTTTAATTTTTAACACTTACATGCACATGCGCTTATATAACAAATAATTATCTAATTGTTTTACTTTTAATTAATTAATTATTTAACTTTTAACTATCTAATGATTTAAATATTAATTCTTAACTATAACAGCTTTATATTACATAATACAACTATTAAAAGATATTAGTCTAAATTAAAATTAGAAAAAAATATTAGATGGGTTTAAAGCTGTAATATTAGTTAATACTATAAATTTATTAGTATAAGTATTGATTGTAATATAATATTAGTATATTAGTTTTTGAGTTTTACGTTTTCATTTCATTTATTTTACACACACACACACACACACACACACACACATATATATACATTATATATTATATATATATATATATATATATATATATATAATATATATAATATATATATATATATACATACATATATATATATATAATATATATAATATATATACATATATATATATATATATATATATATAATATATATATATATATATATATATATATATAATATATATATATATATATTATATATATATTATATATATATATATATATATATATATAATACATACATACACACACATATATATACACACATACATACAACATTATCCTCTGATATTAGTTGGCCTAAGAAAATGAACTGATTAACTTCTTCAATATCATTACCTCCGACTGATAGCTGAATATTCCCATCGATTTTAAATGACACGTATTTAGGCCCGTATCTAAGACATCTTCCTAACATTTTCCTAACATCTTCCTAACATTTTCCTAACATCTTCCTAACATTTTCCTTACATCTTCCTAACATTTTCCTTACATCTTCCTAACATTTTCCTAACATCTTCCTAACATTTTCCTAACATTTTCCTAAGAAGAATGTTAGGAAAATGTTAAGAAGATGTCTTAGATACGGGCCTTAGACTTATCGAAATTTATTTTTAATCCAATGGCATGCATTTTCTCTTGTAAATGTTTTAACAACGTCTTTGCTTCTCTTTCATCCTTACAAATTAATACGTAATCGTCGACAAACCCCAGCCTATTCAACCATTTACCATTAACGTTTATCCCATACCCTTTCCAATCTAAGCTGTTAGCTTTTGACTCCAAAGTACTTACAAAGGCTTTGCAAGCGCTTACGTCACCTTGCCTCACTCCTCTGAAAACCAAAATGTTTTTCTTAAATTTTCCTACTTTTATTTGCAAGTTAGTGCCTTCGAATGTGCTTTTGAATATGTCTATGCATTCTTTATCTATCTGTTGCTCCTCCAACGACTCAATTATTTTATTTCTTATCATACTGTCGAAAGCCTTTTGGAAATCAATAAAAATAACAATAAGGCCGAATTTATATTCTAAAGCACTTCTTATGAGTAGCTTAATTGTTAGGATGTTGTCGAGAGTAGAAAAATTTCTTCTGAAGAGAGTTTGGTTGCAATTTAGCGCTTGTTCTAATTTAGGTTCTATTCGCTTTGTTATTATACTCATAAATACTTTGTAAATACAGGACACAAGGCCAATGGGACGGTAGCTTGCAATGTCCATGATATCTCCTTTTTTAAATATTAAAGTCAAATCTGCTCTTAACCAAGATTTGGGAACTGTTCCTGTTCTGATACATAAATCAAACAATTGTTTTAAGTACTTCACTAAGTTATCCACCAAACCTCCACATCTCATTAGTGATCCAGTCCGGTCATCCCCTTCACTATAAAACATGGCTCGCTTTGCTCGCTAGTAAGAATACTAGCGAGCAAAGCGAGCCATGTTTTATACTTGCACCTATGTTTATAACAATCTGGCAAGCCTTTATTTCGTCTGGACCATTTTAGCTAGTGAAGCGAGCCTGATCTAATGCCTTTTAGATTTAGAAGATTATTTGCCCGGATTTGCATGTATATTTATAGAAATAAATATACATGCAAATCCGGGCAAAGAGTTATAAAATAGAATAAATATATAAAATTAGGTGTATTAAGAAAAGCTTGATTTGCTCGAAAAATTGCTGAAATATGACAATAGGTTTCTTAAAAAAAGGCTTGGTTCGCCCTTAAGGTTGCTATAATTTACGACAACAATGAAGAACAAACTTGTTTCGCTCACTAAAGTGCTATTAATATATACGTCAATGAAGAAAAACATGGCTCGCTTTGCTCGTAAAATTGCTACAGTATATAATTAGTAACATTAATAAGGGCTTAAATATATAAGTAGATTTAGAAAAAAGGCTCGCTTTGTTTACTATATTCTATAAATATATAAAGAGAAAATTTTCATTTCTCACAAAATTTTCATTTATTTCACAAGTATACCTATGATTGTTTTTGGATCATAAATGTAAAGTAGCGAGGTCAGCGCCTGGATGGGTGACCACTGGAAGTTAAATGGATGTATTTACTATTTTAGAACGAGCGAGTCCGAAGACGTGTTGCATTATATATTTGGCGAATTGGATATTCTGAATTATTCTAAAGTCCCAAGAAGTGAAGATGAGCATAACGAATCCGATGAGACGAAGAAAAGTTCGAGGTGGGTACAACGGAACTTTTTTTTCGTACGTTTTTTGTGGACCGTTTTTTTGTGCCTCGTTCCGGTTTTTTGTTTTATTTCTTTAATATTTTTCTTACCATCTCGATTCTCATGAAATGAAAACTCAAATTTTAAATAAAAAAATAACCGGTTATAATCGTGCGTGTCTAAAAAATAGCCCTAACATCTGATTTCCATACCACATATTATTATATTGCTAATTCATGCAGTTTTATCTTATTGTAATAGTATAATAAAAGAATTAATTAAGTTGTTCAAGGTTTGAGTTAAATAAAAAGTTAAGATCATTGTCAGTGTTTGCTCAGTAGGAAAGTGATCTCGAACGCCATGGTACCCTTACTCATATGTACCCTTCTCGTTCTGCAACCAGTCACGCTAGCAAAGAAAAAACGTAAGTGTTTTATTTCATTATTTTATAAATATTAATTTTATTTTCTATCTAAATGTATACTTCTTTATAAATACCCTTTTTATAGATTTCCTTTTCCTATTTTATAGATTTCTATTCCTTTGAATAGAATCTTTATTAATAAATAAATAATTTCTCACTAATTTTACAAGTTTTACAATAAGTATTTTATCTTTAGTATATTATATAACAAATTTTTAGAGTAAATTAATAGTGACAGATCACAGTAAATTCAATTTTACAAATATTAATTATATTTTCTATTTAAATATATACTTCTTTATAAATACTCTTTTTATAGATTCATCTATTTCTTTAAACTATTTAATCTTTATTAATAAATAAATAATTTCTCACTAGTTTTACAATTTTTGCAATAATTAGTTTTATCTTTAGCATATTATTTAATAAATTTGTTGTGTAATTTAATAGTGACAGATCACAGAAAATTAAATTTATATTAACATTTATTTGACAGAGGTGAACGGCACCAAAAAGCATAAGGCTTAAACTAGGGGGCGGCCTCTATGTATAACATTTGTATACCACACAATTTATACAAATATATTTTCCTTTTAGAAGTGTATATTTAATTAAAGTTTGTTTTATTTATTCAATATTTTTTAATTAATTATAAATTAAATTTACAGATTAAATTGTAAATAATATATTTACAATGCTACAAATATGTAATGTTATTATAATATCATAATATTATAATAACATTACATATTTGTAGCATTAATTGATATACTAACATAAGATTAAGTAGAGAGTAGTAATTAAAGCTACATGTATTGCCTACCTTGTAAAAATGTATTCATTTCTCCTATAAATAATTATATTGATTTATTAAAATGAATAATATTTTTAAATAAAAAAATCATAAATTTAAGTGTTATTTTTATATTTTTTAAATAAATTCTAGAAAAGAACTGCTTTGTATCTTCAAAGTATGTGAAAAAGGTTGAGGTGGGTTAGAAGCTATTATTCCGTCCAGTGCTGTAGATCCTGTAAAAGCTTCTTTTTCTGAAGGAAAAGAAGCTTAAAAGAATGAAAGGAAAGAATTTAAAAAGAATGAAAAATCTTTTACAGTCCTATAGGGATACCATCCTGATACCCTGTATAATCTAAAATAATAGGCAAACGAAAAAATATAACCTCAAACGATCATAAAATTATGTTGAAAAAGCAGCCAAAACAATGTTCAAACCTTCATTAATGTTGCTTTTAAAATATCTTAATACCCCTAAGCTATTGTTATTATTTATTTATTAAAAGTCGCCTAATATTAATTCATCAGCACTTTTACACAAGGCAAACAAATTTAAGGGTGAGCATAGAAAGATCTAGTACTACATACACACACACACACACACACACACACACATATATACATACTATAAATATATATAATATATAATAATATATAATATATATATATATATATATATATATATTTATATATTATATATATATATATATATATATATATATATATATATATATATATATATGTATATATAAACCATTTATAAGAAAACAATAACATATGGATACTCATGAATATTTGAACTAAATAATTTGGTATAGCGCTTCATGGTTAATTTCACTTATATTTAATGTTCCTTTTATTTATCTATTCTCAGTATTTTTATATATGTAATTATGTTACCCAAATCAGCCTTTCAGCTGTGGTTACTAAATACATATATGTAGTGGTAAAATTATAGTAGGTAGACTCAGTTTGAAGTAGATTAAGTAGAGAGTTTATTAACAAGGTTCTGATTAAATAGGTGTCGATAGTTTTCCTGTTATGTGTACTAATATGACTAATATGATAATGTCAAATTATTATTTTATTTATTTGGTTGTTATTTATTAAATTATTTATTTGTTGGATTATATTTCGTATATAGTATTTTTTAACAAGGCATTAAATATTTTTGATATTTTGTTTTTCATCTCCGAGAATTTCGGTCATTGTTGTTAGTGAAGAGTGTAGCTAGAGTTTTTATTGAAATCTGGAGCAGCACATACTGATGTGCTTATCAGATGTGAAATCATTAACATGTCGGCCTTTTATAAGTTCTTTGTCTCTTGAAAATAAGTAACTACGAGTTAGTTTTTAACGTCTGGGTTGTGGTCTACGTCCACACTACACAGTACTCTTTCCTCTATTCTGTTTTATCTGCAGGATGTTTGTCAGTTGACAGTATCTTGTCATTATAACCGTATGCATTGCCTCTCGTCGCAATATTTTTATGAACTGCTTGTTTAAAGTCCCTAAAAAAATAAAGCTCTGGTGTCCATTAGATTTTGAATAGATGCTTTCGCTAATTCAATTTCTTAAGTGCCAGCATGTCCGAGAAATTTAGCAGAACTTGACCTTTAGCTTATGTTTTGAAATGGTTTCTCGGAATTCCTAGAAAACCAAAAAAACCAAACGTGATTCTAAAAACTTTAAATTTTGAGTAATCTCTTAAAAAATTGTGACCCAAAACATCGAAAAATATGTCTCAAATGAATTATCAAAATATAACTATAACAGAAATAATAATTTTAAGTACGTCATAGGAGTAATTTAACATTGAAAATAATTTGTATTATACTCCTTTATAAGATTAATGCAATATTAAAGTATAGACTGTTCTTAAGTTATATTTAAAATACATTAAAATATTTTATGTTATATTTATAAATTAATATAAAATAATATATTTGTATATTAAATTTTATACATAACATAAAATTAATAATAGTTATAAATAATTATAAAATTTTAATTTTATAATTAGAAAAAGGCACCAATATAAGTCAAAAATTATATAAAAATATTTTATAATTAATGTGCACTTTGTTGAGACAGCACCAGAGTTTTAATTTCTACTGAGGGCCCTCGTCAAATTATAAGTTAAACATAGGTTAGTAGTACGTATAATATATTATTAAAAAAAAAATATTGCAAAAAAAATATTTTTGTAATACGTTTTTGCATTTATTTTCTTCAGCTGGAATTAAACAATTTTATTATTGTTGTAGGTAATTATTCTGTTATTTAACAGGATATGCGCGTGATTATCCCATGATAATTGCACGCATTAGCATACGACATGATGCTTTATAATATCAGCTACGCACTAAAAGTCATACTCATACTCACACTCGTTATCACTTATGCTAACACTCATTATCACACTCATACTCACACTCGTACTATCACTTATGCTAACACCCATTTCTCATACTCACACTCGTACTATCACTTATGCTAACACTCATTATCACACTCATACTCACACTCGCACTATCACTTATGCTAACACTCATTATCACACTCATACTCACACTCGCACTATCACTTATGCTAACACTCATTATCACACTCATACTCACACTCATACTCACGCACTATCTTATGCTAAATTATCACACTCTACTCATCACTTAGCTAACACTCAGCTCACTCGCACTATCACTATGTCAACTATCACTTATGCTAACACTCATTATCACATCATACTCACACCTCGCACTATCACTTATGCTAACCGCATTGTCATTCTCACACTCGCACTATCACTTATGCTAACACTTATTATCACACTCATACTATCACTTATGCTAACACTCATTATCACACTCATACTCACACTCGTACTATCACTTATGCTAACACTCATACTCACACTCGAACTATCACTTATGCTAACACTCATTATCACACTCATTCTCACACTCGTACTCACACTCTTTTAACACTTATGCTAACACTCAATATCGCACTCATACTTATACTAACACTTATGCTAACACTCAATATCGCACTCATACTTATACTAACACTTATGATAATACTCAATCACACTCACAATCAGTTCATACAAACCTTTAAAATGTTTCAGTGCATTTTTCTTTGATAAATAAGGATAACTTCAAACAAAACTATAGAGTTATATTATGTATTTGCGTAGACTATGAGGCATAAACCTCAAAAAAATCAATAAACCATTGAAGAAATGGTTTATTGATAAATAAAAAGTGAGCGAGTCAAAGGAAATTCGCCTGGATTGCAGAGCGCTAGGTTGTGTTGGGTAAATAAAATGATAAAAAAATATCTACTAATTTAAATATCTTTTATTTTTAATGGAATCGAGCCTCTACTTTAGTCAAAGTCATTTAACACGTCATTAATTAAATTTTAGAGATAACAATAATACACTAAATAAAAAAAATATTTAAAGAAGAGGATGGAGTATAGTCGACTCATTTTGTTAAAAATTAACTCTCATTGTCAAGGCTAACCGCTTTATTTATCTACCTGCAATAATTGAAAGATTTAATAATTAATAATGAAATATAAGAGGAAGTAAAAAAATTGAATACTATAAAGCTTTATGTAAGTAGGAACGAAACTGGTTTTGAGTAGCATCTAACATATTACCTTCCTGTTACTTTTATTTCTATAACCTGAACTAGCTGTCACATATATATCAAACCGTTACAATAGATCTTAAGCTACCGCAGACAATTCCTGATCATTTATATATTTATTTCCTTTAATATTTCAATAAATATGACTTATAAAAATTATTTCTAATTCATAATCTTTTTATTATTATTAATACAGACAAGTAAAACAATATACTGTAAAATGTATTAGACACATAACTATAAATTAATGAATTGATTTTAGGGAATTTTCATCAGAAAATTACGCTTATGAAGTTTTTCGGATGACGGATGAGGTGGAAAGTAGTGGGGGCATTGATTCTGTTTTGCCTCTTGGTACAAAAAGCATAAAATGTCTGAAAATTGTTTGCACATACAAATTTATAAATAAATAAATAAAATAAAAAAGGTTTATTTATTTTTTCTTTTTTACAATACAATATAGTTTTAAAATATAAAATATCTTGAAAAATAAAAAGGAGGAAGTTCAGTAGTATTACTGTTCTTCCACTTCCCCTAGATTTCTTAAACACTAAATAACTAATTATAACCGAAATGTTTTTAATACTTTTTATGTTTTTGATACTTTGTACAGAGAAACATAAATCATGTACAAATATGGGACCAAGTAACAAATATTTATAACAATAAATAACACATTTTTTTAATTGCACTGAACATAAGAATAAGACAGAGCACATTGTGCACAGTATAACATTAAGAACATTTCTTTCTTTTTTAACATATTTATACTTGTCTATCCTCAAAATAAATAAACTTATAATAAATTGACAAACAAAATTAACAAATAATCAAAATTGTATAATTTGAAGATTTGTACATCAATGCGGTTTTAACAAAAGAAGGAAAAAAAACTAAATGAATAATAAAGAGAGCATAAAAAAAGAAGTCAGATAAATATGGGATGCTTGTTTTAGCAACTTTTTAAGTTTAAAAAAAATGTTTGATGACGTCATACATACTCTTATGTATGTATAAACTTTAGCGTTTGGCACACGATAATTCTCGAAGGTTATGTCAAAGCAAAGCGAAACTTAGCAAGTTAAAAGATATTGGAAAGGATAAGGAGATTATTGTTTGCAAAAAAAATGTATATTAACCTCAGCTATGACGTCATCAAACATTTTTTTTAAACTTAAAAAGTTGCTAAAACAAGGTTTCATGCTTTTCATGTTTTATGACCACCCTAAGTAGTGCAAATAACACATTCATACATACATACATATATATATATATATATATATATATATATATATATATATATATATATATATGTATGTATATATGTATGTATGTATGAATGTGTTATTGCACTACTTAGGTGGTCATGAAACATGAAAAACATGAACCTATATATATATATATATATATATATATATATATATATATATATATATATATATATATATATATATATATATATATATATGTGGTGTGTGGTGTGTGTGTGTGTGTGTGTGTGTGTGTACCAACATAATATCTCCACCCTGCTTAACCTGTCATCTCAATTAGTCAGTACAATGTGGGGCCAAAGAGGCGCCACGGTGAACTGGGCAAGTTCGCAAAGCAGGCTTTTTTTGAAGCCAGGGAGCAGTAAAGCTTATATGATGAAAACTTTCTTAAGACGTGGCAAAATGCCATGTATTAAAAATAATAATAAATCAAATATTAAGCAACAACAACCAATACAAAAGAGACTTCTTTCTTACTGTTAGGCAAAAGCTTTAATTTTTAAAGAAAAAGTCAGCGTGATTTCCTTTGAAAAAAATCACAAAAAATAAAAATAACTAACATATCAGACAGCTATTTATGTTATATAAAAATATTATTTTTTCAGCCAAAGACTTCTTTTCTCAATGCAAGCTGTCGGATCCAAACTTATCAAAATGTATATTAAGAGCTGCAGTTGATGCAACACCGCTCTTATTAAAAGGTGAGCTAGAGGCTAGTAAAGTTTATAGAGTGTATAATACATCTTCATTGTACTATAATCAATACATCAATTGTATTGATTTTGCACTAACTAGTATAAAATCTATATTTTAAACACGTAGTATAATTGTACATGTAATAGGCGACTTGAGTAATATTTTATTGTATTTTTTAAAACAACCGTTTTATGTAGATACAAATAAATAAATAAATATAACTCCATGCTAATAAACATATATAATAATAATATATTATCTAATATACATTTTAAGTAAATGTATTACCTTGTAATACATTTACTTTGAAGTAACTAATTTCAAAGTAATTAGTTACTTCAAAGTAATTATTGGTTACTTCATAGTAACTACTTTCAGTTATTCATGAAGGTTATTCATTACCAAAACGATCAGTAAAATCATAACGCAGTTATTTCAGAATAACTAGTTATTTCATGAAATAACCAAAACGATCAGTAAAATCATGTTAAAGTAAACTAGTGAAATAACCAAAACGATCAGTAAAATCATAGTCATGAATAACTAGTATTTCATGAAATAACCAAAACGATCAGTAAAATCGTAAACGCAGTTATTTCATAAAATAACTAGTTACTTCATGAAATAACCAAAACAACCAGTTAAATCATGAAAATATAGAATTATATGATTTAACTAGCTAAAAATATTGCCATTAAAAAGTATTAACATGATTTATCTAAAACACTTTTGATATTTTTTTTGTAATAACTAGTTATTTTAATAATTAACTAAATTTAATTGTATATAGTAACGGTACAAATAAATAAAGCTAGGTTATAACTTGGCTAAGTTGAACATCAATTACTAGACTTAGAATAATACAATATGCTTTATATATCATTGTTTTTTTCCTTTAATTTGCAGGGATCCCAGAACTAAAATTTCTTCCCTTAGATCCGCTGTTCGTACCTAAATTGGAAATGAACCAAGGTCAAGGAAATTTTAAGCTGAATGTGTTACTCACGAATATGACCATTAGAGGTGCTGGAAGTATAATATTCGATGAATCGGTATACCGGTAATCATTTTGAACTAATATATTTATAAGATCAAAGCAGAAGCAGTGCTCTTTGCACTATGAATCAGATTAATTAAACGAACCACAGCGATTTTTTTCCATTAGACGGCAAAATGCCAAGATATTTGATTCTAAGATTGTAAGTTTGTTTGTTAATTAGATAGTTTGTACATATAAAATTATTGGCGAGCTCTATTTTTGTATTACAAATTACTTCTCCCGTCATTTTGATCCGACTTTAAAGTTTCTTTAATGTATTATTTTGAGAAATGTTTGGGACCTTGCCATGAATACAACTGAGATTGCCTAAAAATTGCATTATAATCAGACGACCAAAGACTTCTGAATAACGACATAAAATTTTGATATTCCGGGCAGCACAACTAGACCCAAAGACTGATTTTTGTACCAAGTTTCAACTATTTAGCATAAACACAGTGGGAGTTATGCGTGACACAGACACACACACACACACAGACAGACATCAAGCTGAAATCGGTTCAGATGGTCCTAAAAACACCTAAAATGGATAATTCAAGTGAAATCTCGGGTTACAATTTTTTGGGTGAAACCAATACTTTTCCTCTATATACCTTCGGTATGAAGGTGAGGAAAAGTAAAAATAAAAAAGGTTTAAAAAGTCATCGACAAAATATATGTGTCCACATGGAAAATCAAAATGCTTCTAACTTACATAGTATGTACTCTAATAAAGCATTGTAAAATTATAATTCTATGTAAGTAGTATTTAGTGCCTCAGATTGTTCCTTCATCATTATTGTTAGTGATGTTTTCGCTGATTTATGTTCACAGCGTTAAAAACGATTTTAGTATGATCAATTTCGTTGCAAGGAATAAAGGAAGTATTCTCGTTGATAGTGACTACAGCATGGACGGACAGGTTCTAGTACTTCCAGTAAAGGGAAGTGGAAAGAATAAATTCGTATTTGGTAAGGATTGTTTTTGAATATTTACTAGTTTATTTCCATGATAACTTTTAATATTGGTATTGGGTATTTATCAACCACTTAGTCAGTTCGGAATCAGGCACTAGCTCTACTTGTAGCGGGTGCCACAAGTAGGAACTAGAAAAACGTATTCTCGTCTCACTGAAGGCCCTCTACGTAAGGTAACAACGAAGGTTATCCATGGTACAGTTTCCAGGGGATGCTATTGATAATAGACCAAGAGCCCAGGGGTGTTTTGTTAATAAAAAGTGTAATGGCTGGAACCGGTCTCAATTTTTCGTAAATATCTTCCTGAACAAGATCTGCAATTCTGCCGACTCGTATCGGATGGTGTCCCAGGCAGAACGCACTTTACATGTCAAATTTACCACCGAAGTTAAAAAGTGTAATAGCTGGAAACTGGTTTAATTTTTCGTAAATACCTTCCTGAACAAGGATCTGCAATTCTGCAGACTCGTATCGGATGGGCGTCCCAGCCAGAACGCACTATAAAGGTCAAATTTACCCCCCCAAGTTAACAAACAGTGTAATGGCTGGAACCAGTCTCAATTTTTCGTAAATACCTTCCTGAACAAGGATCTGCAATTCTGCCGACTCGTATTGGATGGGTGTCCCAGGCAGAACGCACTTTAGGGTCAAAGGTTCTGCCTGGGACACCCATCCGATACGAGTCGGCAGAATTGCAGATCCTTGTTCAGGAAGGTATTTACGAAAAATTGAGACCGGTTCCAGCCATTACACTTTTTATTAACAAAACACCCCTGGGCTCATGGTCTATAAGTACTTTCAAACCTTTTGAATTGCCTTTGTCTTGCTTCCTTCAACAATTTTTAGAAGAACAACTTCACACGAAGCTCATTAGAAATTATAAAAAGGTAACGAAATCTGTACATCGTGTATCACTGACAAACATACGAGACCCGTGGGACAAGTTATTTGACAAACGAACATTAAGTGATCGTTATTTTCCCTTGCTAAATCACATATTTGACAAAAAAGTATCAGTAGATTATAATACTCCTTTGTCCAAAATTTTGGTAATTGAATATAATATGACCACTTATCCTGTAAGTTTGTCGGTGATATGGGATTTACAGACATTCTTACTATTATATTATTTCTAGAGAGTTTTGAGTGAAGTTGTCCCTCTAAAAATTGTTAAAGGAAGCAAGACAAAAGGGTAATCCAAAAGGTGTTACCATAATTAATCAATGGGATCCACTGGATTCCGTATTAAGTATTTTGACCAAAGATCGACCAATGAATGTTAGTATAGAACAATCTTAGTGTATACTGCATTCCTTAGAATACAGTATATTTGTCGGATATATGTGTACTTTTTAGTGAGCATGGAACAGGTTAAACTACAGCTCCAGTATTGGTAAAGCTTACTCAAGCATGTAATCCTGAAAAACCGTTTAAATCATGATAAATTCCAACATGGTCTCTCAAAATCATGGCTTCAATTCAATTTTGGAAAACTGTGAAGTTGCTACCTTTTGAATATGACATAGCAATATTTTGTTTTATACTTGGCAGATTGTTTTCACATATCAGAGGTTTCTTACAGGAGAGTCGCGATCCCATAAAGTGTCGGGTGGATTTTTAGGGGTATCGCCAATTTTATTAGGTTAAATAATAATATTTATACAAAACATCAGTAAAAAGAATGTAAAGTGCAATTTTACATTGAAATATAATTTGCATGTACATTCAAATGCAAACTTAATTTTATAGTAAATATAAAATCTTTATAATCTCCTTTATAAATAATGTGCTTGTTCTTTTACCATCATGGATGCTAACAGGTTTACATTAAAATTATCTTTGTTTCAGACGATGTGACCATAAACGGAACTATGGAGTTTGATACGTACACAAAGAAAGGAGAAAAGTACATAAGATGTAAAAAAGTAACTATGTCCGTAGAGCCTGGATCAATTAAAATTAATTTCTCTAATTTATTCAACGGCGATAAACAATTAGGTAAAATTGGAATGCTCTGATTCATTTTATACAATCATAATATTCTACTGAAATTCACTATTATCTGTTTAAATGGTTTAACATATCCTTTCATATAACCATATAATATGTAAATGTTTGATTTTTTAATCAGATTAGTCGAATCACTTTCTCAAAAAGAAAACAAATGTATGAATTAAGATAGATCATATTTTCAAAAATCAAGAACTCAAAAAAAATGTTCATCTTCATCGTGTTTGATGATAAACATGAATCTTAACGTACACTTGTACACTTAAGATTATTTGTACATTTTAAAACTTGTACACTTAACGTCTTTTGATAAAAAGTTTATTCGGGTAAAATACTTTTCAAATAAATAAACTTGATAATTTACATTATACAGTGACGATAAAGTTTATTGACTTTTTCTGGCATTATTTTAGGCAGTATTTCTTCTGTATTAAAAATAGGTGTACAACTATATTCATGTAGCGCGTACTCTAAAGAGGCTAATGTATAGCCTAATTTAACTTTTGATCGCAAATCATACATAAATAGAGAAGACAATAGGTCTTTGGCATCTTGGCATCGACGCTGGGAACCGCTTCGCGCAAAATAGTTGTTGTCCTGTAGCAGTTTGTCGTATTAGTAGTTATGTAAGTGGCATACAGTCACTATATTAGCGAAATTTCAACTGTATTATCGATAAACGTGATTTGTTTACATAAAGTCATATATTTTATAATACGACACACGGCTAAAATCAATTGACAGCCCGCCAAAATCTCAATGCTTTCAACCCTCTTTTTTTAATAAAAAAATCCCTTCTTTTATGTAACAAAAAAATTCCCTACTCTGGCAACACTGAAAGTCAGGTTATGTTTTGAATTTTATTATTTGTTTTTATTTGATATCGTATTTTTTTAATTTTAAAAATTAATTATTTACTTTTTAAGAAGGAATATTGTTGTATCTTATAAATTTCCAACTAAGTGTTGCTTTAAATTTGTTCGGGAAGTATGAATTAAGTGGAGTTAAAGTTGTTAATTACGTAATACAATGGATCATAATAGTTCTTTGATAAAAGTTTGACGATTTAAATAAATTGTCAGCTATAATTACTTTTTTCCAAAACAAACTGCTTTTTTGTGTCAAGTTTGTATAATTGAATGCGTATTGTTTCATATTATAAAAATAATATGACACAATATGCATTCAAGACTTAAAAAAGTCAAGACTGTCATCTATTGAAAGACATGGCATTTTCAAAAAAAAAATTCTGTCTTTTGGTTGCCAGACCACAGAACCTGCGCTGTTCTCAAATAGCTTGAAGAATACGTCAATGTCCATGCGTCAAATATAGGCACTCAGATCATATTACAACTTCGCAATAATTGGATGAATTGAACAGATGAAATGAAACGAAACGAAATCAAACAGATCAGTATGCACAATAAGGAAAATAAAAGCGACGCGGGGTTACAAATATTTACAACCAGTGTTGCCTTTTTATGATTTGATTTACGAAAAAGGTATTTTTTTATACCGAGGTTGGCATGAGGTGGAGGGGCAAAGAGCGGGGTCGGTCTGAACCAATAGAATTCTTTCCCTCACAGATTTTTGGCGCGCTGTCAATTGATTTTAGCCGTGTGTCGTACTATAAACAAAATAAAATCAAAACAAATACTGGTAATAAAATTTTTGTTATACATTTCAGTTCGATTAAATAACTTTTTTATCTGAGTCATTATAGGTTAATTAGGTCATAATCATATTAGACCTGATATAGATTTTTGTAATTTTATAAGTTCGATGTTTGTGCTAAGTTTCATTCAGATCCGAAAAATGGTTCGAATGTTATAGTGACTTTGTCGTTACATGAGCTGGAGAATTATTTCAGACGAAAGCCAACACAAGATTTGCAAATATCAACAGGAAAGCACGAAATCCTAGGCTGGGTTACCCGGCCTTCCTATTTTACCCGGTACCCCTATTTTCAAATTTTTACTAATTATTGAGGATAACGCTTATTGTTCCTTATTCCAACTTGTTTGAATTGTTTTAATAATTCATTACTTTGATATGTTTTCAGGTGAAAACGCCAACAAATTTTTCAATGATAATTGGAAAGAAACATACGAAACACTGAGGGATCTCCCTCAGAAGGGGTTTGGTGACATTTTCCAGCAGTACATCAGTCAAGGATTTTCCTCTTACCCCATGAAAGACTGGTTTTTACCTGAATAGGCTTTACATAAAGTTATTAAGTAATTGTTATATCTAAAAAAATAAACAATTGGTCCAATTTTAGGTCTCCTATCTTTAACTTTTAAAATATATTTAAAATTCGTCATTTTACCAAATCAAAAAAAGAAACACCAAAGATCATTATTGAATGTAGAATGAAATTCCATTGAATAATTACTCAATATAAATTCTTATTTTTCTTTAAATATTTTTTTTTTAATTTATTGGCAATTGTTATTTAAATTATTTTACTTTTTTGCTGACCATTATATTTAATAATATAAATGGTAATATTAATAATAATAAACTTAGACTACACTGGAGCGTTGCCACTGCCACCTGCGATTGTTCCCGCAGGCTTTATACGGGCATTATTATTATATCAATGTTATGTAAGCATAAACAAATATGAATATGATTATTTTTTGCAATTTTTGTGCCTCTTAGTTTTCTTTTAAAGAAACTCAAGGTCAAATCCTCCTCATAGACTAATATCTCCTATATTATGTATGTATTTATAAGTATTATATTGATATTTTGTATTTATTATGTATGGTTTCGAAATTTATAAATTTATTAAAACGCAATATACTAAGAATTGTTAATTATTTAAAACCCCTCTTCCAATCTAAATGCATTATTTATTAGGGTTTAAATTAAAATGAAAATGCAAAAAAAGAAGATAAAAGATCAACATGTTATGCGAAAGCGGTACATATTTAGAAAATAAAGAGCCATAGCAGGGATACTGTTATGGTAAATTTAAAAAAAAAACTTTCTGTCCAGTGTCTCTCTGTCCGATTTCTCATCTCAGGATGAGATTTGAGATTTGGTATACATGTGTAACTATTTTTTTTAGTAACTTAAATTAAATAATTATAATTTAAATAGCGTTACATTGCAAAATTATGATTAACTAAGTACCAATTAGTGGTTGTTGTGGATTAAACAAAAATAACTCAGTCTAAGATTAAAAATAATTGAATAAACAATGTCTACCGGAGTCGTACTAAACAAATACATCAATTTATTTTTTCTTGATAATAATACATGATTATTTAATTGGATGCTCTATTAAATATTAAACGTAAATATTTATTATAAACAACTTATCTACTGCGATTGTGTATGCTCTGTTTAAGCAAGTAATCTTAACTAAGCATTAGGTAAGGTAACTGCTTAGATACATTACGTAACTAGCAATAGTTATGCTGAGTAACTTAGTTATTATGTTTTTATTTAATTGTATTTTTTCTCTTTAAAAACCAATTATAAAATCATCAATAGTTGAGCTAATAAATAATATAATTGTTGGTGAAGAATTAAAATCATTAGATTGTACTGCAATGTTAAGATTTATAATAATTTAAATGTAGAATAATATAGCTTACAAGTGACAAGAATACTGAAAGCCTCACACAATAAATGCCGAGTAAAGAGGTTTAATCTAACAAGTACTCACAAAAGATAAAACTCGTTTCAGCGTGAAAGTTGATACAGTCTACAGTGTTGATTATATTGTTTTTATGCATTTTATGAAACTTTAATTAGATACTAGGTATCAACTAACTGTATAGCCGTGATCGTATAGTGGTTAGTACATTGCGTTGTGGCCGCAATAACCCAGGTTCGAATCCTGGTCACGGCACAATATTTTTTATATACAAATTAAAAAAAAATAAAGTAATAAATATTTACGTTACGTAATAAATATTTATAATTGTATTTTGTATAATTATATTTTTTTTAAAGTTCGCTATTCTTATTACTTATACAGCTATGGTATTAAATTATGTGGTATAATGATACCGGAATTAAATAAGTAAATATTTGAATACAAGAACAGAAGCTGAGCTCGTCGTTACAGATACTAAGTATCAACCACATAAGCGTAATTTCCTCATAAAAATTTGCTGAAGATAGTTCCTATTGAATTATAGAACTATACTATTAAAAACAATACGAAATATTCAAAAATTGGTGTCATCTTGTATGAGGTGTGGAGAATACAATGATGTACACACTTTTCCTCACTTATAACGCAGTTATATTTGAAAAGTATTTTGTTTGCACTAAGTATTCGAAACCAGAGTTTTACATGTGTGTCATCATGTGTTTTATCATGTGTTGTTGTTGGGAACTACGATGATAACTCGTACACAAATACTGACAGGCAACATGATAACCGGAGGTCCATGCAAGAGGTCTTAAAAAACCTTAAACGGATATTGCACAGGTGTAATCCGGTTTCGGAGTTTTAGTACGAACACATTACTTTTCCTGTATGCCTACGGTGTATGTGAGGAGAAGTATAAATTTATTATTTTGGTGAACAAAAATTACATAAGATTGAGCGTATAAATATATTTTATTATTTACAAATTTTTTATATCATAAAAAGTATATAATACTTCACAGGCTGGATTAAATTTTATATTTGATTTTATTTACAATATTAACAATGCTAAGCAGAAGCACATGCTTAGCTCATGATATTATCCCAATATTACCATACTGATTGGCGAGTAAACAAAAAATCTCATAACCTCTCCATGACCCTAACTTCATAAGCTTATTTTTTCTTCGAAAACTTCGCTAATAGATGACAGTTAGATCACTAACCTTAGTAGCACACACTTTTAATTCGACCAATCTCACATGTTCTTTACTTTGTTACTTACTTTCTTTACTCTTTACTTTCTTTACATGTTCTTTACTCACCAACCTATTCAAATATGGAACAAGATGAACTAACTAATCTAAAAATGTACAATATTTACAAAACATAATATATGAGTGATTGGCTGAGTATTCAAGGTTTGAACCATTCTTTAGCGGGGTAAGAAGTCAATATTTTATTTATATATTCTTTAAACACCATGTCAAACGCATCTTCCTGGATGTCTCTAACCGTGCTGTAAGCCTCTTTCCAGTTTTCATTGAGGAAATTATTTGTAGCGTCACCTTAAGAAATGATATAAATATAGGTTTAAAATAACATATAAACACAAAAATAAATAAATTAATCATAATTTTAAAATAATGTACATTTACAATATAATATAGGGCATAAAAGGCAATAATAAAAGGGCATAAAGGCAATAAAAGCCTTACGAGAATTTCCTCTTAGAAAATAGAAAACAACAGACAGTTGAACAAATGTTACCGGTACGTCTATAAAAGTACAAAAGCTACCTCGAGAAGGTTTTCGAGTTCATTCTGTCCTTTACGAGGGATCTTTCGTATTAAATGACTTTTATAAATGGAAAGTGATATTTAAGAGTTTATTTCATTTTAAATTAATACAGTAACTTACAATTTAATTAAAACACATAAAACGTTACTTTAAATATCAAATAAATTTAAATTAATCAAATCCTTTGTCAAATAAAACTTTTTGTCAAATCCTCAACATAGTTACGGTATTGTTTGGAAAATGAAGGCCTTATCATAGCTCTAATCACCAGCCAGTGCTACCAACTTCAAGAATTTACTACATCTGTCTATCCGGCATTACCTTTTTAACAACAAGGATCATGAA
This sequence comes from Microvelia longipes, assembly GCA_018340805.1. Lineage (NCBI taxonomy): Eukaryota > Metazoa > Arthropoda > Insecta > Hemiptera > Veliidae > Microvelia > Microvelia longipes. Next base: position 47,759,197 of record JACMZG010001911.1, on the reverse strand, counting down.
TACATAGGATGACGCACTAAAAGCCCCATCGAAAACCAAAAAATAGAAAGAATTCAACACGAAACACACGTCAAAAACCAACTGCACATGCTTGGTACAAATTACGCATGCTTACAATTCTAATAACAGCGCGGATCCTAATTTTTAGAGGCAAACTTACCTCTTAATGATTTCCCATTGTTTATTGCCTGAGAAGGTTATAAACACGCTTAAATTATCACTCCCTAAAGTGGCTAAGTATGGTCCAAAATTTCACAAATGTAACAATTACGAGAAAAACAGAAGAAAGTTGAGAAGCAAACTTGAAAACCTTGCTACATAACCTGCATTTGGCGCCTTTTTTCATTATAACCATGGGGAAAGTAAGTTTACTCCTATTTCTCTATCTCATACAACTTCCATGGGGTCAGAAAAGTTCCTTAATGCGTCTTCCTCTTTATTCAAGATCCTTGCTTATTAATAAAGTTATATATTTTCACCCTCGGCCTTGCCTCAATTGTACATAGTTTTAGTAAATCCTTGCATTTAGCTGAGAATGAAAAACTTAAATAACTTGGTTAATTTACCGTTTGCTGCAGAGTCATATAAATATTTTTTTAATACTACTCGCTAAAGTTCCTTTTACTTACCCAACATTTTATCTCCATTAAATAAGTTAGTAAGATTCATATGAACATTTTTTGGTTCAATTTTCCATTTGGTATCCTTAACTCTGAAATACATCTGTCCATTATTGTCGTACTTTTCAAATTTGATATGCCCTGCCATCTGAGCATTTTCTATAAAGTATAAACAAATAATTAAAATAATAAAAGGTAAAATAATTTATGTTGTTATAGATGAAACATGGTTCTTAATCGAGTTATGAACCACTAAAACACTGTATTCTATTACATACATAGATGTAAAAAATAAAATCCATCATAAAAATTTAGTGGCTTGCTTTTCTTTACAGGAAAGAGGAGTATCCAATGCTAGAACTACTCGGCGAATTCGTGTCTTTTATGAAATTTTCATAAGAAAATGTTTTTGTTTTCTTATAGATATTGCCACCTGTCTGTTGAGATATGGCCCTTCTTTATTTTATTGTTGCCTAGGAGGTCTCCACACCAGCTTTTTCTGAGTATTCTGGATGGATTATTAGGGATGTGACGGAAACAAGGATTGTGTTAGCAGATTTAAATGGAGTTTGAGTGTATTAAGTAGGAAATGGTTAGTACGTTTAGTTGATAACATAGTTCTTGTCATAGTTGGCTATGAAACATAGGCTAGGAAGATGTAATCTTTCTACGGATAGATTGGAGCTTATAGTAGTGGTAAGGCTTTGTCAGCTCCAGGGTTCAATTATGTAGGCTTAAGATGGTTTGGGGATAGATTTGTAAATTGGCAGTTAGGAAGAGAAATTTTGGATGGTTTGTCAAGTAAAAAGTCTCAGTGTAAAATCCTAGATAGTGTTCCTTGGGGGATTAGAAAGGTCTCTGGTTGAGAAAGACTGGAAGAAAGAAAAATAGGTCTGAGCGCAAAAGTAACGTGGATACTTTTCTGTTCATTTATCTTAATCCTAAACTATCTCAACCAGGGTTCAATTAAAAGTCTATGTGGGTTTGAAGGCTATTGTATGCTTCAAACTAAAATATAAATGGGATGTTAAGAAAGATCTGTTTAGGTAAATTCAATAAAATAATTATTTGATTAGAATACCTATTTCAATATGCATATGTCCGTGGCCTGTAACAGGGGTGTTCATAATTAGTCCGTCCATAGAATATTCGCCATCCATGTCTATCTTAGGTGTGAACGTTGTAAAATTCATCCATTTCATACCTTTACTTACTCTGAAAATATAGCATAACGTACATAGTATGATCAGAAACAAATAGCACCTATTTTATACTAAACGGACAAGTCCAGTAACTCAATTAAACAAGAAATGAATTTGTAAGACAGAGTTTTTTCTCCTTGCATTGATTTTACTAAGTTTTATCCGAATCTGTTTAGCTGATTGGGCTGAATCTATTTCACAAGGTAATAGGACATGAATCCATTCGGGCAACCACCGACCCCCGAACCGGGGGTCGGTCAATATGAAATGGATAAAGGATAAACACTACTGGTGGTTACCAGAAATAGATAAACACTACTGTGTTTATCCATTTTGGGAATAATAACTAAGTTTTTTCCTTCATGCTTATAAAATACTTCTTATGCTTACTTCACAGTTTGAAGTTTATGATGCTTCTGCCCGGTTATAGTTAGATTAGACATTATTACTTTTAATTTCATCCCAGATAATCCTTGTTCAGTTTCTATTTTAGGTATAAAGAAAGGGTCTTGAGGAGGCAATTTCATTTCAGGAATACCTGTAAATATAAAAAAGTAGATTATGTAGGATACTAGCAATCACAATATTGCTGCAAACTCCAAATGCAGCGGTATAATAGGTAAGTCAAAGAAATAACAAGACACCAAAAATTAATATTAACTCGTAAATAATTATTGATTCCATCTGATTTTATCTATACAAAAGAATTGTTATATTATATTAATAAACAAGCACTTTTTACTTTTTGGACACAAAGAATTACCACTAATTGTGGTAATTTGTGGTAATACTTTTATGAGGTTTCAAAACAAAATTGTATCCAAATCACGTGATTCATTTAGATTGTATTATCTTCGCTCGTGAGGATATCGTGCAGCGGAATGGATAGAGCATATCGACCGCATGCTCGATTTCTCTCCATGTTTTGCTCGAGCTTTAGGATTTCCACCACCAAGTTAAGATTCCGGTGGCCATCTTGCTGCAAAGCAGCTTCATTTTGGAAAGCGTTTTGTAGTAATATATTAGGCATATCGGAAAATCCAATCAATTTTATTGAATTTCCACTAAATATAATACAATTAACAGTGGTCTGGTTAAACTTAAAAAAAACATTATTGAAACTCAATTTAAGCGCATTAACGTGGACCCGGACAAAAATGTTAACGTCGACCTAAGGGTCGACGTTAACATTTAACGAACATTAACGCAAATGTTAACGAACGTTCTTACCTTTCATAACCATGGGTCCATCTAGCTCCATTGATTTTTTCAAACAGCCAGATAAATCAGGATCTCTCAAACTACATAAATGAAAAAAATCTGAAGCTGAAACATTAATTATTCATTCATTAAGTACATCAAAAGTAAAAAATTGCTATATTAGGGGAAAAATTCATATTTAATCTTTCAAGTTAGTCTTATAAATCTAAAATTGAGTTCACTTGCACAAATTTAATCTTAACACCGTAAATAATTATAAAATCATTCTTCAATTAAGATTAAAGTATACTGTGTGTAAATAGTAATCGTCATGAAAATACACATGCGTTAACGCGTACGAATAATTTATCCAGCCTATTCGATCTAACGAATAGAATAGATGGATCGAATGCTCGAGACAGGATTGTTGATCATGATTACGTTATTTTTATTATTTTAACACTAGTTGTAAACTAAAGATAATTCTTCTCTTTAAATCTTGTCTCGAGCACTTAATCCATCTATTCGATTTGTTAGATCGAATAGGATCGATTCGTTAGTAGCTATATCATTGCTATATCATTCATTCGTTAGGTAGCTATATCATTGATTAGAATGATACTTATTGTAAATCATTAAAGTTGAGAATAACAGGTTTATTGCTAACTCTAATGTCTTATCAAGATGATAAACGGTTAGATAAGCCCTATTTCAGCTAGATTTCGTACCAACTTTATGAATATAAATAAAAAATTTAACAAGTTGCCAATCATAGAACAAGGAAAGCAAAGTATGTAACAAATTATTTATTGCTATTCAAATCATATCGCAATTTTAAAACTCGCTTTTTTTTTATACTATTTTTTCCTCTAGAAGGTAAAATCTTGAACTTACTACGGGAAAACAGGTCGTTGCTACCAAGAATTATTTAAATACCTCAGCTTCCCCTTGTGAATTAACTGAATGATTCCTTCAGGTTTGACTAAAGGAATACTTTTTTTGCTTACTTTTGCTCTTAAATGTAACCAAAAACTAACTTTCCTCCCTTGGTAAGCTAATTAACGTGTTAAAGTTCTATACTCCATGATTCAAACTTTCGCATCAGGTCTGTCAGATAAGATTTAAGGGATTATCCGTAAGTATTAATGCTAAAATATAATAAAATATGAAAAATATACACTACTTACGTTTTTTCCTGGCCAACGAAATTGATAAAACCGTAAAACACAAAACAGAAAATAAATTAAAATTCATCTTTCACTAACTTATCAAATGAACTAAGGTATATTAAGACTAAAATCATTTAATAGTTATCAAACTAATATATACTTAAAACACATGACGTTAAAATACCGCTAGAATCGCTAAATAATTAAAAATAATAAATTTCAAATAACGTTTCATCGGAACAAAAGATGTTGTCCTTGGATTGTAGTTCGGAAGTTCCGAGTTCCTTGTTCCGAATGACATCTTTAAAACTTGAACTTCAGGAACTAAAACTAATTGCTATAACTTCTAGCTATATAAGTCAAAAGATAAATACTGATGGTTGTTTTATTTAAAAACATAAATGACATTTTCTGAAACCATTAATGGAATCCTACCTAAATGGTGAGACAGTTTTTTTAAAAAAATAATTTGATTTAATTTATCGACTATCGTATGTATTTAGTTTCTCAACGTTATTCTCAACATTCTAAGTATAAATGTAATAATCGTTTATTTATACAAGATAATGCAATTTTAGTAATATATACTTTACGAAATAGTAATATATGACAGTAGATATCCTAGGCCTCATCTTTAAGTAATTCGATAAAGCATTCAAGTTCAAATATACTGTACTTATTTATTAGAAAGGTGTTGTATAAAAAATAAAAATTACTTTCATCTGCCTGAACAAAGAGAAAAAATGTATGTATTAAAGTATAATATTAAATGCAATGTTTTGTAAATGTTCTTAAACACCTTCAACTTAATAATAGACTTTAAAACTTGATTTTAAATAAGCATCAGGGATTTATTTATTTTCATGTAATCAACCTGCATAATTTTAGTAGCAAGTTTCTAAAAATATTTTGATTGGTCTATGTTTACATTAGAGTTTCTGTAAGCAAAAAAAATTTATGGACATACGGAAGTGTTGACTGTGAACATTTTGGATTCACTAGTCGAGTTCTGAAAAATCTGCCTTTGTAACTGTGTCAGGAGTCGCAACCCGGGCTCTCAGTATTTATAAATAGGGATTTTTATAAGCCATATTTATTTGTGTATATAGCAGATGCAACCTACCTAAGATTGTTCCTGTAGTGTAGGGTAAATACGCTGACGGGTCAAAAGACCCTAATGTATATTCAGTACCATATTTTTTAATGATTTTGTACAAATATTTTTTCTATTCCACTGTACATTTGTAAAATTAAAAAAGAGTATTTGAAAGAGAGTAAAAGTAGATAAACAAAATTAGATACAGGGCCTTGGAACTTTTTCTCATCACATCGGATTCGCTACGTTCATCCTCAAAACTTCGGACTCACTAAACAATTATTTTTCAGCACAACTACACCTAAAAATTGTTTTTTGTAACATGTTTCAACCCTCAAGCATACAATGGTTCTATTTAGGGCTGACATGGCGATAAAATGTGGAGATATAAGAAGATAAGTGTATCTCTGAGTCCCTAACATACCCACTGCGCCAAACCTTCATAAATATTTCGGCTTAAACAAAGGGTCACGAATCAAGTATCTCCAAATAAAAGTGTAGGGATGGCTGTTCAAAAGGTTTTTATTATGTCTATAGTTATATAAAACTATAGACATAGACTATCGCATTATGTTTTATGGGATTTATCACAAATGTAAGAAAGAACAAATCAAGTTAAAAAAATGTCTCAGGTTAGATGCACTGATTAGACCTTATACTCAAAACCAGAAGGATTCAAAACAAGCTTGGATTAGTTAGTTTAATTAATAATGTATGAGTGTTTGAAAGAAATAGAAATACCCAAAATAGAAAGTGTTCACATTCCATCTTTTATTAAAATAGTTTGATTATAAATATTAAATTTAATAAATCAATAAATATGTAATAAAATTATTAAAAACAACAAAATAACAGATTTAAGCGCAAACGATGACCCTTACCAAAACAAGCATCAATGTTACCAAAAATATCATAAGAGACATTTATTTCGGTCGGGGCTATTGGCTCACAACCAACCAAAGCCACCAATCACAGTCCGTTGTGTGTTTGTTATAAGCCAAAAGTAACCAATAGCAACAAGTAACCAATAACAACCTAATTTGTTTACATTATTAGGTAAACAAAGAAACTATTTTAGGTTAACCTCCGTGACTTATATAGTGCGACATACGGCTAACATCAGTTGACAGCGTGGGAAAATAATGCGAGGTAACCAATGAGATAATTCCTGGATGTTAAATAACGCCCTCAATTTCAAATTAGGCCAATCTTATTGGTTCCTCAATACTATTTTCCCACGCTGTCAACTGATTTTAGCCGTGTGCCATACTATAGTTTTAGTATGAGATATAGGTTATAGTAAATAGTAGGAATAAATGTAATAGTTACAGGAGTAACAGCAGTAATACTAATAAGAGTTATTGTAGTCATAATACTACGAGATATAGTATTATTAGTATTAATAGGTATAGAGTTAAATTAGTAATATGGTTATTTAAGTAATATTTATAGGAGATATTCGTTCACACGCGGAGTTTGGCAACCCCGTGTTCAACCCCAACTGTTCGTTCACACGGTATTTTTTACCGTAAAAAATGAGTTTTACTCGACAACTGCCGGGGGTTGAACACGGGGATGAACCCCTGCTAAACCCCTGTGAACAAATTAATTATTATGTTCAATGTAATTCAGGTCTTCCGGTGATGACCGCGTCAATATAGATGAAGAATACATTCTTCATCTATATTGACGTGGTCTCGACCGAAAGAGATAAATCTACATGACAATAACCGCGGAAGCCTAAGCAGTTTATTTTTAATGTAATAGATACACAAATACGAAAAATAGTTGTAATAGAAATAAAAGTATAAATGGCCTAAGATTCAGTGTACAAATTATCGTACTTATAATGCGATGTATTTACTTATATAATTATAAAAACTATTTTACAATTCTAGTTATAAAAAATAATTTTGATTAAGCTTAAATTAATTAAAACGAATAATAATATAAAGTTTCTAGACTCACTTCAATTCATCGGACATTCCGTTCTTCATGAAGGCTGAAGGCCGACTTCTGACTAGAGCAGACTGCCATCTTGAATTCTAAATTTAAAAATTTTAAAAAATTGTTAAATATTCTATTTTATTTATGATAATAATTATTGATAATTATTAAGTAATATAATTTTACAATTATGTTTTAATAGTTTATATTTTTTTATTTAGGCCAAAAATTAAACAAAATCAGGTGATGCAACTAATGGAATATTTTTCTGTTAAATTTACTAAATTATCATAAATAATTAATAATAACAAAAAATAATTTACTGAGTTCTATATCGAAATTTGTCAGTTTATACCTCAACTAAAGTAACCTCGATTCTCCATCGAGAATTCTCTATCGAGAATTCTCCATCTCATTGAATAGAATTTTAGAAATAATTAACAAATTATAATAATTAATCGTGAACCTTTACATTTTAATTTTAATTATAAATTAATTAGTATTTAAATTATTAAAATCAATGTTTAATGTGACATACAATTTTGATGGATCAGCTACCGTCTTAGAATAATACTATATATAGAAGGAGCACAGGGCCCTAAACACAATGTAATTCCACTGATAACACGAAAGCCGGTTGACTGGTGCAACTAAGTAATGCTGCCAACCTGACAAGAAAACATTATTAAATATTTGTCATAAATATCTATTAATGAAGAAAGATCGTAAAGACAAATATAATAACTTAAAAACACCTGCTGAGTATTTAATAACCGTATTAGATGGCAAAAGGGTGGCGGAATACAAGATCTTACATTTAGTGACGAGGACTACTTATTATATATAATTTTAATAAATACGTTAAACACAATTTAAAATGCTTTAAATATTGTAATGCATCGATTTATATTAGTATTTTATGAATAATCAATAATTAATTAATAATAGAACATAATAATTCAGCAACCGGAAGTAATGCCAACTTTTTTTTAGAAAATTGTATATTGTTAGGTGGCAGCATTACTTAGTTGCACCAGTCAACCACCTTTCGTGTTATCAGTAGTGCTCCTTCTATATAAAGTATTATTCTAAGGCTACCGTCGATACTGTTACAGCTACTGTTGGAAATGAATATCCCTGGACCGGTTACGGCTTAACGCATAGAGATAATATTACTAGAGAAGCCCCTATAGGTTAAATTTTGAAACATCGAAAAAGTAACCTGACCATCTTCGCTATAAATATAATCAAATAATCAGTACAAAATTACAATAACTTATATAATAAAACGCATAGAGATATTATTATTAGAGGGCCCTAAAGGTTAAATTTTGAAACTTCGAAAAAGTAACCTGACTACCTTCGCTTATAAATATAATCAAATAAGCAATAACTTATATATTAAAATGTTAAAAATACAAATCAAAGCACAAACAAAATGGGGGAAACCGAAATAAATTTATTAATTATAACCTTAACTCACTATTGAAGGAAGTTTCAATTAGGTTACACAGAGCCCCTGAGAGCCCCAAAAAGATGTTTCAGGCTTCTCAATGTATTAGACATGCTATGCCCCCACTAGTATATATCTCTATGGCTTAACGTCATTACCAACAGAAGGAGCAACATTCCAGCTTCAATAATCGAAGGTGTTCATTCACGTTACTCTTTCAATGTTGTACAAAATTCAACGGATAGGGCCTCTGTAGAAATAATATTTCTATAAGTCCAGGGATATTTATGTTCAAAATCCTTGTTCATATCCAACAGCAACAACCCTTTTCAAAATGAAGCTGCTTCGCAGCAAGATTGCCGCTGGAATCCTAACTCTGTGGGGGACTCCTAACTAACGCTTTAGCTGAACACGAAAAGAGAGGTCCTTTCGTTTGAATTTTGAAACATCAAATAAGTAAACTATAGTATCATGTGACTATAGTATCATATAAACTAAAGTATCGGGTGCTTGTTCACAGCAAGGATCTTGAATACAAAAAATTGTGTACTCGAGTTTTCCTATCACCCCAGAAATACTGTCTAGCCAATTACAACCTACAAGCTTACTATTTTCTCCACTACCTTGGGGGACAGGTGCTGCTACGGAACAGACAAATCACTGAAGCTAGACCCCCTGATCAGAGACTATAGATACTAAACTAAGACTGTCGACTCTAGTGCAGCGGGGGACCTACGTTTCAATTGAGTGGGCGTGGCTTAATTTCCCACTTTTTGCCTAGTCAGTTTGAAATTAAAATTTTATACTTGTATAGTCTAACTATACAAGTATATAGTAACTATACAAGTATAAGTATATATCTAACTATATAGTATACTAACTAGCCATACGTACCGCTTCGCACGGCCTTTGTCGTATTTAAATTTACACACAACGCTTCTGATTAATTTTAAGTTTTTCAATCAAGTATATTAATTTAATTGATTCAATTAGTTAATGATGAAATAATGGCTAAAGTTTACACGTGCTAGAAGATAGATTTTGGCATTTAATGAAGATTGAATTCTAATTACATCGAAAAGATGCTGCCCACAAGTGATTAAATGTAATGACCTGATAAAATCGACTAAATCAATAAATTAATTGGATGATATTTTTCTTCTGTGGAAGTTTATAAACATACTTTCTTACTCAGTGTCTGAATTCTTGTAATACAGAACATGACAACGGTGAATCATTTGTGTGAAAAATAAATAAAGGAAACAATAATTTTATAATAACAATAAATGTAGCTGTCATAACCAAAATAAATAAATAAACGTTTATTACTATCCGATAACATAATTAAACATACAAAAAAGATGTAACAAAAAGAAAACACCAATATACATATCTTTTGGATAGTAAATGGTTGTTGTTCAGCTTTCAGCTGGTCTTCCATAACAACATTAAAAATTGCCATGCTATTCATAAATTTAAATATAAAAATATAATCGGCCATTTTTGAAAAGCTATTAGGGTCAAAGATTATGTAGTATACCACATAATCTTTGATTGGGGTAAGTTCATGAGTGGTCCGCAGCGCTAATTTTTAGTAGCTTGCAAAATCGAATCCAAACTTTCCTCATTTAAGTTACAACCCCCCCCCCCCTCCCGGCTCCTGATGTGTTACATCCAGTGTGCAAAGGAACTTAAAGTTGTTTGACAGAAGTCAAAACATGTCTAATAATAGTCATTATAGCTTGTTTCTCAGAAACACAACAAAGTAGAGACATATATATAGTAGGATTAAAGTAGAAAATATTGGTATGGCATTTCCAGGGAGATCAAAAGATGTCGGGACAGCTATTGATCAGGTTTTACTTGAAGAACGCCTTGACGAGGTGAGCTACACATGACACTTTAAGACTATTCAAAGAAACTAATATAAAGCCTCTTTGTGTGTATTCTACTTGGCTTGTAATAAGTGATAGACTGGAAAATAAGAAAGGAGGCTTCTAAGCTTCACCTCCTTCCTATTCAGAGGTATGTCTAGTTTTTTGTGTCTAGTTTTTTGAGTCTTAGGTTACAGACAATATTATACCATGTCTGATTCGCAAAGCTCATCCTGACATGATACATGGCTATTTATATAAATGATTATTATTATTTATATGATTATTTTTTTGATTTATAAAATTTTCTAAATTTTTGCTGAGCCATAGATGCTGGTTATATAACATCATAAAAACACAATTTTTCATACATCTCAACTAGACCTAAAAATTGATTTTTGAACCAAGCAAAGAATAATATATAAGAATATATAATAAAGAAAGATCGTCCTAGGATTTATTATTTCTCTAGCCAGTTAACAGGAGTGTTAGTGTGTAATTGCGCATTGCCAACTATGAAAACAAGCCACCGTTGTCTTATTTTCAGCAAACTTCTTCCAGCACGAAATTTATTAGTCCAAATATTTGCTTTATCTAAAAATGACCAAAATGATAATAATGAACGTGATGATTTCATAATTCTAACTTAGAAAAGTGATAAGAATGTAAGAAGAGTTAGTTTCAGAGCTGCCAGAGGATACCAGCACCGAGCTCACCCCCACCTTCTGTCTGACTCTCTTGTATAACTTCTGACATTCTAAACTTAATAAACTTTTTAGTACCAAGTTTCATGCTAGAAAGTTGAATTTTACCTAGCAGAAAAATCAAAATTCAGATCTATTAGGGCACAACTGTCTCTAAATGACTAATGAATACACCAAAATTCATTTTAATAACAGTTGCCCTTTTGAAAATATTGTCTCATAATTTATAAAATTTGACAAGCTATTTTTCTCAAGGATTTAAATGTTAATCGACTTACTTTAACTCTTAATTGTTTAACAGTAAATACTTTTATATTCAAATAAGATATTTTGTAGCATGGGCTTGTTGTTGATGATATGAAAGTATTTGTGAAAGAAGCAATTATAGAGGTTCTCACAGATAAAGAATTTGATATGGATCTTATATCAGAATGGACAGATCAAATATTACAGAGATCAATCCAAAAATTACATACTTTAGAGAAATCTTACAAGTTTATAGGTAAGTTCAAATTAAATATTTTACCCAGAATTAAAAAATTAAGGTTCGGATAGAATTTTTTGGTCAAGGCAGTATTCTTTTTCTATGATAATATGGGGATGTATCAGAAATTCATTGGTTCACTTCATATTGCTTACAGACTAATGTTGAAGATGCGGCCAAATGTTCACAGTCTATCATATTTTATGTGACTGCCACTAATTAGAACCACTATGTAAGAAAATTCATGACTGTTTTCTTATACATTACCAAAATTAATTACCATAGTAGAATGTCTGAAATTCTTAAGCACGACAAACAAAATCTGCAAATACTATTACAATACCTTCATCCTTTAAACTAAATACTTATTTACTACATATCTACTTACTCTTGTTTATTTTTTTATACTTTAAAACATCTTTATTTACTTTTACCTTACTTAAAAACCTAAGTATTATTATTACTATAATGAAAAAACAGCTAATTATCTTATTCCTTATTTAATTAAACTTCAATAGTGGAGAACTAGTTGACCTAAAAAAATTATATTTGCTATTATTGAAATAAAACAAACATTTCAGTGCCACAGTAGAAAAAGCATCTTTCAAGAAAAGATACATTTTTAGAAAGTAAAAAGTTTTACAATGACCTATTCCCAAAGCAAAGTGGTATTTATTTTAAAGTGGTATTTAAAAAGTGAATAATGATCATATTTCAAGCAACATTTAATGTTTTAACAACTATTAAAACAAATCCAGTGTTTTGATTCAACGAAACAAACAATGGTTGTTTTCCATTCCTCCATTCCATGAAGGATGGAAAACATCCTTTCTCTTTTAAATACAGTTTAGGCTTTTTAATTCTTTTTCTTTATTTAAAATTTTAAACATGTTTTTATGTCCTGACCATTAAATATAATACAAAAATCAATAAGGACTGTAGTCTTCAAGAAATTTTAATTCTAAATATATATCATACCAGTCCAACAAATTTACTCTTTTATAAAATCAATAAGTATTTAAAATTCAAAACAGTAAAGACAAAAATAAAAATATATCACAGCACCACCCCTTTTTACTACTCAAAAATCCTAACTGAACATTTAACCTTGTAGAATTTGGGAATTTCCCCCATCTAGGATTTCTTTAGAGGGGTAAACTTCCCTATTTATCCTCTTTAAAAATGCATTTGATCAAAAGATATTGGATATAAGCTCTTCTACCAAATGCTTTATAATGTTTTCAGTTGTGTGCAGTATAGTTGAAAAATTAGGAGACTTGCACAGTGCAAGTGTCACCACCTGGGACAATGATACAGATGACCATACGTATGTAAAATATGAAAATGAAACACTAACCTGTATGTGCTATGTGGCTGGCATCAAAATCTAAATTTAGATCTAATTTTTATTTGTAATTTATTGTTGCTTTTAAGCTAAAAAGTTAAAAATAACCACTACAGAGGCTTGATAAAAAATATTGAAAAATTATACTTTTTTATTTACATCAACCAATTATTATATATAATACAATTTGTTACATTCATTAAAATATTTGTTTTAAATGGTTTATTCTTTATTAAATATTTAATTTTAATTTAATTATACTTATCAAAAAAATTCGTTGGTCCTTTTTCATACACTCCAAATTAGATATAAAAGTATAGACTACACATAATATTATAAACTACAGTATTATTTTAAAATAGAATGGCCTATAAGTCAGTAAATTATAAGTACATAAAACAGTAAATTCATCAAGTTATAAAACCTAACAGCACAGGTAAGGTAACAAGATGAATTGCTTTTTCACCTGTAAGTTGAATCAATGGAGTAATAGTAATTGTAATAAAAAACACCATTGTAGTCATAAATCAAATACTCTTATATTATCAGAAAATATGCATAAATAAGTTTGATCTATATATTTTTTTAACAAATTAATTCATTATTTTATCTGACAATTACAAATGTAATGAATAGTTTCTAAAATTGGGCCATTACCAAAATTGTTAACTTGTGTCAGGTATTACAATTTAATGAATTAACAGTGATAAATACAATTAAAGTAAGACAAGCAAAGGAATATCAACAGATTGTTTAGTGTTCAATGTAGTGCAGAATTCCATAGTAAGGATTTCTTGAAAAAAGTTGACTTTAGTTCTACTAATTGATTTTTAAAAATCAATACATTTTAACTTAATAGTTAAAATTTATTGTATGGTTTATTAATGAATAGTTTACATTTTATAGTATAGTAATAGTATACAATTTTTTTATTATTAAGTTAAAAAGTTGCGTCTTTTCAACAAAAAATTATAGTGACTAATAGGCCAAACTAAGTTTCTACAATAAAATACTATGATAAAAACAAATAACTCAAAAAATTAAAAAAAAAAATATGGTTTTTATTAATTACAAAATTTTATTTTGAATTCAGAATTTGTTTAAGTTACAAATACATATATACAAAATTAATAATAAAAAAATTTAAGGTAATTTTAAATATTTAACAAGTAGTATTTATTTAAATTACTATTAACATCACAGATACATAATTCTCATGTGACTTTGAAAATTTATCTTTTCAAGGAAATTTCAACAATCAAAACATATTTAATTTTTTAAGTACAAAAATAATAAAAATATAGGTAAATAATGTGTACCAAGTATAAATGAAGAGAGAACTCAAGTTCTCCCTATAGTGACTTTAAAATTATGTTACCTGAAGATGTACAAAGTTTAAGTATCACATTTAAAAGATAATATGGACACATGTTGTAACCATTTAATGTTTGTAAGCATTTGTAAACACTAATTTCCTTTATAAATTTCATTCTTTAAGCTTATTTAAAGGGTAGTAGGAAAGAACACGTCTATTCCTTGATTACCCCTCTCTTTTATTTTTGCACACATTTTTTTAATTCTTTATACATATATTATTTTATACTGTACAAAAATAAATAAAGTGATTATTTATTACTGATAAATTAAAGTTTAACTTGAGGCATTATCTTTTCAAAGTCCTTAAAAAACAGTGAAAATGGATGAAACCTGATTATTGATGTTGGACTAACTCATGAAAAAATTAAATTACAACAATAATTGAAATTAAAAAATAAATGGCTCATAGCTATTTCTCAGCCAATACACTGCATCAAATTTTAATACTTCATATAATTGTCAAAATAGAAAGATTTCAATGTTTTGGTAACATAATTTTTTCTCCATTCTTTCTAGCTTGCAAGAAGTATAATTTTTAACATTTTGGAACCCAATGACAATTCTTCTTGGGCCAGAATAACAACTTCACGTTGTGTAAACAATTTTATGAACACATATAAACATCAATGTGCTTGCTTTCATAATTTTTAACTTCTCTTTCTTAACATGATGTCAGATTTATGTAAATATCTGTTAAAAAGAACAATATAGGTTGCAATATTTTCAAACCATGAACATACATAATTGTTTCTTATTTGTAATTAGAGTATATTCACATCTCTGGGTACTTGGTAGCAAAAACTTCTTTAGTACATAAATATCCGCAGTCTTGAAAGGATTAATATAGTAAACACATATTCACATGTTGTTTTAAAAATATACAGTTAAATTCATATTTTCGGGAGGTTTAGCATCACTTAAAGGTGTTACACTCACATCTGGGTCCATTTCAGTCTGAAAAAATTAAATAAATGTATTATAATAGATGTATTATAATAAATGCACAATTTTAGAAGTTTTTATTTATTAAATTAATAAATTTGCAAACTAAGAACAAAAGGAAGAGTAAATAAAAAAAATATATTTAAGTGAAAAAGTAATTAAACATTAAATTGCTCTAAAATATTCTTGACCCTAAATAACCCTGGTTTAGGTAAAACTTGAATGGGCTTTGAAAAAAAAGTTTCTGCTTTATGGTATTGGGAACAGCAAAGCTTAGTCTTGCAGTGGAGCAGGTGCATTAATTCCAGGTTCAAGCTAGAATTAACTACTAGTAATTATACTAGTATAGTATTGAGATTTTGGTTTTGACTATCCCAAGCTTAGTGGAGCAGCAAAGCTTAGTCTTGCAGAGGAGCAGGTGCATTAATTCCAGGTTCAAGCTAGAATTAACTACTAGTAATTACTATACTAGTATAGTATTGAGATTTTGGTTTTGACTATCCCAAGCTTAGTGGAGCAGTAAAGCTTAGTCTTGCAGTGGAGCAGGTGTTAACTCTAGTTATAGATAAAGAGATTTTGGTTTTGACCATCCCAAGCTCATAGTTCAAATGTAGCCTTCGATATTTTTGATTTTGAAAAAGGCATGATGATCCGACATCACCCTTACATGACTTAATTTAATAGATTGACTTTAAGTGTTGTAAAATTACCAGCTAATTCATATTCCAGCAAATACAAACTATTTCAATTTTCACTTAAATGTTCTTGAAATTTCTTTGGTTATACTGATCTAAAAGAATAAAAACCCGAATCTTGTTTCTTTTTCTTTCTTGTCTAAACATTGACAGAGCCATGATATAGAAATTTAAGAATATTAATAATAATTATAAAATAGTTATTTATGGGAGAAAGATAAGCTATTTTCTCTGGTTTTTAAATTGGTTCTAAAAGGCAACACTGAAAGATAATAAATAAAATAGTAGAAGAAAGTGAATATCCATCTAATTGCTGCATAGAAATGACAACAGCATTACCAACCTTATTCTTCTCATCTCAATCTATACATTCCGACATTACTGTTTGTAGAAATAATAAGTTGGTATTTCCGGCAGTAATTACTTTTAATCCTGTGTTTTACTTCTAATCCCTCACATTAAGATACAGGAATAAATTACTTACTTTATTCTCCTCAACCATGAGTATAGTCAAAAAGTTTATTTTAGTCCCTTAAAAATGATATTATTGTTATAAAATAAAAATAGATTTTATTTAATAGTAAAAAACATAAATAAGCGCCATTTTTTAAAATTTGTGTAATATACCAAGATATACAGTATAATATAGTTAAACTAGTATAATATAAAATAAAAAAGGTTGTATTTACAAGTTGAAGAATCAGCTACCGTCGATACAACTGCAAGTATTGACAACAGCTGATTCTTCAATCAGTATAATATTGTCTGTAACTTATACATACTCTGTTATTGGTGGGAGCAGAGTCAGTGCTGTCATCATCCCATGATAATTTCTTAACAGTTCTAGGTATAGAGCCAGCAGGCCACCCCCTAAAGCCTTGAGGAGGGGAGGGTCCTACAGGTAGCTGGGGTGGTATAGGTGCTGATTTCTTCACCCCATTGGGGGGGCCACTGGGACCTCTTCCATTACCATTTCTTGACATTATACCTACAATAGATTAATTACCAATAGCCTCTTAATAAATAGCAAGGAGTGAAAAAAATGCTGACAATTTACATTTCTCATCAATATAACATGTTTATTACAAAGTTTTATTTTATTTTTATACACAAATAGAGAGCTATGTATATTTGAGAGTATAATGTAGATTGTCAAACAAGATCCAACATTAAAGTCACTCATTTATTGGCTTTAGTACAAACTTATTTCAACCTTTTTCATACCTAAAATAATTTGGAAACGTCTTTAAAGGTCCACCATAGATAAAGATAACTATTTATTTATTTTATATAAATGTATATTTATATATTTATAAATATATATTTACTATATATAACTATATAGAGAAGTATAAAGAGACTGCATGGTGTTCCCTCATTAAATTTACAATGAGCTTATGAACTTTCAAACAAAAGCATATTTGTTACTGATTGGAAAACATAACACAATTTTTTGCAGATAATGAAAAATGGATACCTTCCCAATTAATAAATTTTGGTATATCACACACTAAAAAATCAATTCCAAGTGTAAATTTTGGAATTATTTATTAGCAAAATCTATGGATTTAAGACACTTTTGGGATGTAGTCCAGGAACCCATGCCTTATTTTCTACCACATAAAAGGCATGAATTTGGTCAGTGGGATATTGTAGGAGATTGTAACTACCCAGTTAGTACATCATAAAAAGCCTTGGTCTGGGCCGTTTAGAAGCAGCCACACCTCAAAAACTAAAAAAATGCCAAAAATTACCTCATAGGCCACATGGAAAAGACCTTTATATTTTTACTCCTCTGTGTATGAAACAAACTCAAACCACAAAGGTCTGTCGCGATCTATAAGGCCGTTTTGAAAACAGACCATGGTTGAAGTTTTAAAAAATCCAAAAATTACCTCATAAACGGCATGTAAAAGAACTTCATATTCTTGTTCTGAGCACCAAAACTAACTAAAATCACCAAGGTCTGTCAAACTTTATGGGGCCATTTTGAAAACAGACCATGGTTGAAGTTTTGAAAAAAATCCAAAATTTAGATTTTTGACACTTTATATAAGTGCTTGAAGTAGTATAAGTCGGAGATTTTTAAACACATGGAAACAAAAAAACTACCAAACCAAAAATAATAAAAAACTACTAAGTCTCTCCACAAAACAAAAATTTATTGGGAAAGTCTCTTTCAACCTTAAAAGAGGCCATCATCAGTACAAAACCATTGAGATCTTAAAAAGGAAGAAGAACAAGTCTGTTTTTTTACTTGACATCGGAGTCAGACTCTGATATCAAGCTATTGAATATCTTGAAGTAAAGGACACTCTTTCCAACTTCATGTTTGGCAAATCTGTAACTAAGAATCATATGTTTGCTTTTATTATTTCTTGAGTTGTCCTGATGATAAAAATCATATGAACCTGCTTTGAAAAATAGCAAAATAAACAAGCCTGAGAAGTTAAATATAGGGAATAATATTGTAAAATTAATTCCTAATAATACGATTAGGATGTTAAATAATATTTAATATTTTCAAAAATTGAGTTGACTACAACCATCATAATGTTTTCCCCAGGCCTTCATATGCTTTATAGTATACCTCTTTACAAGCATTATAAGTATGCTTGTTTACAAGCTTTTACAATAAAAATAAAATACTCACTTTTAACTGTAGCTGTATACTGTGTTGAGCCATTAGAAACTCCAGTATTTATATTAGCAAACATAGGATTATGGATATTTTCCATTTTTGCACTCTTTGGAATATTAGTTCCAAATGTCATATTTTCATTTCTCGTTCTGTCTCTGTCTAATGTACCATTAATAGATCCATTCATGGTACCATTGAGTCTTCTTAATGTCCCGTTTAAAACACCATTAAGGCTACCATTCAGATTATTGTTTTCATTGTGACTTGTGAAATTTGTTTCGTTATTAACTGGTGGTAATTTCTCTGATTCAATATTGATGTTTTGAGTCAATGATGCGTGTTGATTCTTTGATTTGGGCTGTTTACTGTAAATTAAATATACAAAAACATAAGAATATTTAAAAAATGAGTTTCCACTTGTTCTAAACTATATACTGCCTCTTTTTAAGACATACTCATGTTATTCATCATCAGTGATGTAGGACATCATGCATGAGTTCTCAATGCTCTATAAAACTGAACAATTCAGTAAGATAAAACATGACATAAACCTAAATCCATGATTCTTAAAACTACTCCATAATGTCTTACATCTCTGAAGATGCCTTCCACAGTGGAATCAAAACCTCAAATTCATCTGCTACATTGATTTGGTCACCACTGGAAGGTCTTAATCATCATGATAATAATTGTGTTACTGTCAAAATATTATTTATATTTATTTTAAACGTAAATATAAACTCAAATAGCCCTTAAATTAAACTCAACAAATTATACACAAAATAACTTGTTGAAACTTGGGGATCTCTATAATATAAAATTAAGTTTATTTTTACACATTGATCATTTCGGAACTAGACCCCGAATGACACCCAGCGACACCTAACTTTCAAAATTTCAAATCAGATCCCGTATATTTTCTTAGATATATTGATTTTATCATCAAAATAATTTCTATTTTGCTCTTTGACTGTTTTCTTACTAATAGTTTACTCCCTATGAAGTTATAATAGGCATTTTGTGTTCTTTAGGTAAAATAAATTATGATAATTTAAAAATAAAATAATTATGCTCAGAAATTTGTCTTCATCATTAGTTTACCCTTATTTTTCAACTTTATTTTTTTAGGTTATTGTTTTTTTTTACATTTTTGCTTATGTCCGAGTATAAAACGTAATTTATTTCACCACAAGTACACAAAATGCCAATAATACAATGTGTTTTTATTCATTTTTTGGTACCCTTTTATATTTTTGCACCTTCAAAGGGAGGGGAGTTAAGTGAGAAAAAATTAAAGAGTAAAATATTAATTACTTTGATAAAATCAAAATATAGGGTCCATATTAAGTGGATGGGATTCATTTCTACCAAAGTTCCCAAAATTTTCATTAATTATAAAATAAAAAATAAAAAGTAAACAAGTTAAGTGGTGTTAAATAGTATTTTGATTCAATTCTAAACTCACCTAAATCTATAGTACAAATTAAAGAGAGCTATTATTATTTATTGATAAAAACATAAAAGTTAAGTAACTTAAATCAAGTTAATTAATAAGTAATCATCAAATTAAAATTTAAATAAAAACTACAATAAATTCACAGAAAAACAAGATCAAAAAGTGTTAAAAATATGCCTTTAATTAATAAAAATTGCATAATTTTCATGGAAAAACAAAAGTAAACTTGTTTCTCTGTAACATTGATCTCATAATATAAGTAACATGAACTAACTGCTTCTGTATGTAAATGATGAGAGCTAGTATGACGATGGCGAGAATGCCAAGTATGCCTCCAAATGCAGCCATCATGATCATGTTATTTGCAACTCCGCTACGCCAAATAACAGCTTCAGGCAAATGAATTATGACTGGTACTGATGCCTGAAAAATATTTTATTAATTAAGCAAACAAATTAAAAAAATGCATTATTTATACTTTTTAAAATGCATTATTACCTACAGTAATAGGTAAGGAAAACTTAGAACCTATCCACGTACTGACCTCACTCAAAGCTAATTAGCATTAGTGATCTGACATAAATCATAGATATACTATGAGTATTGCAATGAAACTTTGTTTACTTTTTCATTACACTCAGAAATGCACTTGTGCAAATTTGACTGGATTATGAAATTGATTTGGATTATTTTTGCTTTTTAACAATTAAAAAATACATACAGATGTCATTTAATAACAAACAAAGAGACTAATACTTAGAGGGAGGATACAACAGCTCTTATCATTCCTTGCTGACATAACTGTACATTGGTGATGTCCCTTTTTTTAAGTAAATATTAATTATTTTCCGACTATTTTGTCTTAAATTAAGTAAATTAAATTTAAAATAAGTTCTAATGATTGTCTATTGCATGAATTCTTTAATTGTCTGTGTTGAATAAAGTGGTTTAATTTGGCATCACTGAAAAATGCCTGCTGTTTGTCGAGTGTGTGCTGCAACAGGGGTTGTAGAGGGGTAGGGGGAGTATCTAGTCTCCCTCTTGGGAGACTGTAGTAAGGGTAAGTACAGTTATGGCACCTAATGGAAGCTGTCTCACTTCCAGACCCCTTATCACTGTGCTATTCGGCCCATGTACTACCTCTAAGTATTGTCTCTACTCCTCTATGTATTTGTAAGTTTTGTCTCTTTGTTAACAAATAAAACATTGCTGATAACAAGATGAACACATTTGTTAGTTTTGCATAGGACTATAAATGAGCTAAATTTAACATCAATCTGATGATATTTCTGAATATTTGATACTTATACTAAGTCAGAAAATTTATTTTCTGAAAAGCGATCTAAAGATTGATTTTTGTTCCAAGTTTCAACTCTCTATTATAAACACACTGGGAGTTATAATGATAACAGACACACAAACATAAAAATAGAAAACTTAAAAGGAATAAATCAGATAAAATCTGTTTTATATTTTAGTTCAAAGACATTAATTTTCCTATATGTTATAACAGAACAAATGTAAAAATTAAATAAGCAATCATTTTTTTCAGAATATTTATTTATTTATGAAAAAATGTTGTTCATCTTGGGCTCCTTACTTTGTTTTAAAACGAATGAAAACAAATGTTTTAAAGCATTTACCTGTCTAGGAGGGATGCCAGTATCAGTAGCTACGGCTACTAAATGCACAGTGCTGCTGTTCAATGCAGATAAATCTAATATCCTAATAATACCTGTTTCGTCAATCGAAAACATTCTGAAAAAACAAGGATATACATTTAGAATAAATATATTCTTTAACTAATAATAGGTTTATTATAATAAACATGTTATTATGTTTATTATAATAAATATAATAAAAGTAATATGTTTATAGCTAAGAAATGTTGATATTGATAACTTGAATCAGAATAACTGGTAAAAGTAATAACCAAAAGTAAGCTAAACACAAATAATTAAAGTTGTACTACCACTAAAAGAAAAAAAAATACCTTGACACAAACCGCCAAATTTTTATTTTTGATAATAATAGGTGTTTATTTTTTATTTTAAATTGACAAAGATTATGTAGTATAAATATTTATTATGTGGTATACTACATAATCTTTGAAATTGGATCATCTAATGAGTTATTGTATTATGTTTTACTTCATTATATTATGTTGACCTTGCAATGAATAACAGCCATGTTTCAATAACACATAAATTCAATTGTATTGGAACCCCACCAAAGTTGGTTTACATAATATTTGAACTAATAGAATGAATCCCTTAAGAATAGATTGATTTTGAAGAACAACAAAAATGTGTTTGAAAAAGAGCAATTATTCATCTAAAGAACACAATACATTTCTTAAATAGCTTCTGCATAAATGAGGAAAAGTAAAGAAGGATTGTTTAGAGATAATGATAAAATGGAAATCTTACTTGGCACTAGGCCCTTGAAGAGCCAGAGTAACGTGATCTCCCTTATCTCCATCAGCTGCCTCTACCCTACCCACAGCAGTTGGTCCTTCACCAACCTCAGGTACAAAGAACTCGTACTGAGGAAACCTGAATCTTGGGTCCCAATCATTTACATTCAACACTGTAATGTTTATATTGGCACTTGCATTCTAAAACAAATGATTAAACAACAAAAATTAAGTATAACAATAAACACTATTATTCCAGAATTGAAACTTTTTTTTTAATTATCAGAGTCAAATACACAATAAATTATTTCATGGAAATCTATTATACTAAAATCTGCTCATTTGGAATCTAATTATAGTTATACATATATTTTTAGAAAAAAAAAATGATTTACCTCAATGAAGAAAAAGTTTTGATTCAATCAAAATTTGGATAGCTAAGCTTCTAGACACAAAGTTAAGTTCATATTTTTTCTCTTAAAAATTAATAAATAAATAAAATGAATTTCTTTATTAGTTAGTCATTACTTTCATAGATGCTAAAAAATCTGTCAATAAATAATAAAATAAACTCACCATGATTCCATCAGTAGCAAAAACTTGAAATAAATAATTATCTTCAGTTTCAAAATCTAAGTGTTTCTTTAGTATAACATCTCCAGTGTGAGACACAGTGAACATGTCAGTGTGGTTGTCTATCGTAAATCGTAACTTCTGGAAAATGAAAAAAATAACACTGATTATCTATTCATTTAATAATAACGAATTGAGTCAATCAAAATACTTATAAATATTCCTTTCGCCTAAATGATCATACAATTTTATTCTTCTAAAATATGAAACCTGTTATAATGGTAATAAAAATCAATGGGAGTTCAAAAATAGGAATAACCAATCTTATTCCCACTTCCAATAGAATCTTATTCCAAATGAAAAAAAAATGGAAAATAAAATATAAAAAATTTAATATTTGAACTTAAACTTGCTTTAATTTATTTCAGGCAGAATATTAATTGAATATAGCTGTTAAAAAAATGAAAACAAAAATAAATTAAATCAGTTTACAATTACCTTATCCCGATGTCTGTTTGTAATAACAGACAATAAAACACTATTCAATGGAACATTTTCCAGAACACCAGCTACGTAATGACTCTGTAAGAACTGAAGCTCTCTCAGAGATGTACCAGGCCTGCTTACTGACAGGGTAGCCAGGGCATACCTGTCCCTGTTGTCTGTCTGTTCAGCCTGAAACCATCATACATTTATACACATTAATTTATTTATATATAATATTATTATATTAGTCACGATTTTAAATCATTTGTAAAAATGTTTAAGATACTAAATAAGATAGGGAATAACAACTTCCTACTTCTTTGAATGACTACATTTTGTCTGGCCTAATAAGTATTCCTGGGGTCAGGCGATATAGTCATTTAAAGAAGTAAGAAGTTATTATTTGCAGTCCCGTCTAGTTTTTAATAAAATAATTTAAGTTGCTATTACACACTTTGACTTTTGCATGTTCATGAGTAAGTTTGCATTGGTTTGATGAATTTGTTTGCTTATCCGTTTCACTCATTTTCTCTTTTAAGATTTATTTCCATTTTGTAATGTAGTGCTATTATTTTTAGGTAATTTGAATGATGGTAAAGTAACTTATATTATATCGTAGAGTATCCTAACAGTATACTTATCCTCATTTTCATATACAAGTCCTCAACAGCATGAGTAGATTAAGCTTAATATTCCTAATTGTCTTTTCCTAGATTATCATAAATTATTGACTTATGATGAGGTTTTTATTTTTAGGTGTAGATTTTATAACATAAATTAATATGCTAGGGTTTGGCAGAAATATAGTTCCACAGAAAGAATACTACAATGTCTAATCACTACTTAACTAATATGCAGACCAATCATACTAATCATATGATTTATATACTTCATTTTTAAAATATGAAAAACCAAATTAAGAAATATTAAGAAATAAACAACCTAACATTAAAAGTGAAAAAAGATACCATAAAATAATAAAAGAATTCATAAATATTTAATAACTCAACTATTATCTACTTTTTACAATGTATTACACAACTCTGTTAATAGGCAAAACAGAATAGTCAAACAGCATAGCAATTAAAAAAATAATGTTAACTGATTGGACCAATTATGACCAAAACAATAAAATTTTAAACCAAAAATCTTCATTAAAACCTAAGCCAGCTTTAATAAAATAAAATATTAACAAATCTTAGTTTAAGTCATCTAAAGGTATCAGTTGTACCTCTTTATTTAATCGAAACCACATTTTACTCATCATTTTAGTATTAGGTCCCTCATAACATAAATAGATCAAATTACTTTTATAACGCAAGAGGGCAAAAACAAAACAAACTAAAAGGTTCAACAATAACAACATTTGAGTTATTACTTTTTTTTGTATTTTTTTAAGCAGTAACCTTAAAATTTAAAAGGAGACCGATCATTTTTTCAACTTTTTTAAGAGATAAAATTTATAAGGGAGAGCCTAACCATAAATTAAGTATTCAGCCAATACTTAATTAAAGTTGTTTAGGACAATAATTCTTTTAATATTTAGGGGGCAGCACTTCTAAAATTTATAAGAGGAACCTGACCAAAACAATTCTTATTGGCTCAAAATCCGTTTCAGGCCAAGCTATAGGACTATGAATTACAATACAGAATTTAAAACAAATCTTTAATTTTAGCTGAGACGAAAACAGTATAACAAATCATTAAAACCAGTAGCGCTAGAGGAGTTCATCAAAAAGAGTCTCTCCACTCTTAACAAACAAAGCTGGCTTTGTTTGTTAATAATCCCAAATAAGGTCATCATCAATGCCAATGAGACTATGAAAGGAAATAGAAGTCTATTTCAACACACATACAGTTAAAAAAAAGGCTTCTATATATTTATTCTATAAAATTTATTTTACTTTTATATTATCTATTAAGCCTATATATTTTATCTTTTTCACTAATTATTTGCATCTATTTATTATTATTTTTTTTTATCTTGAATTTTAAATATAGGTTTATATTTTAGTTTTAAAGAAGTTTGTTGCCATTATAATTTTTTATATTAAATAAAGGAAATATTGTTTAAAAAAAAAAAAAAAAATTATTAAATTTTTTTATAGTTGAGGCTGAAGACAGGCTCTCTCCGTTTGTCTACAGTCTCAACAGTGAAAAGATCTAATAAATAGACTTCTATTTCCTTTCCTTTATCTCACCCATACTGTGGTGAGATGATAAGCTTTTTGGGGTTACTTTAATCACACATAATAAAGTAATTAAGTGTGGAGAATCTTATATGAATCATTAATATAAAAATATTACCTTAACAACCAAAGTAGCAGGCTGAAGTAGTTCATCTTCAGGAATGCTTCTCTTAATAGACACCTGTCCAGATATCTTATCTATTTCAAAGTATTTATAATCTGAACCAGCTGAAAATAAAACAAAATTTTCTGTAATCATGTAAAAATTTGCAGGAATGCCAGTAAATGTCTTTGAATCCATAACAAGTGATGGTGTCATGTTTATTCCAATACAAAAAGAAAGAAATATATATATTTTAAAGTAACTAACTTTTATGTTTGAATTAAAATTATATCCCAAAAATTTTTAAATTAGTAATAAAAGAATAATAAGTAACAAAATACTTTATGCTTTACAATTATTTTCCATTAACATATAAATCTGTAAATAATAATATACATATAAGTTATGTGTTTGGGCGCTTAAGAGACAAAATGAAACTTTAGATGTTATATTTAAACAACAATATTTCGCTCTTCATCACACAGAGCATTTTCAAGTTATTAAAATCTACAAAAGAAAAACAGATAAACCATAATTACACTCTATAAAGTTATTACAAGAATAAAGATTAGAAAATACATATTATTTAAGTCATGCAGAGCTATTTGAAATAAATAATTATTAAATTAAAAAACTTACTAAAGTTAGGCTATATTACCTAACTAAGTCGAAAATTAAAAAGAAAAGATCAGGTCCAAATATAAAGTATACATATATGTTTTATTAAAACATTGTAATAAATATAAAAAATAAGTTAATTACTCTCTCCTGTCTTTTCTCCATTTTAACTTTAATTCCCTTTGGTTTTATTTTTGTTATAATAATTATCTTTTTATTTTCTCTAATTGCATGTTTTCATTTAATGTCTAATATTAATTTTAGTAGTTTTTTAATTATATTAATTAGAATAAATTTCAAATAGCTTTATAGATTTATTTTAGAACCAATAAAAGAAAAATAATAAGAAAAGAAAAGTATAATACAAATCTAATTTTTTGTTAAATTAAATTATATCATACACTTCAATTAAAGTAAAATTGCAAAATTTATAAAGCCAGGATTAGATATAAAAAGCCCACTTGTTTCAAGGTTCTCCTTACTGTAGGGTTTTGCTCTTAGTGATTTTCAATGCACAGTTTGCAATTGATAATGAATAAAAAATTGTTTGATATTATTTTATGTAAAAACTTATGTATTTATTGTAATAACGTAATTATAAATAAATAAATATTTACCAGAGTTAAAGCTGTAAATAATGGGAGATCTGATGCCGACATCCTGGTCAAAAGCAGATATATCTCTAGGCTGGATTCTTAATCTGGTTCCCTGAAAATGTTTCACACCAATATGAATTTCATTTCCTGGTATGGATAGGTTATCAATACTAGGCTTGAATCAATAAGTTTTTAATTGAGAAATAAGTATAATAAGTTATATTTGAGATTAATTATGCGATAATGTGAAAATTAAGCAAATATAAGACAAGTTAGTATCACCAAAGTAGAGTTAGGTTATATCCTTAGAGTGAGCGTGAATGGAGTCCATTATAAATAATGAAATTATTTATTATTTATTTTATTTTTGCTTATTTTATTTATTACGTTTTTTGTAATTTTATTTTTGTCTCCATACATACTTTTGCTCATCTTTTGTTAAATAATTCGTTTGTGTTTTACTTATTTTATTTGCTTGTTTGTTAGGTTTTGCACTGATGATGGCCTCTAGTTAGGTTGAAAGCGCTTTGCCAATAAAGTTTTATTTTGTGGAGAGACTTCTTTTCTTTCATTATTTAGTTAGGTTATAGTTCAAAATATCCATTTTATCCAGCCTCATTTTTCCCCATAATTAAATACAATTTATACTTCAGGGCTCAATTTGTGCTTATAAAATAAAGAGCAGTGCTACCCTTACCTTTTTTAATGCCAACAATTGTTACATCCCTATTATTTGTGGACTTAAAATTTTGTACAAATGTTAAACATATAATGCTGATGAGTCCAATGTCTTACGGCCTGCATGTTGAATCTTCACTTGATATAAGGGTTCATGAGTTATTGAGGACTGTTTTTTACTTCCTTACAATATTCTCAGAAAATTTTTATACAGTTTTACTTTCTAAGCTGTTCTCACATCACCTAGTTCTAAATTTAAAAAGATAA
This sequence comes from Microvelia longipes, assembly GCA_018340805.1. Taxonomy (NCBI): domain Eukaryota; kingdom Metazoa; phylum Arthropoda; class Insecta; order Hemiptera; family Veliidae; genus Microvelia; species Microvelia longipes. Next base: position 47,731,066 of record JACMZG010001911.1, on the reverse strand, counting down.
GTAATATTTTACCTCAGTAGCATGGTCAGGCACAATAGCTGAATATCTTTCATCAACAAATTTAGGATTTTGATCATCTGCATCTATTACATTGACATAAAGAAGAGTGTCAGTGTACTGGGGTGGAGTCCCTTGATCCTGCAAAAAAACAACTTTTATCATCAGTTTCATACGCAAAACTTCTTACTGTGGTAAAACTATGTTCTCTAAACCCTTCAGGAAATATTTTTATTATTACAATTAAGACTATTCAATTGTTGATTATAAAAAGGAAAAGCTACTAAAAAAGGCACTTTAAAAATAAGTTTCTGTACTATCCACAAAGATACTCCAACAGAAAGGATCAATAGTAGCTTTTAGCTAATTTCATCAGCAATTCAGATTTTATCTGATTATTTATTTTATAAAAAAAAGAACAAAAATCAAAATAAAATAAAAAACCTAAAACAATTTAATTTTTTGATTTTCTAAATGTGTTTGTTATGTTTTAATCAATTTGTTATCAATATTATTTTATTTTAAATTTTTATGCAAAATTAATTCTCATTTTTGTTTCCACCAAATTAAACCAAAAAATAAGAATGAAAAATTAAGAAGAAAAAAATGAGTTGGAGAGTTAGCTGAAAGTTAATTTTTATAACTTTAATCATCCATCATTATTTAAATAAAATAATAAGATTTGGAAGTAAAAAAAGAAAGGTAAAATTTATAGTTAAATTAAAGTAAAAAATAGATTTGATAAAGGATAAAATACCTGAGCTCTTATGGTTAGAGTAAAATTGGGTAACGTCTCATAATCAAGAGGTTTCCTTAAAACTAGAGTTCCTTCAAGACCATTCACAAACACAAAGTAATCCTGCAATAATTAAAAATAAACATTAAAACAAAGACAAAGGTGCACTTTTTGGTAACACAGTTCTGAATTTAGAATCATGAAAATGAAAGCAGATCTATTTAACTTAGACTTAAAATTTAGCTAAACTTAAAAATTATTCAGAAATATACTGAATAAATCTAAATAATACTCTTAATGTATTTATCGTCTTTAAAATTGTATAAATAATATTAAATAATAAGCTTTTTTGCTCACAGAGTTTGGTCCAGGCTGCACAGTATACTGAACAGTAGAGAATGGTCCTTGCTGATCCTTATCTCTAGCTCGAACTCCTTGAAGCACTCTTGTCCCTACTACTGTAACCTGCAAAACAATTGAATTACTAAATACTGAAACGAAATTTCAAAAAATTCTTTATTTTCAAAAAATACAAGCAAAACAGAATATAAAAAATATAGAGGGTTAAAACATGGTACAGTAGAACATATAACCAACATTTTTGAACTCATAAAGCCGAGTGGCCAGAGAGTGGGCACTCCAATCAATCTATAAAATATTAGGTTTGAAGTAGTCTTATCAAACAAGGTAACAAAAAAATATAAAAAGTAAATAAAAATATAAAAGTAAGTAAAAATACAGAAACCTAGAGAATTACACATAATGTCATCAAACCAAATGAATTAGATTAAAAAGCCTATGACACTATTTGCTATAAATAATTAAAAAATTAAAGATGCCTAGAGGCTCTAGTAGAATGATAATACTTACTACTTATAAGTCTACATGTTAAAGAGATAACAAATTTAGAGCACATTTAGTTTAAAACAAGCCAAAATCTTGAAAATATAATTGTTCAAAAATCTTAAAATATAATTTTCTTTCTTCGTCTTTTTTCAATGACTTCTACAACTACAGATGATTCTTGGCCACAACTAGGATTTGTCTCCGAGTTAGGGTCTTAGAATGCTGCCTCCGTAATCCAGTTCAGTTTTTCAAGAACTAGTAAATTGCTATTTTTTTAATTCTTTTTTATGTCACTCATGGATTTAGTAAAATTATAGTGATAGTTTGTTCAAACATTTTTTTAACTACCAAATACTATTTTTTTTTAATTTAATATATAATAAACCAACACTAATCACATTGCAATAAGTAACTCAAAAGAAATAAAATATGAATATTTTGAATATTTAATACTTTATATTATAATTTTACTTTTATTTTTTAATAACTTTTATAATTTTATTACTTTTAATTTATTTTATTGTATATTGTATAGGTATAGCCAAGATAGTCGGATTCTTCATATACATTGACGCAGTCACCACCAGAAGACCTAAATCTTTATAAATGAATTAAGTTACATCTACTTATGCTACTTGCCAGGAAGAAGAATATATTCATTTATTAGTACCAAAGATTATAACTATTATTAGGTACACTACATAATCTTTGATTAGTACTTATTTAAGCAAGAAATATTAATATGTGTATATACTTTATTGATTTTTTAAATCAATTTAAATTATTGAAGTAGAAAAATAAATTATTTTGGATTAAAATAATTTAGTTAATAATAATAATAATTCAACTCTCACTAATAAAGCAACACACCAAAAAGATAGTAAGTCAAACTTACTATGAAAAATCTTACCTCAGATATATTTAAAATATAAGGCCCATTTTCAAACTGAGGGGCGTTGTCATTAACATCCATGACTCTAATATTGACTGGTATTTTAATCTAAAATTAAAGAAAACAATTAATTAAAAAAAATGTATAATAAACTCATAGTAAATACAAATAATGTTAATTTTAAGTAAAAAATGTACAAATACAAAAAATATGTCATGATAGCAAATAAATATATTATACATTAAAAGTAAGTATCTGCCTCCTAAGGCATGAGATGCCTGTTATTAAATAAATAATAAAGTCTATTAATAGATACTAAACATATTTGTGGATTACCAATTTATTATATAGATTGGTGAATCAGGATGTAAAAATTGAGGGACTTCATTGGCTGAAGTATATCTTTATTTAACTATATGAATCTACATTATTTTTTACTTAATTACTTGTCATAGTGATTGATTTAACCCAAATATTTTATAAATAGGATAGATTAATTAAGGTCCTCATTCTGTGATAATGGACATTACTTTAATTTAAATTCACTTCGTTTTTTTTAAATTGAAACTCGTGATCAATATTCTTAAATGCATTATTTTCTATTGAAAATTTGGCCCCCAGCACTGATACTGCGGAGTGGCCGCAGTATTAATAAGGGGGAATTTCTGAATTTATAAACTTCTGAATTTATAAAGGGGGCCAATCAAAATATTTTCACACTCTCTCGGGGGCAGCATCCCAGAAAATTTATAAGGGAAACCCAACCAAAAAACCCAAAAAAGAAATGTATTGGATCAAAATCCGTATCAGACCCAAAGAAGTTGTTTAGAGTGATACAAATAGTTGACTTTTATTGGGGCAGCACTCCTAAAAATGATAAAAGGAACCAAACCAAAAAAATCAAAACAAAATACAACAAAACGAATGAGAAAAAGAATATAACAACAATTAAATTTCATCATCGTCTGGAGATAAGATGTTGTACTCACCTTGGAATTAAAAATGTCCCTTGCAATAATTAATAGTTTTTTCCTCGCAATGGTTAATTTTATAACTTTCTCGGCTTTGCCTCAGGAGTTGAATGCATTATTTCCTACTAGGAACCAACTATCTGCTCAAGGAAGTAATAGCATTCTTTACTCCCTTGGCAGATTAATGATTATAAATTTCCCTTTAAAAAAGATAATACATGATATATTATGTATCCCATTTTTTTTTTTTTTGCTTAAAAGAAAACAATAAATTGTATTGCTAGATCTATTAAAATCAACTTTTTATTATTTATGCACCAAGGGAGTAAAGAATGCTATTATACCCCTGACTAGTAAGTAGATTCCTAAGGCGTTAGGCGAGGGAACCAAAGCATTTAACCCCCAAAGCGAAGCCAAGGTATTTATGTGATCAGCTTCCAAGGCAAAGCCAAGGGAGTTATGACTATAAACTCCCGAAGCCAAGGAAGGTAATTGTGAGGAGGTGCATACAGCATTTTATCTCCAGACGTTGACATCATTTAACTATTGTTTTATTCATATTTTTATACGTTTTGTTGTATTTTATTCTAATTTTTTTATCGGACCTCCCTTTGGGGGTGCTGCCCCCAAAAAAATCAATATTTTTTTATTGCTTCAAACAACTTCTCTTGACCTGAATTGGATTTTGAGCCAATACAATTTTTTTTTGTTCCAAACAATGTCTTATGACCTGAAAAGGATTTTGAGCCAATAAAAAAAATATTTGGTCGGGTCCACATATAAAGTTTGGGCTGCTCCCAAAACAAAATGTAAACAACTTCTTTTGACCTGAAACTTAGTTTGAGCCAATAAAACAAATTTTGTTTGGACGGTTTCTCCTAAATTTTGGGTGTGCCGCCCCTCGGAAAAGTGTTACAAAAATTGATCGGTCCTCTGTATAAATTTAAAGATACCACTTCCCTAAAAAATGGATATAATTGGCTCAAATACCCCAATATTAGGAAACATTCCCACGGGAGAGTAACTTTTTTACTCCCAAGGAAGTGAAAAGTATTTTTTTCCTTAGGAGTGAAAAGTGCTTCTTTACTCCTAACAAACTAGTCAATAAACTTCACATTATACACCGTCTGGAGATAAAGGTACGGTACTTTGCCAAAATTATTATGAGTTAAATGACTTACTGGTTCAGTCGAACCCTTAGGAGTGCAAAGGACGTGTATATACACTGAAGAGATCCCATTTTCTCCCTGTAATATCATAAAAAACATGATTAATAATTACATAAATGCATAAATCATAAATATAAACAAATGACGTATTCAACAAAATAGCGTTTGTTTTCCATATATATTGGAAAAATACATTATTAAAAATTTTATTAAATATATAAAAAAATATTAAATTTGGTTTTGGTGTCTGCACTGTATACTAAGGTGTACAGGACATTATAATAAATAAACAAATAAGTAACAAAATAAAATAAATAATAAATACATTGCAGCACTTTTCTGTGATTGTAAAACATCATATACATAAACATTCATATATGTGAGTGTGTGTTATTATCAAAGCCTGAGTGTATTTATGCTAGAGTTGAGTTGAAAATTAGTAAAAAAATCAATCTTTAGATCTAGTTGTAATATCCGGAAAATAATTTTTTCATTACGTCACAAACCGGCAATTATAACAGCAAAAATTTCGAAAATTCATAATACGGGAAAAATGTTCCGATTGATTGGAAATATAGCACGCAGGTAGTCATAGGACCAAAAATGTGCTGTTTCGTCTAATGATCTGGATCAATTCAATTTTATCGAATGACTATTGCTTTTTAAAAAAAAATTAAAAATCGAAAAATATTTTAAGTTAAAATTCGATACTACTGTATCCCTTTACGTTACAAATAAGTATGTTTCATATGGCAGTATATCAACGGGTTTTGTTGGATCATGTAAGTTAAGCAGCATTGAGCGAGGTCAGTGCCCGGATGGGTGACCCCAGGGAAAAAATCGAATGTATTAACTAACTATCTGAGGACAAGCGAAGCGAGTCCCAAGACGTGTTACAGTATAAATTTTGTGATTTGAATAATTTGAGGACGAACAAAGCGAGTCCGAAGTAGTGAGGATGATCATAGCAAATCCGATGCGGTGAGAAAAAGTTCCGAGGAACCCAGTACCTGATTTTTTAAAAGATGAATTTAAAAGATACCTGGTAATTTAAAAGGTACCTGAATTTAAAAGATTTAAAATTTGGGAAACCATCAAAATGAGTTGAAATTTGACGCGAGTGTCTCCCTTTATGAAAATAACAAAGAACAAAGTTCCCCAAAGAAAACAAAGTTTTATTTTTATACGGTTATTATATTAAAAGTATTTGTCAGATCACTTTTGTTAAGCAGCATCGCGCATGATCAGTAGATGGATGGATGCCCTCTGGGATTAATACAGGACTTATCTTGCTGAGAACATCGAAGCAAGTCTAAAGATATACTAAATTATGAGGTAGGGATTTTTTACTTGCTGAGAACGAGTGAAGCGAGACCGCATTAGTGAATTGTGTAAAAAAAGTTCCTAGGTACCCCGTACCCGGTTTTTTAATTCATATTTGCATGAATAAATTTTCCGATGTATTCGTATTTATCACTGTATTTATATATAATACCAGAAAAAATACACTGAAAACATAAAAAATATAGAGCAGTTGGTTACCTCTTTATCTAACTTCTTGACGAGAGTAAGATTCTTAGTGGCAGGTTGAATAAGTACAGGACTATCCTGCTCTTCTAGTTTCAAAGAAATATCTCCCTTCTCACCAACTTCTCCATTTACTTTTAAAGTTCCTGCAACACAATATGTTTGGTTTAGTATTTTAGCACTCTAAGGACTTTAAAGATCGGTAGTTTCGAACAAGCTACAGATTATATCTATATCTTAGCATATACAGGGTGTCCCCGGATGGACTTAACGATACGTGTAAATGAAAAAAAATTTCATTTTTCGAAAAAAAGTCACTCTTTATAAAAGCTTCTGCATGTCTTTAAACTAAGATTTATCATATTTGTATTTTTTTATTTTTAAGGGTGGACCCAAAAACTGCAATTTTTGAAAAATGGACGAAGAGTAAAGTAGGCTTAATTTTGACTTTTCGGAAAAAAGTATTCTTCATAAATTTGTTTAATTGTCCCCCTGAGACAAATTTTTCATAAAAAAAATTAAAATAAAAATTTTCAAAATTCACCCATTTTGCCCCATCACCCAAATTTTGGAAAAATTAAAAGTTGTTCAATGTGGATAAATGATACATCGTTTTAAAGGTCTTGATTACTGGAACAAAAATTGTAGTATTGTAAACTTCGATTCAAGTAACACTAACTATGATATTTTAATTTTTCCTTTAATCTGCAATTCAAGGAACGTTCTTTCCAGTTTTATTAAAATATCATAGTTAGTGTTACTTGAATCGAAGTTTACAATACTACAATTTTTGTTCCAGTAATCAAGACCTTTAAAACGATGTATCATTTATCCACATTGAACAACTTTTAATTTTTCCAAAATTTGGGTGATG
>JACMZG010001911.1:47624054-47719054 GCA_018340805.1 Microvelia longipes | reverse complement strand
TCTTACTATGATAACCGTAAAATATTTTTATGACGCCATAAACTGTGATTTGTTTCCCCAATGATATATATGACAATTGATAAAATTGGAACTAATGCTGATAATGAAATTTAGCTTAGTATATCTGTTACATACATGGTATGTTTGTTTATACATGGTAGATAATTGTACAAAAATACAGCTTGTTCTGAAATTTTTAACTTTCGTGATTTTTTGACCTATTGCTGTCATTATTACCCTGTTAAAGACATCACATCAGATCATACACAATTCATAAACAATAGAGTCCTGGGTATTAACGCGGTTGATTTTTGCACTAAGTTTCATTCAGATCCAAAAAAAGCAGTTCAGTTTTGAAGAGCATTTTGTTTCTATCCATGATGTCCTACATCCCTGAAGATGCCTCCCATTGTGGAAGCGATACGTCGGATTCTTCATCTACATTGAAGCGTTCTTTTTGTAAACATATTTCTTTATGTATAGATTGTACAAAATTGTGTAATATATATATATATATATATATATATATATAATATATATATATATATATATATAATATAATATATATATATATATATATATATATATATATAATATATATATATATATATATATATATATATATAATATATATATATATATATATATATAAAATATATTATCCCTCCTTTTAAAAAACCACCTTCTCCCTCCCCTCCAGGTCACGAGCCTCATAAGCTCATTTTTCCTTAAGATATTTACTAAAAAATATTTAAGTTTACCGATGGAAGTAAAAGAATTAGCTTTAGTTTCAGGATTTAGTAGGAGAGCATGTGTGTGTGCGTGTGTAACCGCAAGAGTAGAATGCACACAGGTACAGGTAGACGAGGGAGGGGTGGGCCGCGGTGCGTACTTCCTCTCCCCTTATAAGCTTAGACTAACCAACACTGCATTATGTGATATGACCTTTCTGAACTTGAAAACTTACATGATTAATGAAAACTCAAGAGCAGCTTATATTAGGTTCTGTTACTCCTGTGATATAGTCAGTTCATTCTCATGATTGGTAACAATTTGCTAAATTTATTTTAATCCTTTCAAGAATAAGTTCATGTTTTTTAGGAACAAGGATACAAAGGGATTAAGGCCCGTATTCAAAGACATTTTCCTAACATTTTCCTTAAGGAACAAGGAGAATGTTAGGAAAATGTCTTTGAATACGGGCCTAAATCAACATTGTGTTTTGGAATAAAGTTAAGCAATAAACAAAATGAGAAATTAAACATCATAATTAAATGCGCTACCATATTAATTAAGTTTAACACTATACTTACACTACTGATACAGCAAAGCAGTACCCTATTTGTACTGCAAAGTAATACACTTCTAGTACTACAAAGTAGTACACTACAATACACTGCTAAAACTACAAAATAATAACTATTTTTACTAAAAAATAGAACTACTAAGTACTTTACTACTAGAACTACAAAATAGTGTACACTACTAAAACAATACACTACTTAAACCAGAAAGTAGTACACAACTAGAACTATAAAAAATAATAGACTATTTTTACTACAAAGTAATAGACCACTATTAATATAAATTAATACACTACTAGTACTACAAGGGAATACAATATAAAGTAGTTCACTATTTGTGATACAAAATACAAAGTAATATACTACTAGAACTACAAGGGAATACAATATAAAGTAGTTCACTATTTGTGATACAAACTACAAAGTAATATACTACTAGAACTACAAAATACCACACTATTTGTACTACAATGTATAAGAGCTCCTGGTAGCCTCCTAGAAGTCTTTACAACGGGTTGTCTATGCAACGCTAGTTTATTTGGCAAGTTTTGCCAGGGATTTCTGCCACCAGAGTAGTGCTACTACTATTTCTGACACTTAAAAGAGTAAAAACTGTGATTATTGTTAATGCTATAATTAAAACTTCTATGCACTGCGACCAAATGTTTTTGCATATTTGAGGAGAAGAAATAATTACATATTTCGTAATTTGTTACAATAATTTATACTTCCCTTTTTAATAAATGTACCTATATAGTCAGTTAAAGTATACCCAAAGACAATACAAGGTATTTTATAAAGTACATTTAAATTCATAAATGCATGAGATAAGAAACACGATGAACTAAACAAAATGAAAAGGTTCAGTGCCAAGAAAATATAACACACAAGACAATTCAAAGTATTAAGCAATAAATACTAAGACGACTTAATAGTAAAATTTAAATCAAACTATATAACAGTTAAACTTGTTTACTAGGGCAGTTGAAATAATCAAGGTTTCTGGCAGTGAGAGGTCGAAGGTCTTCAAAGAAGTTTTTGCTTGATCGGCAGAGCGTGCAACTCCTCATTCAGAAAGACATCCTTCTAAAACAAGCATACGAGCTTCGAACAACTTTAGAACTTGGTATGTTATTATGTCGTGATGTCCCTACCATCTGATTCGAGAGGGTCGTACGAAGTTTACTCAATAATAATGATAGGGGTCAAATATTCGAACATAAATCGAACATATTACTAATATAGATGTTATAATAACTTGGAAGTATTTCATAATTAGTTTGATAATTGAGAACCTTATTTTGATTTAGGCCTGTATTCAAAGATATCTTCCTAAAATTCTCCTTAAGGAACCAGGAGAATGTTAGGAAAATGTTAGGAAGATGTCTTTGAATAAGGGCCTTAAAGTTACGTTCTAATTAAAAAAATTATTTCAATTTCGACCTCTTTAAGACGAAATTTTTAATATATTATAATTAATATCGATTTTAAGATATTTTCGAGTTAAATTCTAATCTCTCAATTGAATCGTTTTAACCGTAAAAAAGAATAAGATAAAAAATACAAACTCATTAACAAAGAATTCAGTATTAAAAATATAACTGGAGATGCCGGGGATCGAACCCGGGGCCTTTCACATGCAAAGCGAACGCTCTACCACTGAGCTACATCCCCGACGGGTCCCACAGCGACCAGTTCACAATACATAAAAGCTAACAACTACCATCTACCCCAGATTGCATACTTTTGAGGAACTAGCAACATTTTATTTTCCTACTACATAGTACGAAAATATATATGAATAGGTATGAAGTACTTTGAATGGACTGCCACGAAGTACAAAAGTTATGAGAAATCGCAAAATAAAGAAAGGAATAAATTAAACAACGTTTAGTAGATGTATGTATCTACATATATCTATAGTCTTACTTTTAATTATCATTTGAATTTTATAGCCAATAAAAATTTATTAATTTAACCTCTTACCAGTTTTCCTTAGATCATTATTTTAGCATCTGATTGATATGCTAAAATATGGTGTTTATTTAATAATGGTGCTTTATTATTATACTCGGTAAAATCAAATAGATTTATTTAGGCTTAGGTCTAAAATTTAGATCTAATGATATTACATAAACACTTATAGGATTTGCTTTCTGCACGTTAATGTTTACAACATTATCAGTTAAGTTATATTTCGAGTTCCAAGATGTGATTTTCGCACATGAATTTTATAAGAAACTAAATAAAATTAATTATATACCACAAATATCTTCACCGCAACTACAACTTTATTGAAAAAGAAAGTTTAAATTAATGTAAAACTGCAGTAACTATCACCTAGCGCTGCATTACCATCTAGTAACGGATCTGTGACGTTAAAACGTGAAAAATCTAATTCATCTCGGGTATTTAACCGAAACGTTTAACCGATATGACCTACATACACTCTGCATCTACGGCATCTCACCTTCATCTTCCTTTCCCAAGTTTAAAGAAACAAGCTACATCGTTATGCCATAAAAATTAAAATTATCTTTAACTTCTTGTTATGAACTACTAGAAGTTGTTTTAAAAAATTACTAGGTACTAGTAGAAAGTAATATAAAAAACTAAAACACATGTGGTTACAAAAAATTATAATTTATTCTTGTGTGTAGTGATATCGCAATAAAAACGTCCATTACATAAAAATATCTGCCATACACTTAGCAAACGTGATCTTTTTCAATTAAAAAGTCTTGTAAATCTCTCATTAAACTTTTTTAAAAACGTTGAATGTTAAACAAATATTTTACTCTTCGTTTAAAAGTTATATCCACTTGTTGCAAGCTGGAAAAGCAGCTAAAGAAGAATAAAGAAAATAGTTCTTATCAACAAAAGAATATAAGTAAAGTCTATACGATGCAACAGGTGTATTGGTTTTACACGCTTGTTTCTCCTTAACTTCTCTTCCTATATAATTAGCGGGAAGTTTGGGACTTTATTAATTTCCCCGAGGATCTTGAATAAACGGGATAAAGCATTTAGAAACTTTACTGACCCCATTGACGTTGTATAAGATAGGTTGTGGAACAAGGATAAGTCGAGTTTGCTTGTTAAGTCGATTAAAATAAAACATTTGAAAGAATATATAACTTTTTACTATTTTTTATAACCTTCTCAATAAGCAAAAACACAAGAAACAACCGAAGGTAAGTTTGCCTCTAAGCTTAGGACCTGCGCAGTTCATGTAAAGATTGTAAGCATGCTCAGATCTTACCAAGCATGCGCAGTATGTTTTTGACATGTATTTTTTATGGATTCTTCTCTATTTATCGTGTTGTAAACGAAGCTCGAAATGTTCTTAAGCTTAAGTTTAAACTGCACCACCAACAAATGACAATCCATATAATTGCAAAGAGAGATTTATATCTCGGAGACATTACCTGCAGCTGCTAGTTCTCTCAACAGTTTAAGTTGATAAAAATTAGAAGATTCTAAAACAATTGTTTGCTATTTCGACGCTTGCAATCTTATTATTGCAGATAGGGGAGAAAAGTCTAAAGAGTACAGGTAGAGCTCATTAATGAAACAAAATAATTAACAAGGCAAATTATTAACTAACAAACGTAAAAATATAATAACAATACAAATAATAAGCAATACTTTAACGTTGCGTTAATTTAATAATATATCCTTATCCAACTGTATAATTTTGGCAGTATAACCAATATTTTAAGTACAAACCCCAACTATAATTTCAATTTAGAAAAGGAAATAATTATGATCAGACAGACAATAACTAAACAATGAAAAGTGCGTAATTAATTAATAGTAATATGCATGATAATAAATATTCTATTGAAAGTGCGTGCTGCTAATCTGCACCGAAGTAATTAAGTTCTCACAATTAAAAATTATAAATTCTGCAACTTTTACGAGCATTTAATCGTCACGAACTACCCCGTGTTAGCTAATTATAGACAAGAAAACACTGTGAAGTGAAAAGTAGATTGATTGATGTTTGATAATAAAACTGATAAAATTAACTGTTAAGCTATTTAGCGAATAATACACCACTGGTCTATTCTACAACACGGAGCGTACAATAGAATAACAAATCGGAACTGCAATCTTATTCCACTGTTACCTTCATAAGATCAATTGAGGAGACCAACAGGTCGGGCTTGAATATCTTAAAAAAGTTTTGAAACTAAATAGCTATATCAAACAAATTGGGGTATAAAAAGGTATTTCAAATAATAACTTTTGTCTCGGTTTTTACTTATTTTCAGAATTATTTTCAATTTTGAGGATACTTAAAATTATTACTTGAAGCTTTAGGTCAATGTACCATCATCTTCAACATGGGTGGCTTGACAATTTTAAAAAAAGGCATAAAAGGTTTTAACTGTCAAACATAATATAACAAACCAATTAAAGCAGAAATAGTTCTAGAAATAACCCACTTATATAGCCTTAGAAGACGCCTTTAAACGATTGTCGTAGAATCAACACTATGAAATTCAATGAGGATGACCATGAACCAAGATGAAGATGGTATAAAAGCGGTAAAAATATAATGCAATAATACGCGTGGAAACAACCTTAAAGTTGAAGTGAAAAGCGTGAAAGAAGGAATATTTACTTCTCTGAAGTCACTTTTAATTGAAAAGAGACAATCTGTACCCAAACATTGTCAAACGTGGACAATAATTGTTAGATTACATAAATTGAATTTAAATTATTCTTTCAGACAATACAATGTGAGAGGTAGAGCCGCAATTTTAAAATATCCAAGAATTAGTGAGATATAACTAACTATAAAATATATATTTGCTATTAATAGTACAAGTTAAATTTGGATCATTTACAAAAAACAAATTACTGGAAAAAAAGTTAATGATAAATAAAGTTAACATAAACATAAAGTTAAGTTAACAAAAATAATAAAGGCACATACAAAAAAATAAAAAAGTTTAATAGAAATAACTAAAAAATTAAATTAATCAGAAACCTCTGAATCTGTGCCATCATAAATGGGCCCTTTAATAGTTTTGACTATTTTCTTAACTTTAACAACTTCAGGAGGACAAGTTAAGTCTTCATCATACTTAATGATATTTAACTTGCCTAAGTACCATTCCAACATTTTATAGCTATGATTTTCAGTGTTCTTAATTTCATCAAAATGGACTATTCTTCCTTTAACAACATTATCAATAATTGCTATTATAGTAGGAGGAAATTTCAACACAAAATGTTTAACTAAAAATGGAACTTTAGACATTTTTATTTTGATAAATTTACTTTCGATGTGATCGGATGACATCTTATGTAGATGGTGATCGATAAGGTGACACTTTAAGCAACTGTCGTCGTAGAAGTGTACAATAACATTACTGCTACGTTTTGTAACGTCGAAGAATTCTTTTTCATTGGATAATTCCGTATATTCACCGTGACCCAATGCTATATAACGTTTGTTCATATCAGTTTGTTTCTTTAAATCTGATAATCTCTTAGCACGAATAGCCTCAATTTCAGACGAAAATTTTTCAGCAGTCATATTCTCTAATTGATGAAGCTCATCAAGTTTTTCATCTATTTGCTTTTCAATCACGTTAGTAACGTTGGTTAGAACGTCACTAATATCACCCGAGCCAGACATAATACAAATCTATCGCTCAGTTCGAAGCAAAAGATAATTTAAAAGTGAAAATTTACAAAACTAACTTCAATATTTGTTCTTAATAATTCGTGGTAATAACTTGACATTCATATTATTTATAAATAATTGAAATACAACCAGTTCCCTCTGGACCCATGATTTGGTTCTTCCGTAGTAGAGCCGGTCCCCCAAGGTAGCAGAAAATAGTTAATTTGTTGGTTAAAATCGGTTTGACTTGAGTATTTCCGGAGTGACATAAAAACTGGAGAACACATGTTTACTTGATTATTGGATGTTTGTTATGACAGTTTGTTAATTTTATAAGCATTTGTGTTTGATGATTGACAGAATTTCTTTTAGTTTCTCCTCTTGATAATTTCTTTTAAATTCTTTTTAATTTTGCCTGATAAATTTATAGAGGCATAAGCACATGCTTTTTATGTATGCGTTACATAAATACATACAATACATTTTTAAGTACAACAGAGCGCCGAGTGTGAAATTTTTCCTAGCAAATTGTTTATTATTGGAAAATAAAGTATGCTACGCTGTGCCGTTTTGTAATGCCCCAAAACCGCTCAAAGTGCTAATATGTGCCAGTTTCTCAAAACATAAGTAAAGATTTGTATAAAGGCGAGGGGGTGTCGTGTGTTTCAATTTTTACCGCTATTTAGGGGGACCAGCACTGGTAGTCTGTCAAAAGTAGAAGAAGAGGAAAGTTGGCAATCTTGCCGTATAGGGTTATACTATCTATGACCATTGTTGTCTCACTTTAATTTGATAAATAATTAATAAATTAATTAAATTTAATAATCGAAACTTGATAAATTTCGTTAACAATTAATATGAAACCATTAAGGTTTAAGTTCTGTACTCCAAGAATATTACCAAAATTAGAAACATTGAAAACGGCTACCATCACACTTAATCAGAGTAAAACATACGACGAAACTCATTTAAAGCCATGATTGCATTCAAATTTTGAGTCTACGTAAAGTTTATGTTACGGCATCTATAAGGCGGTAATCATGAAAAGAGGTATAACATATTATTCAACTTATCAGAGCCGTTGCCGTATCTTAGATATGGCGTAGACTTAACTTGTATTACTAGTCAACGCATTAATCGCTTTCACTAGACAAGTAAATAAGATATTACTTCAATCATAATGCTTAACATTTACACCTAATAATTTACTGTACCTTTCATATTGGGCAAACATAAAAAAACAAAGCTTCACTATGTGTTGCATATATATTTCTAAATCATATAATCGATCCAGTGTATACGAAATTCATATTAAGCATTCATAAACAGAATATAGAGCATGTTTTAGTACCTAATAAATCATGATTTTAATCTCAAGTAGTTTCTAAAAAAGTTTTTAAAATCAAAATAAGGATTTGAAGTCTATATCACGATTATATTGGGCGTTACTAGACTGAAAGTTGTTTGAAAGAGTAAAATATGACCTGAGCGTTTATTTGAGGGATTAAGAATTAGAGTATAGATTTTTTGCAAACCACATGCCAATGAATAAAGCAAGGTATTAAGATAATTCCCTGGAAAGGCGGACTTTTGAGCGAAATGCCAAAAGGCCAAGTCAAATAAGGGGGTACTGACAGTATCGCCTAAACTTAAGGTTTAGGAAATCTTAGAGGATTGTTGAGGAAGTTAACGTAAAATAGGTAAATTAATTAATTAATCTATAAATTAATTAATTCTAATCAATTTATTTTCTTTTGCGACTAAGATATTTCTTTGCCATTACACTTACTTTTCAATGACAAGCCTAAAAAAAACTGACTTCAACAGTTTTATAATCGTTAGTGTATCACAAAAACAATAGCAATAGGAAAAACTTCACAAGCGTAGTTTTATGATCAAATAGATAAACGTAAGCAGGGTAAATCACAGATTTATATATTTCTTGCAACGATAAAGAAATAAGAACAAATGTTAGGACCAAATTATTAAAATGGGATTACAAAAGCCAGATATTTTTAGCTGTCGCCAAAAACTGGCATTGAACTCTTTTTTGACATTTTTATCGAGCAATGCAACAACAAAATCGTAAAAATAATATTAGAGCTGATCGCTTCAATTGCTTAATATGGCTTGTAATAGAAACAGTCCAGTGTTTGTTCTCTGAAGCGCTAAAATCAAATTAAAATAGTTATAATAGGACCACGACCAACACAGCCAATAAGGCACATATAATCTAAATTCAAGTATAGCTTTAGTAATCAATCCACATTCAACCTACTTAATACCTCAATTTTCGCTTTGACCGTGTAGAAAGAAGCTTTAAATCATTCAACTACATAAAAGCAATTTCTTGAAAAGAGATGAGAGTGGCAAGCAGATCTGTAAGGCCTACGGGGGTGAAATCCTCAACTAGAGCAACAATTCTTCAGCTCTACGCCCACAGATAACATATTGTTATTTTATTAACAAGCTCCGAGATAACTTCCTCGAAGTGGAAAGTATTTATAACATAACAAGGTATCGGTTATCTAAAGCACGCAGACTCTATATGCATTTAATAAATGTACCTTATGCATATACGATTTATATTGAGTACGGATTATACCAATGAAACGTTTAAATTTCAACCAGAATATTTTATTTTCAGATTCTCATAACAAAAATCGTGCACTACTACTTAACCTGACCAAGTTTAACATAAAATAAGCTCAGTTTTCCTTTGGAAATCCGCTAAAAATACTGCAGTCGCAAAGGATTATTTACTTCATCTAAAATCTTTACGATCAATACTAATCCTCAGTCAGCACCTATGGAAATATCCAGTTTAAGAATAAAACAAAGGAAATTCGCTACAAATAAATCTGATAGAGAACACAAGAAAAAGACAGAGAAATAATGTCCGAACATTATGATCTCTTATCAGTGTACTTTCGGAAAGAATACTTCACGGAAAAACTAATATGTGTGCACGTGCAAAAGTTTAGTCCCTTCCTTTTTTTAAAAAAAAAATTAACTCCCTTCCATGACCTTAATCTCATTTGCTAAAATAAAAAAACTCTTTGTTCTGGCAGGAATCGCTGATATTAGAACAGAAGATGTTAGGGCATAAATAAACCAACCTGTACGCCAACATCTTTAACTGTTTCTATGATGAACACCATAGAACTTATAATCTTATGAAGTTAACAATGGAAAAAATCATAAAAGTGGAGTTCATGTCATAAATTGATAGTATTAATGAATTCACACTCAAAATAAGCTCGTTTTCCATTTGGAAATAAGTAAAAAATTACCTGCGCATGCGCATTGAAGCATATTTTACGTGGAAAAGCTGACTTTTAAAGTTTAATGTAAAAATTAAACTTTAAAGTTACATGGCAGATGTTAAGTTTACACAGCGTCATTAAAATTAAATCAAACTTTTATGGAAAAAACAGTTAAATTTTTTTCCATTAAAACCATTATAACATAAAAATAAAAAAGGCCTTTAAATGCTTACAATCATATCTTGATTCTAGATGGTTTATTATTTATCACCGGGGGTAAAATCGTTAATATAATATGAAAGTAAGAAAACATAAAAAACGGGATGGTGAAATTTGATTTTTCTTAAATATAAAGTGCACTAACAATACGTATTTAATTTGGCTGTTACATCTAACGGATACAACACACAGCCTAATAACGAAAACAACGTTTTTAAAGTTAGATTAAATCAATTAATTTTGTGAGCTAACTAGATAGGATTGATGCCTAGATTGGTGAGTACATGTGTAACTAACATATACAAAATAAAAAAAAAAACAGTGAAGGAATACTAGTAAACGAAGAAAAGAGTCTCACCACAAAAATAATATTTTATTCGCAAAGCGCTTTCAACCTAACTAGAGGTTAGGTTGAAACCTTTCATTTAAACATGAGGTCCTCATTATAGCCATGAAGATAAAGATGAAAATTAGAAATACATAAAACTATTTTCTTTTCTGAGATGGTAACTGCTCGGTGAGTCGAGTACTCACTGAGCTGTTACCATTTTGGAAAAGAAAATAGTTTTATGTACTTCTCATTTTCATCTTTATCTTCATGACTATGATGAGGGCCTCATGTTAAAATGAAAGGGCTTTGCCAATAAACTATTGTTTTTGTGGAGAGACTTTTTTTCATCTCCTAGTATGAATAACTCCACTTGTGCTCAATCTCATTCAAGTGAAGGAATAGATTGATTCATTAAACATTTTTAATTGCACGAGAACTATACAAAAAGTTGTTATCTCCCAATAAATTATCAAATACTAAACCGTGAAGCATGAGTTAAAGTATTCTTAAAAAGTTAGATAAACATTTCGAAATGTCAAGAGTCTAGAAATTTAGGGAATCGCCAAACCGGGGTCATGACGGAAGAGAGAAAACATTTCAGACATTAGCACTTTAGAGGAGTCAAAGTGATGCCTTGTAACACACTGGCATATTAAGTAGGTGTTATTAGAAGAAATAATGGGGTATACCTAACAAGATAACAAGAGCACCAGAACATACATTCTATGAGATTACAAAAAGTAGACATAACAAAACTTTGTTTTAGAGAAATCTGCTATAATCTCTGACATCATCAATAAACGTTTAACTACTGAAAAAGGGAAAAGGTCATTTTATTAGAGCTTTGCAAAGCTAGAGAATGATGGACAGTCTTAAGATCGGTTAGTCCAAGGTTTTACGACACTAAGACTCCTTTCACTGTTTCAAGAGGCTTTGGAAGTTGCCTGGGGGCAGGGCGATACTGAGGGCACGGGTGTCACGACTCTGTGGGACGCACGAGCCTTACCTTGGACATGATCCCTCCAGCCAACTTCTCTTTCTTACAAAAATCACACTTAACTCCTCTTATAATAATTTTAGAAAGGCGTCAACATAATTTTTTATAATTGAGCGACTCGAATTAACAACAATTATGATGAAAACTATTGATATGGATATACTACCAAACACAACAACTCTAAAACCTGACAACCCGTGACAACTCATGAATGGACAAAAGTACCCATTAAAAGCTTCTGTTATTAAAATCAAACAATAGAAACACCTGACATACAAAATCGGAAGTGGAATATATACAACTCCTTAAAAACGCGTAATATCGTTAATAATAAATAGAATATAAGTAAATAATGGAACAAAACGAACAGTATAAAATGCACAATAGAATAATAGAACATATGTGTCCACTTAATAAGCATTACAATAATTCTGAATAACAATGTGGCAATTTAAGTACCAATGGAACTTATTTATACCAATTGAAGCTATGAGTGGCAACCGTTGACATATTAAAATACATTATAAAACTTTATTTTACTTTCTTTAACACAATGAACAATTTAATTGTAACTTTTTTTGTATTTTTTTAATTATTTTATTATATTAATCCATTTAAGTCATAAAAGAGAAAAAATTAAAACTGAGAAAATGTAAACAATCCGCGAAATGTATCATTCCGCGTTTCAATCCGGAAGAATTCTGAAAATGACTCCAAAAGCATTAGTCAATCCTTTATTCAAAAGAAAAGAAAAAAAATAAGACAAGAAGAATACTATATCGTGTACATTTTGTATGAAAATTACGCAAAGTTAACTCTGCTTCAAATTCAAATACGGAAACAATAAATAATATCCGATCTGTAAATAAATCTTATGCAGTCAAATCAGTCAAAGAAAGACTACAATATAGCTAATTTAGAATTCCACACCGTCAAGATTGATGGCTTCTCAGTAATCTAATAACTTCTTCAGTAAAAAGAAACGACGAATTCCATTGGAAAATTGGCTATTGAATGATTGTCACTGAATCGGACAAAACTTTCCCTGTCAAAGGTCGTGTCATGGTCAATCTCAAAGAAACTCACTTCTAATTTATTTTTATAAGATTTTCCTTAATACCTAGTAACCGAATGAACTCTGACCAAAAACAGGACCTCACACAGCACGGACGAACATTTCTTTTCCTTACGTAGAAGACAATAAAGCATTATAATAGTCTCAATAAATTATGTGTCCCCATAAAACAGATTCAGGATACAAATTGAAATGAAATAACAACCATTAAAAATCCATTATCTGATTCCATTAGGAATAAGAACTTATGTTTTATGACGAGAACTGAACTTCATCCATAAAATCTTTCAATCCGAACTAACATAGCATTTAATCTCATTTCGTTTTACAGCTGAAACATTAATGTATTAAATTTTTATGTTTATACTTTATATCCAACTGAAACAAAAATAGCATAAACTAATAATTTATAATCGTTTAATGATCGATGATTAATCTAGCATGTATAATGACATAAACATAGCTAAACACAAATTACGCTATCGATTTCAAGAACGAAATCAAAGATATCCCTATCAGCACTTAATACAAACAAAAAAATACGAATTGGTTACGGGGTACCTTGGAACATAATCTCACATCAGATTCGCTACGCTTACCCTCACGACTTTAGACTCGCTTCGCTCGTCCTCAGAATATAAAAATCATAAATAATAATAGCTCATAAATAATAAAGGAAAAACATAGTCTGCCTATCTAGAGTGAAGCCCTTCATATGATTGTGCAACCTCAAAAAACGCACAAATTTTAGGTAAATAAGTGATTTCATGTTTGTCAACTGCAAAACTGACGAGGACATTTTTTAAGCTGATAACATTCCCAATAAACCGAACGCTTATTGGTCAAAATTAAATATTTACAACCAAAAGCATTAGCAAAATAACAGTAAATGCACAAAACAAAGACACTTTTTGAAAGAAATTCGCTTCATGCAAAGAAAATGTTGGTGGTTATGCCAATG
The DNA here is from genome assembly GCA_018340805.1 of Microvelia longipes. Lineage (NCBI taxonomy): Eukaryota > Metazoa > Arthropoda > Insecta > Hemiptera > Veliidae > Microvelia > Microvelia longipes. The sequence goes on along the minus strand of JACMZG010001911.1, from coordinate 47,705,260 downwards.
CCATAAGTTGTAAATTTCCAATTTTTATGAATAAACACTCAATTTATTAAATAATAAATAAATAAATAAAATCTTTATTTGCATAAATACTAATACAAGTAAAATGGCAAATCGTCAAATGTACAAAAATTAGAAGTAATATTGGAAATATTAGTAGCTTTAAATATGTCTTCTTCAAGTTTTGCACATAAAAAACCTAAAATGTGTGCAATTTTCTAAAATTTTGTGCGTACGCAGTCATATGAAGGGCTCCATTCTAGATAGGTAGACTGTTTTTTTTTCTTTTTCATTTAAGGTACAAAATGAGTAGTACAAAATATAGAATTCAAATACAAGTCATAACAGAACAAAATGAGTCACATTTTTCAGGCATGCCTCTTAGACTATACATGAGAAATCACTCATGCTTTTCACTAATACTATACCACTAAAATAAAAACAATCAATGAAATCGACGAGTCTGCTGAATCTTGGGAAAGAATTTATAAATAATATTAAAATAAAATTGATTTTAAGGATGAATATTGTATTTTTAAATCATATGTTTTTTATGCGACTCGGACGCATAAAAATAAAAAACGCCTAAAATTATATCAAATTTTATTATTTTATTTAAACGTTTAACGCAATAAAAAATCAACCGAAATAAAAATGGACCTCCTCAATTGTCGAAAAGTTAAAATTTTATAACTATAATTTTATTGTTTTCAATACGGACCGAGTGAAGGGGTTTGCTTTCATTGGAAATACTAAGGAATGAATTGTTCCGGCTACTTTAGTAAAGTCATGAAATTTTAAAAGGGTACCATTTGAAAAAACCCTTGGGCGAAAAGAAGCTACAAACAGAATTAACTTTCTCTGAATGTTCAATTTAAAAAAAAGAACGCAACTTATTTAGATCACTGAAAATTGTTTTTATCTTCACACAAAAAAATTTTGGATTTCATTTTCAGATCCAAATTTAAATTTACTTTCAAACTAGAATTAACATCTAGTAGAAAATTAATGTAAAAGAACACAATTTATAAACCTCGCCTAATTTGCTACACCCTGTCCAATTTAAAAGATGTTAAATCCAAAATTTTTGATATGCCTAAAAGATTAGGTATCACTGTCAGTCAAATTGAAAGACTTGACACAAAAGATTAGTTTAAAATTTATATCAAGAAAGTCGTGAACGCATTAGGTAATTCTAAATCTACGAACTACATTTAAAAGCTTATTTTGATCAAAGGCATCGACGTCCGTCCTATTTATTATCTTTCAATGATACTTTGGAGTCTTACAGTCTTAAATTAAAGAGAGTTGCGATTTTTGAAGCAGACCAATCCTGTAATTCTAGAATAAAAATATTACTACAGTTTCTAATAATAAAACCCCTTGCATTGGAAAATACAATTTTACTAATATTTTCCTTTCCGAATAAACACAAGATCATTTGCAGCTAAGATAGTTCTCAAGCTCAACTGATAAGTTACACTCGCTCTGTTTTTTTAACTTATCCAAGAAACTTTATTATAAAAAACAATTTCGAAACATATTCTTGGTTACGTTTCTTGATTGGTTCGAAATTGTTTTCTATGATAAGGTTTCTTGGATTAGTTAAAAAAACAGAGTGAGTTTTCCGACATTCTTTAACATTGATTAATTCACTTCTTCACTTCATTGATTCATTTATTCACTTTGATTCATTTGACATTTTTTAAGGCCTGCAGAATATCACAAAATTTCAATAACCAAAATTAAATAGATATTTTAAGAGACAAAAGACATTGATTTAGATATTATAGTAAGCAGCTAAAAATCATTGGTTCAATGGTATCTAGACTATAATTATTTTTGCATTTTTTTAATACTACAGACAAAACGGATTAGACCGTCAAGACTTCTTTAATCACAAACTTTTCTTCAAAAGAAATGCTTTTGGAAGATCTTCTGAAGGAATTATAGAGCAAAAAAATGAACTCGTGTTTTCAAAATTATGATTTAAAACAACAATATCAGATAAGAAAATTACGGTAGAAAATTGAGAGATCAAACACCACCAATTTCATGTTTACTCTATTTACTAAATTGCTTCCTCAAAACTTGTTGAATTTGATCCAGCTTAAATAAACTTAGCACCTCTTAAGTCTTTTCGTATATTGCTTTTTCGCGAAAAAATGATGAACAACTAGTAAAATACTACTTTTAGATTGTTGCTCGAAAGTAAAGATAAGACAAGTTTTTGATTAGTCTTGTATAAACCGTTGAACAATTTATATGAAATTGGAAGTATCCACACATAAGCAGTATATCAAAGATTAGACCCTGTAAACTACAGTCTTATCTTAGATTTGACAGGCACTAAAGTTTGCCTGAAGTTTATATTCTGTTGAATAACTTTTACTTCGTGATTTGTGATGAACAAATTACGATATAGATCGCAACCTTCACAGCATGCGTTTTCAAGCACAGCTACTTCTAAAAAGATTTAGTCAATGATAATTTCTTCTAAGATGGCAAAATTTCAACGTATATTGTGTTTTAAAACGCACAATATACGCTTTAAAAGAGGCAGCTCTTTTGTAAAGATCTCTTAGTAAGATCTTTGCGCGCACACAATGTTGCGTTTTGTTACTTTATAGTACTTTCACAAATCACTGCATGTTTAAAACAATACTTTGCAATATTTGTTACGCCAGTTGTATGAAAAGAAAAGCATAACTAATGATCAATTTTTATGATAAATGTTCGTAACAAAGCCACCAAGTATAAGGTTCACTATTCTGTAATTCAAAGAAATATGAAAAATACAGATTGACGTATTTGAGGGTCTAGTTGGACTTCGAAAAAAATCAGAAAAAAATAATGTACAGAACTAACAACAACAAGAGACCCTCGGTCCTTAGGCCATTAAGCGGCCACATTGTTGTTGTCTATAGGTTGTCGCATTACTAGTATTTGTAGGTGGCATATTGCCACAATAAAAGCAAATTGCCAATTGCATTAGTAAAAGACCAAGATATTTACATAAAATTTAATATGTCAAACGATAAAACCGATACTAACGTAGATCATATAATTTTTACTTTCTTATTTGTCATGTATACTACAATATTGTAAGTAAACTTATAGTATGTATAAGTTTCAGCTCGATCCAAAATGTTTGTTAGACTTTAGTCAACTTTTGCTGAGACATTATTGTCAGGTAATAACGTCATAAATATTTCATAAAAAATAGGGTTCCATATTGATGATTGATTTTTTATCTGGTTTCATTCTGATCTAGAAAGGGTTCAAAAAATAATGTAAGACAAAAAACGTCGAACATTCATACATTTATATAATACACACATATAATATATATATATATGTATATATATATATATTATATATATATATATATATATATATATATAATATATATATATATATATATATATATATTCATTCTTGATGAGAGTGTCGCCCTCTGTCAAAAAACATTTCCCCTTCTAAGTACCTAATTTGATAAGGTCATTCTTCCTTTGAAAATTCGCTAAAAATGTTTAAATAAAATTTAATAAAGTAGTATATATTGTTTTGATTGTGAAAGTAAGTTTGACAAGGATATTAGAGTTGCCGACGTTTCGATCCATTGTTGAAACATCTTCAGGGGGAGTGCAGAATATCTTGATGTTAACTCGATGCAATTCACTCTAATACTCGAATTCTATCGAAGTCCGAAATAATCTATAACTATAGATTAAAGAACGTATTAACTTACAATTAGAACGGTTCTAATCCGTAATCATCTCAAAAGTTACAAACAAACATACAATTTACTGCATTAAGGAAACGGCACCAAAGTAATCGAATTCGACATACAATCCTATTCATAATGATGAATTATAATACCGGAATCTTTTAACAGGAGGCATAATATAAAATTATGAAAGAAAAAAGTGAAATCATAATATGAATGATAAGGATTTCATTTTGCTTCCCTATCTCAGTAGAGAGGGAAGCATTGTAATGCTAAGACTTCCCCAGAGCCATCCTCACGTCTTGGGTATCATACGTAATTAGACACAGATAAAGAAAGATCTCTTAGTATTCTAAAATATACAAAAACCAGGAAATTCAAAGTTTATAAAAGAATACAGGTAAACGTTCCTATTTAGCATTCATAAAGCATATTTTATTTAATTAATTTGAGTTTATCAATCACGTCTTCACAGTAATTGATAAACTCGTATTAAAATAAATAATAAATAAACTGGAATAATAAAAAATGGAATAAAATATCTTTTAAAACATGAAATGGACTAGTTTTTATTTTTGGACGTTTTGGACGGTTATGTATTATTTAGGCGTTTCATGATTATTTGCATTTAAGATACAAAAATATTCCAAAGTTTTTCTTATTAATTGAAGGTACTTTTTAATACTCATACATGTATATTTACAAATATCTAAAAGTAATTTTTGTTAGTGCATTACATTTGTAAGTCAATAATAATTTATTTTATCTCCAGACGGTGTATAATGTAAAGTTTATTAACTAGTTTTTAGGGAGTAAAGAAGCACTTTTCACTCCCAAGGGAGAAAAAGTTACTTTTCACTCTCTTGGGAGTAAAAAGTAACTTTTTCTCCCTTGGAAGTGAAAAGTGTTTCCTATTATTGAGTTATCAGAGCCAATTATACCAACTTTTTAGGGGAGTGCTATTCTTTAAATTTATATACAGGTGACCGATTGGCTCAAAATCCGTATCAGGTCAAAAGAAGTTGTTTGGAGCAATACATTTTTTTTATTTTTTTGTGGCAGCACCCCAAAAAATTTATAAGGGGAAGCCGACCAAATTTTTTTTTATTGGCTCAAAATCTGTTTCAGGTCAATAGAAATTGTTTGGAACAATAATAATTTTTTTGGGGGGGGGGGAGCACCCCCAAAATTTATAAGGGGGAGTCAACCCAAAAGAATAAGAATAAAGTACAAGAAAACATGTTAAAATAAAATTAACGTCTGGAAATAAAATCTTGTATGCACCTTGGGAGTAAAATGCTATTTTCCCCTCGCAATTACCTCCCTCGGCTTCGCCTCGGGAGTTAATAGTTATAACTCCCGAGGCTCTGCCTCGAGAATTAAACATAGAAATACCTCGGCTTCGCCTCGGGAGTTTAACACATAAATACCTCGGGTTCGCCTCGGGAGTTTAACACATAAATCCCTCGGCTTCGCCTCGGGAGTTAAATACTTTTGTTCCCTTGGCTTACGCCTTAGGAACTAACTAACTGCCAAGGGAAATAATAGCATTCTTTACTCCCTTGGTGCATAAATAACTATTATCTTGTTTCGAAGTATTCTAATTATGACTAAATTGTGTTTATTAGGTTATTTATATTTTAAGGTTTTTTTTATATAATGACACACGAATTTCCAAAAAAATTTTTTCTCTAATTTTATTAGTTCTAAATTTGTTTATTTATGAAAATTTGATACGAAAACATACAAACAACAATTAACAAAACAACAAATCAAAACAATTAAATCAAAACTACAAGGTAAAACTTCATTAAATATTTCACCTGTAATGATTAATACCAAAAAATGTTTCATGAAATTAATCAATGTGATCCAAAAATTATCGCAATAATTAAAAAAAAAATAATTACAATCGTATCCGAAAAATACGGGCCTTCGGCCCGTAGCCGCTACGCGGCCTCGGCGCTTCGCGCCTCGTCCGCTCCGCAGCGTCGGCCCACCGGACCGCTTCGCGGCCCGGAGGCCTCCCTGTGGCCGCTTCGCGGCCACATTGTTGTTGTTTTGTATGACGTGTTGTTTCATTATTGTTCTTGTTACATGGCATTTTGCCATGTACCTAGCGAATTTTCACAGCCTCTCCACACAGGCCCGCTTCGCGGGCCTGAGAGGCTTTCTCACAAATTTGATTTTACTAATTAAGATTTTATTAATACTTTATTATTAATAGTATGCTATAATATTAAAACTAACAAGCATTATAAACAAAAATATATTCATGATTTTTGTTTTTAAATAAAAATACCGTTTCCGTCACTTAGGATCATAGATAAACAATATTAACATAGATGGCTCACTCAAAGATTTAAAAAAAATATTTGATGGGATGCAGGAGGTCAAGTAGTACAGTCTAGTGGTGACAGCGTGAAACTGTCACATATTTTTTTACATAGATCTTTGTTTACTTTTTATTTTATTTTACTAAACGATTGGCAATTGTTTGTTTTTAAAAAAAAAATACTACAGCACAATCTAGTAGAGAATAGAGCAAATATATTTTTACTACTAGCGCTATTCAAGACTCTAGTGATGAGACCCCCAACTTAAATCATAAACACAAACTTGTCAATTGAGTGTTCCTACTACACTCGGGAGTGAACCATCTATCTTAGGATTGTCTGATTGAGCTGAAACCGGTCGCAATCGTTTTAGAATGACTTCGACCATATAAAGACTACTTCGAGGTTCTTCCGCTTTACGGGCCTGCTTTGTTCGGCGTGGTTTAGTGGAAGTCATTTTTGTCCTGTCTCTCTGGGACAGCAGGCTTACCAGGATGGAGCAAGAGGTAGAGGTCCATCTTTTATACTATATCCCCACCCTCTAGCACTACTAAACCCAACAGATATCGTACAAGTCTTTGACCTGGACGTATACATATATACAAGATTATATATATATGTATACCGATTGCGCCATTTGTGATGGTTCGATTGAGCTGAAATCGGTCTTAATCGATTCAGCTAGCCGTCTACCTAAACACGAAATACCTTGTTTTAAAGCCATTTCAAGTTTCAAAAAATATTTTTTTTCATGACGTCATAACTTTGATTGATGACGTCATAATTTTTTTTTAACAATAGGCCTCGTAACCTCCTCAACATCTCGCGATTTGCAAAGTTTCGTTTCAATTTGAGAACGCCTTCGAGAGTTATCGTTCGCCATACGAAAGGGTAGAAACTCTTACATACATATATATATATATACATATATATATATATATATAATATATATATATATATATATATATATACATATATATATATATAAACTTTTTCGGACATATATTTTTGTTATCAGGAAGCCAATAGGAACCGATTCCGCTCACTCCCACCCTCAACTTCCGTCATCCGAACAACCTCATAAGCGTCATTTTCATTATGAAAATTCGCTAATAAGTAAATAATCATTAATTATCAAAACTTTTCCACTAATTAAAAATAACGTAAGCAATAATCACAAAATCTAATTTAAAAAAATACTACATAACTTTCTTATTAATTCCAAATATTTTTTTTTACTTTTTCAGTAATTATGATTAAATAAAAACTACCTGATATAATGAAGTTATGTTCATTACGCTATACGTGTAACTTAACCGCAAAGAAAAATTCTTCTTTGTGTGGGAGTTTATCACGTCAACGCACCTTCATAAAACTCTTTACATCTCCTTTGTCTTTCATAAGTCGCAATTATAATACGTCTCGCGAGATAACGAATGAAACGAAACGCGAAAATTAGTCAATTGGTTATTTGTTTCTCATTATTAGAAAGAAATAAATACGCAGTTTGTTATTTTTTATCTCAAAATAAGTTTCGTAATCATGGAATTATTAGATTTTCATTAAAGTTTAAAAGTAGTTTTAAAATACTATTTATAAGAAGGTTGCGCTCGATAGTTCACAAGGTGACAAATATTGTACTCGGCAATACTTGACACACTTTTCTTAATCGTTAAAGTAAGAAGTAGTGTTTACGAAATTTTGAAGAAGTAAAAATAGTCTAAATTAAGCATAAAACTTAAAAAAACAACTAAAACTAAATATAAACTCAAGGCTGAATGCAATAATTCCAGAGCAATAATTTTTGTTAAGACTAATTAAACATAAAATATATAACAGTAATTTATAAACTACTAGGAAAACAATAAGAATATTGACGCAATATTATTCATAATCATAAATATAAATGTTCAAAGTATTAAAGAATATAGTCAAATGATGAAAGAATTATATATCAACTGATTCTAGCCGTGTGTTACACGGGTAAAATCAGTTTATAGCGCGGCAAAATAATGCTAGGGAGCCAATGAGGTTAGTCCTGGATGTTAAACCACGCCCACAATTTCAGATTGGACTAACCTCATTGGTTCCTCAACACTATTTTCCTATACTGTCAACTGATTTCAGCCGTGTATTATACTATAGACCAATTAAACAAAAAAAATAAAACAATACATAAACTACTAGGGAAATAATAATACTATTGACACAATATTATTCCTAATCAAAAATATAAATTTTTAAAGTATTAAAGAATTTTTAAAGATCATTCCGGATTAACAGCTATGGTTTAACCATAATGCAAACCCAAATCTAATCCCTAATGCCCCTAGAGTAGGTGCCGCGGAAAGCTGGAATAAAAGAAATTAATTAACAACAAAATAAGTATGTCTTTAATTTTTTGCATCCAGTCCAATTTTTTGTTGAATATATGTCCCTAGTGTTTTAATCCGTTTATTTGAGAACCCTAGATTAAACGTGTACTAATATTTAAACCCCTAACCCCCGCCACAAAAATATTGTAAAACACGGACATCTTTGTTCATTAAGATTAATGTATTCTTATAATGATATTATACTATACATAGCATTGGAAGCATTTATGTCAGCATTTTAAAGCAATTGAGCTTTTTGATAAAAAAAGTATGAATCAAGGTTGATAAATATGAATGAAGATAAATAAATGAATGATTATGAGTAAGAAGGAAAAGCATATTTAAAAACAAATGGTAATGACATATCAGGTACAGCTATTCTCTTAGATCTTTCATGCATAAACTTAATAATAACGTGACTCGCGACAAAAATAATAATTAATAATAATTACTCCTATAAAGAAAATAAAAAGAAAAATAGTTTTCTTTTGCCATATTACACAACAAAGAAAAATAATAATAATATGACAAAAGAAAAATAATTAATTCAACTACCTTTTCAAACTTAAAGGTCATCTTCAGTGACGAAAAGATAAAAAAAGTATAAGAAAATCATAAAACCAGAGGTCAGTAGAATTAATTGAAGATCATAAGATTCCCAGAAGTTGAAAAAACTGTATTTCCTTTGGAAAAAAGAATAAAAAGATGTTCGCACTTTTAGCTTCAAAGAACTATTAGTAATGGAATGAATTCGTAGTAAGAAATATCTTTTTTACACTTTTATTAAAGTTATTGTAGTTTTTATGGGAATCCTCTGAGTTCAGTATTATAGCATAAAAGGTATAAAGATACCGAAAAAGAAATTCTTATAGAGAATCGTAACATTACGTTAGCTATTAAAGAAATCGTAAAGGTTGTAACTTGATAATGATAACAATGTATGAATGAGGCATCAAAAACTAATTATTCTTTTTTAATGAGAAAATTAATGACTCGCAAACTGTTAGTTCCTTATAATTGGTTGCAATGGATGAAGGATAATAAAGGGGCTCAATGCAATGGGTAGATCATTTAAGATAGAAAAAATAAGTCATAAATCAATAACTTTAGAAATATTTTCCTTCCGCTTAACATTAAAATTCTTGCGAAGAGTTTTCAGGAAAACTGTAAGCTGTATTAAATTCTACATAAATTATTTTTGGCGATATTTTCATTTTTGAAAAATCTACTACACTAAGGGCTTAAAAAATGCCCTAAAATAAAGTTTAAAAAATTAAGTAGGGCAACAATAAGTTTAGATTTTATTGTATTCATTGATTAATATACTTATTTAAATATAAATAAATATATATACAATATACATAAATAGTATGTATTTATATTAATTATATGTTTGATATGTTGAAAATATAAAATATTTTATAAATATTTACATAGGGCTTGTTAAGAAATAAAGGTGATGCAATTATATGGGATGTAAGTTAAAAACATTAGACAGATGCAATTAGCTAATAAAATATTCGAGAAGTCATTAACAATCAGTTATTAGTCCTTAGCTAAGTTCTTAGCCAAACATAATAATATAAATACGACAGGAAATTTGTTCGGCAACATCGTTGAAGTAAAGGATCAACAAAATTTCAATAATTAAATTTTTCTAACATTCATAGAAATCTTAAAAATTTATCGACATGCATTCGGGAACTTGACAATAGAATAACAACCTTCATTCAATTTAACCTGCCAAAACATTAGCTATTAGGATTTACTGTCACGCATGTGTATTTACCTTGTTGTCACGCATGTGTGTTTACCTTTCTAACGTAGCAAGTCAAAGCGATTAGCCATAACTAATGTTCACGTCTAACTAAGCCAGTTCAAATAATTTTTAAAAATCAAGTGAATAGATATCACTTCAAAAATTTACAAGAAAAGCGTGATCACTTACAAATACTAGAAAAAGGACCGTTTTCACTTCTTTCATACTGACTAAAGTTTCCAATTCCTTGTGGTTTACTTCATCTCAACACGCGCAAGTTCCACATCATTGGACTTACTAAAAAGTCTCAGTTTTAAATTTCATTTTAACTTTACAGAATTATTACAGTTTAAACTATTATTTATATTATAGGGTTTAACAAAGTTAAAACGAATGAGCTGTCACGATGTGTGCTTTAGAATTGACACTGAAAATTCTTTTTATCTGTTAGAAAGAAAAATTTTGACCCAGTTTTTTTTTAAGTCTTTCTTATATTTGATGTGTTAATGAACTTGTAATGTTCGGAGTTTGTAAAGATTATTCTAATGTCGCGAGTATAAAAAGAAATATAGCGTACAAAGATAACAGTTTAGTTTAATGACACAAGAAACATGTAAAAAATGTGCATAAATATAAGGAATAATAAAAATAAAAAGAATACTACATGTATAAAACTTAAATAAAAACAAACACAGCAGAATTAAAAATAAAATATTTTTACTTTCCTTCATCATACCGTAGGTACATAGAAAAAGTATAGTGTTTGCAAAATAATTCAAAACCGGGATGAAACCGGAATTATCCGTTTCAGACGATTTAAAGGCCTCCTGAGTGGTATTCGCAAAGTTCTCTGTCTGTATGTGTGTGTGTCTGTTATCATCAAATAATTGCAGTGTTTTACAAAAATCAGTCTACCTATTCTAAAAAATTCGGAAAATAATTTATTTATGACGTCATTACCCCGCAATAATGACAGCAAAAATTTCGAAAAATTTTAAAACGCGGACAAATGATGTGATCGGATTGAGATTTGGCACGCATGTGACTATGTATAAGACTAACATATGAGCTAAGTTTCATCTCATTATCAGCATAATACATACATACATACATATATACTCAAATCAAATATATACATAATTATTAAGCTAGGTCAAGTACAATTATCTCAATAAGTGATTCTAAAAATAATAAACTTCCTTCTACATTCATTCTTGATTAGGTTCGATAAGTCAAACCAAGTGATCTCATAATATTAAAGTTTGAATTTATTAAATTAAGGTTATATCTAAATAAAACTCTAGGCAATTTAGAATTAGAGTGATATGAGAAATAAGTGAACGTATTATGGAATCAAGTTGAAAGGCGAGACCGTGAGATTTTTTCACCTCTATATCATATAAACTCTACATTACTTCATACAGATTTTTCGGATTTTGATGGATAACTGTCTAGAAGTTAGATTTGCAATGTATTTTACTCAGGTTTTATATGACAGGGAGCACAGTTGATTAAAAATGACAAACAGTTTGTTAAATCACGGGTGTACGTGCGAGTGTGTGTATGTCAGTTCTAGGTGAGAGAATATGGATCATACGTTACAACCCAGGGGGTCAAGTGCTTTGAGGAAACTTATCAGTAATAAAATAACTTTATTTTATTGCACCACTTTAGGGTTATAATCAGTACTATTTTCGGTTTTCTAATTAAAATAATTTAAGGGTTTTAATTAGTACTACTTTAAGGGATCTAACTGGAACTGTGTTAGGATTCCTAATTAATATTATTTTAGAATTTCTAATTAGTACTATTTTAGGGGTTCAATTTATTACTATTTTTAGCGGATAATTTATTACTATTTCAGGGTTTCAAATTGGTACTATTTTAAGTTTTCTAATTAATACTTTTAATTAAAAGTACTAGGGTTACTAATTAGTAATATTTTAGGGTTACTAATTAGTAATATTTTGGGTTACTAATTAGTAATATTTTAGGGTTACTAATTAGTACTTTTTTAGAGTTTCTAAGTAGTACTACTTTAGGGTTCCTAAATAGTACTATTATAGTATTTCTAATCAAGACTATTTTAATTTTTTAAATTAATATAAGTCTATATATATATATTATATATATATATATATATATATATATATATATATATATATATATATATATATATATAATACATATAATACATACATACATATTGACGTAGAGTCAGGGACTGTACTTTACTTTAACGATGAGTTGGAGACTGTCATCCACTTTGACAAGGAGTCTGAGACTGTCCTTCATTTGATCCTGCCAATGTGGTCTTTGGCAGTTGTCGACTTACATCCGATCTCATAGATTTCATCTTAAGCCAAAACGATCAAAATTGCTTTATTATCAAAAATTCTCAGAATCAATAAGATGTAGATGAACTGGCACCTTGGCAAATGCATCTAAATCTTTTCACCCAGATTTGACATAACACGTCTGATTTTTCATAGAGCAGGTTGACAAAACCTTCACATTTCCTATACAAAAGCAATAGTCCGAAACTATTTCTTCTTCTAATATCCCTTTAAATATTCCTGACCGTAAATTGCTCAGATCTGTCTGATTTCATAATTATAACAAAACATTAAATTAATACTATACCTGATATATCTGAACTAACTATAGCTAACTGAATAATATAAAGTTACTATAATTCCAATTTTCATCCTTGAACTTTAATATATTGAAAATGCAGTTAATTTAAAATTAATTATAATAAATTAAAGATTAATAGACGGAATGCAATCCTTTCAATACACTTGATCTAAAGTTTAATAATTGCTACCAAACCATAACCAATCATTTTTAATTATAATTTATCTGTAACGGATAAAATAAAGTTTAAGTGCATCAGTAAAGTTTTTTAGAGCAGTAATCATTTTATGTGTTTTTAGTTAAGCATCATATAATAGTTTTTTAGAAAATAATGTGGATTACATGTAATTCAAAGAAAAAAATAATTTACTACACAATATTTTATCCGTTCCACAAATATATCTGTATATCTCGAGTCGGGTGTCTGTTTACATCACTAAATTTCTGTTATTAGTCTCATAAATAGCTATTACTACACACTTTTACAATAATTATAAAATTATTTTCTTACTTTAATTTTATCGTTAAATCCATAATATAGCTAAGATGAATTTATTTTTTTATACTAGAAAAACAAATTAATGAAGACTGCAGCCCATAAACATTATTTATTTATTTATTTTATAATACTTTATTTCATAATTATACCTATAAAATCACAAGCTGAATTATATACATGAAAAGTTAAAATAAAAAGTTAATTCAGGAATTCTAAAATAAAACTTCTTCGTTCAACCAAATTTTTTTCATATACAAACAGACTACAATTTGACAATCCAACTAATAAAAAAATAATTTGCAATAAAAACTTATCGAAGTTAAAAACATAAAAAGTGAGTATTTCTTTTAACTTTAATTTGAAAATAACTTTTGAAAAGAAATAAATGTTTAATTTAATTTTTCTAATTTTAAAAAACGTAAGTTTATAACTATTAAAAAAATATTTATGGAAATTTTTAAAGCTAGTGCCCATAAGTAAATTAATTTTGAAAATAAGTTATTTTATAATTTGAAAGTAATTAAGTATTTATGAAACACTGACGATGACCCTATTGACCCCTCGTATCACTTTTGTTAAAATTAGACTATCGTATGATTAGATATGATTATAAATTTATATCTTATTTATCAAGGCTATGAAAGTCACGGCCCGCCAAATTATGATTATATTTTTAAAGTTTAATCATATTCTTATTAAAAATTGAAAATTTACGGTAATTTTAAAATTACCAAAATATGATGGCGTTATTAAATCACAAATTAATAAAATTCGAATAAAGAACTAAATCACGTATATTTGAATAGGGGAAAATTGATTTTTGAAAAGGTCCTATAAATTTAAATGCCAAGGGTGTACAAGGAATGGATAATTCTGGCAAAATTAAAAATAACACATTGCAAAATATACTATAAGTATATCATTGAAAAAAGGTTTTGATATTTTTATACGATACTGTTTGTTAAATATAAGTCCTATTTACTATAGGATTTATTACTATTTGATGCTTATATGAACTGAAATACTTACACGATCAGGGATACAGCAAAATCTTCAAAATAATTTTAATAATAATAATAATAAATAAGTTAATGTTTTAGCTTAATATGCAACACAACACAAACTGTGTTGTGTTGTGAATCTTAAAATAATATACATTAAGTTATAGCAGCAGTATAATTATTACCTCTATTACTTATACTATATATGTATTACTTTTATTGCTTATTTTTTTACTGTCATTACTAATTATTTTTGAATACTTATTAAATATTACATATAATTATTAATAAAATTATTTTATATTAACAAGAGTAATGCTTTGCTACGCTACGCTATGCTGAAAGAATTCCTCATCAGAAACTAAATATAGTATCTCTTACAGGATTTTCTCACTTCTAATAAGGACTTATTTTTAATAGATTTTTAAATCTTATTTTTTCTTTAAAAAAAAAGTTAACAGAATGTAATATTTACCATTTTAATCAACACAAGCAAATTAAAAATCTCAAAAACTATTTTTTTTAAACTTTTCTAAAATACCATTAAATAAACATTTTAATAAATACCTTACTTAGCCCTTAATAATACCTACGTAAACTTAGCCCGAAATTACCTGAAAAAAAAATACACAGTCAATTAATATTAAAACATCCCATTAATATTTTATCAAATTTTTAA
The DNA here is from genome assembly GCA_018340805.1 of Microvelia longipes. Taxonomy (NCBI): domain Eukaryota; kingdom Metazoa; phylum Arthropoda; class Insecta; order Hemiptera; family Veliidae; genus Microvelia; species Microvelia longipes. Next base: position 47,690,247 of record JACMZG010001911.1, on the reverse strand, counting down.
ATTTAAAAAAAAAATCGTTAGTGTTTGTAACTTATGAGAGTGTTAAAAATGACTTCCATATGAATTTTTCATTTTCCACTAGCCAAAGTTCACAATTAAATTTGAAATTAAATAAAATTTATTATTGTTAGGCGCCGTGTACCCTTCAGACAGAACAACTTATCAGATTTCATAAATCAAACCTACTTAAGTCCACACAAATACCGCAGAAATTAATTGAGGTTATAATAATCAAAGAATTATAAGAAATCAAATCACTTTTGTTATGCAACACAACTTTCTTAAATACCAAATAAATATGCAAAATATATTTTAAATAACACTTAAAACTGCCCGATACCTTGAACCTTTATTTGGTTGCAGTAAAGGTCTCCAAACAAAAAGATACAGCCTGATGCCCTAGAAAATTGTGACGAGTCCTTAAAAAGTCTTTTTAACATTAATCTAAAGGATCAATTGGTAAATGCATACAAAGGTCACCTGGGTCCCTTGATACTGGTGAATAGGATAATGTTAAGACTTAATAACACGAAAATGGTCATACGCGTGTAAGCTATTCACCATGCGTTTTTTTCGAAACAACCATGGTGAAGGGTTTTTCGACTTTTTAGTAACTCAGAGTAGTCGTATCGATTCCGGATCGGTTTGTCCGGTTAAGTGTGCCAAAAACATTGAAAAAATCTACCTACTTAAAATGTATATTTACCAACAGTAATTAGATTTCCAATTGTTTACCAAAGTTTTCTCACAATTCGCTCACTTAAAGAGGCTATATAGACTCTGAACCTCTTTTATTTGATTCAGGTCCCCAAGGAACGCAATAAAGACCTTTTTCCCAGCGAAATATGATATATCAATTTTATTTATATTTAAAAATTCAGGTACGGGGTCCTTGTCATGAGATTCGCTACGTTCATCCTCTCTAATACGGACTCGCTCGTCCTCAGAGTATAAAATTTGTCAAATGTCTACTGAAACTTAGGATGCCTTAAAAACACCTAAAACGGATAATTCCGGTGACATCCCGGTTTCAGATTTTTTTGCAAACACAATATTTTTCCTATATACCTACGGTATAAATGAGGATAAGTAAAAAAATACATAAAAAGCAAACAATTAAAATGAAGTCACAAAAATCTTGTATTTAACAAGGATCGTGGTGTCCTTTTTAAAGTTAATTTTTGTACAAAGTTTGATTTAATAAATGAATTTGAGTAATAGCGAGTTTACTACATTTGTCTATACTTACGTACATACACACATACACACACACACAGATATATACATACATATATATATATATATATATATATATATATATATATAATATATATATATATATATATATATGCATTATATCCCGATAGCACATTTATTATAGGACTTAACTTTCCTCATTAAGCTAGTTATACTTTTTAAGGTAATGAAGTTTATCTCCTTATTACAGACAGGTAAACCTAACTTTTTCTACTTTACAATTTTACTAACCAATTAGCTATAAAGATTTATCTAAGTGCTATAATTAGTGATATGAATTTTGAATTCATAATATTCTATTAGATAATATTACGCAAGACCAAACATATTAGATATGGGACAGCATGTATCTTTGTTAGTTGATGCAACAAGTATTTCATAGAAATAATATACAAATACAAAATACGTGATAGACATTCTAAAAATTTTAAAAGTGTAAAGTAATACACATAAAATACAATATTAATACATTTAATCATTCATTTAATGAACAGCTAAAGACTACTTATTAAAAGAAATATATAATTAAAATATAAAACAAATTTATATTTGATTGTTTTATTTTATACTTATTATTTACCTTATTTAGTGTTATTTTTTAAACAATTACAAAAACTAATAAATATTATAACTACATAGTATTACCTAGGAGTACTTAGAAGGAGTACTTAATAGTCTCTGGTATTACGTGAAATGGTATTTAACGTAATACCATCTCTGGTATTACGTTACGTATTTACATTTTTTAAATCCTTTTATAAATATAATTAATTTATTTTATTTAGTAAATTTCACAATATTATTTAAATTGACAAGACATAAAAGCAAAAATTAACATTCATTAATAGTAGCTTATTAACTAAAATATGAGCCTCTATCTTTACGAAAAGCCCTGTGCTGAGTTAGGAACCAGTAAATCGGTCATCATAACTCTCTACATACTTAATAATAAAATAGATAATTTAAAATACGATTTAATAAATGTTTCCAAGAAAAACATAATAATTAATATGACATATAATAAAATATCTCATGTTATACTTAAATAACATTTAATTTTTATAAATATTTATGTTATTTATAATTTATCTTCTAACTTTTTTTTTTATTTTTGCCATTATATTACTGTCAATTCTTTTCAGGGCTAAAAAATAATATTTTTCTTCCTTGGATTAACTTTACTTGTAAATACTGCTACCATACGATAACTAGAAGTCACATTAAGCCACAAAAAATGTATTATCTCACCACTGTAACAAATTGCATTGTTTTATATTAAAGAAAGAAGAGGCATTCGGCCACTTGGCTGCTTCGTGCCCTTGGCGCTGAGAGCCGCTGATCTGGCCCAGAGCTAATGCGGGCCACGGTCTAATAACGGTCGTTATTCTAAAACTAACTAATAAAGGTCATTTTTCTATATCAGTTTGACATATTACTAGTTTATATAAGAGGTATATTGCCACAATACAAGCGAATTTGTAAATATAGGGATTTGTAATATAGTCAAAAAACGTAATTTCTTTATACTATGTTATATATGTCAATCAATAAACCCAGAGCTAATGCTGATAATACAATTTAATTTCATATTTTCGTTACCCATTTACAGTAATCAAAGTGTAAAAATTTCAACCCGATTTAAACATTTTTTGAAATGTTAAGTGGGTAAATAAAGTCACACATATTTCATAAACTCTAGAGTTCAGGACATTAACAAGGTTGTTTGTTTACCAAGTTTCATTTCGATCTGAGAAAGCATTCGAAAAAAATCGTGTCCATAGAAACGTCAAGGAACGAAAATCTCGTACACAACGAGAATTAAACATTTTAGCTAATTTATAAGAATTATCTTAATTAGCTTACAATGTTGGAGTCATAGAGGGACTCACAGATCAAAAAAAAAAAAAAAAAAAAAAAAAAAAATATATATATATATATATAATATATAATATTATATATATATATATATATATATCTGTGAGAATATATACCTTCTTCAAGAATATATATATCTGTGAGAATATATATCTTCTTCAAGAAGAATATATATCTGTGGGTGCCTCTATGACCCCAACATCATGGGCAAATTAAGCTAATTCTTAAAAATTAGCTTAAATGTTTAATTCTCGTTTTAAGGAATGGCACGTGAGAGAACAAGAGAGCCCGTAAATTAACTTCAATAGCATAGTTATAGGGCCAAATGTCCTTGATTTAAATTTAATTAATAATTCCTTCATGAATAATTTCCATGATTACTAATATATTTATTCAATTTTATTCATGATTTGAATATTACATTTAAGTATTACATTGACACACAAAACCCGTCTAATGGCCCAGCAAGCATATTATCTTTAAAATAAACCTTATTATAAAGAAGATCGAAGTCAGAAACTAACATTGACATTTTAGTTTTCGGTATATCATGAACTCTAAACATTAGAGTAGACAAAGGAATATAAGATTTTACTTTGGCTATCATCGCAATCATAACTACATAATACTGTCTATTATAACACAGAATACATTATGTAGGCTCATAATTCAATCCTAATCATTCGATGCGGGTCAAGCAGGTAACCAATACGTTGGAAAATGTTAAACCTTAAGGACTGACACGATTTTTCACACCCTAAGGCCATGGTCATGTAACTTTTAAATAGTCTTACTATATTGTATAGAGATAGTTCTATCTAATAAGTGTGTCAAAACGACTAAGAAAGCAATGATGCAAATTTTGAAATGCCTGCTATGTGAACGGCAGAGACTTATTTTAGTAACAATTATTTCAAAACAAAAAGTATTCTTTTTGCTATATAATATGAAAACAGCTGAAATTCCATCCAGAGTATATATTAACAATATATATTACATTTTTTGTATGAAAGTCTTTATGTGGCCATAGGTATTAGACCTATTCTTAAAATCTAATATATTAACAGAATATTAAGAAGTGTCTAAATTATAATTCCTAATCTGCATCAAATTGGTATTTCTTTGATAAGTCTTTTATCATTATGATGTCTTACAACCCTAAACATTTCGTTGAGGCATCCAGAGGATAAGCGTTAATGGAGTTCATTGTAAGCAATGAAAAAGAAAAGTCTCTCCACGAAATAAAACTTTATTGGCAAAGCGCTTTCAACGTAACTAGAGACCATCATCAGTGCATTGCCTAACAAACAAGTAACAATAGAATAAATAAAAGAGAAAAAACAAAATACAAAGTAGCATTTAAGTAATGAAAGGGTAAAATAATATTAACACAAAATCAAGTACAATAAAAATACAAAATACTCTTAAATAAAAGATAAAAAAAATAATAAACCGTTAAAGAAATTAAAAGAAAGAAGAGTGAGTCTATGATTTAGCTTCAGATATAAGATTTAGACTAATAGAAGGCGGCGGCGGTGCATAAGATGCCCCTTTATCTAAGTAATGTGTTATAACAGGTAATGGCATGAATGTAAGAGAGTGATGGAACTCCATTAAATATAAAATTTTGCACAAATGAGCACAAACTCGGCTTCAGAATGGTTTTTCTTAAATTATTAACACTGAAGTGAAATGGTAAGAATGGAAAAAATACAATTTTAACCTTTAATAATAAAACCAATAAATATAAAAATAAATTGTTTTCAGCAATAAATCGTAAAATTTTGTTGTATTTTTACGACCTATTTAAAAAAAAAGACCACCTATTTTCATTTTGTTGTATTTCCACTTTGTTGTAGAAAAACAACAAAGTTGGAGCATTTCAAGTAGACTAGGTCAGGACTTTATCTTGAGAAATTCAGCAGCTAAGTAAAGGTCACCTTTTGTCTAATAAACAGTAACAGCTAATCACGATGTATATTTATATAATAAATATAGAACGAGATTTTCATCTTATATAATATTACTATTAAATGTTGTACAACTTTTAAAAGAACAAATCAGTTATGTTTTAAGACCAATAAATCCATGGGTTTTAAGTTCTAAGAAAGGAATTCATATCAGACAAGGTAAGTGTGATAACTTAAGATGCTTAAGGTAAGGTAAGCATATCGTACCAAAATGATTCTATGACATACGATTCTGTCTAAGTGCTTTGTAAAGAAAATTGGTGGGTCAAGCAAAGGGGTTTATAGCTTGAGTTTGACATTGATGGGTTGATAATAAAACAAATAGATCGACACATAGACTTTGATAAGAATTAGAAGTAGCTGTTAGAGACCAGCATTTTAAATATGTAAGAGAGAATTAACAGTGTACTATCCGTCTATCAGTATGCATATCGAAAAGGAAAATCAGCTGTACTAGCAGTCTTAAAAATGTTGACACAAAATTCTAAAGCTCTCAATAAAGTTCCTTAAGAATAGGAAACTTACGCTAATAAGAAGACATGATCAATTTAAAGCACATAAATAAGCCTCAGCATTTATACCTTCTAAAATATTATAGAAAAATGTAAAATAATATACATCCAGAAAAATTTTCTAAATTGGATTGATGATCTTACATTAGGTAGAAAAGAATTGCTAGTCCCTCATAGTGAAGAAGTATTCGATGTTCAGGATTTGGGGAGAAGCTCTGACAAATGATCAGCTATTGGCTGAGTACTTCAGATCCTCCTACTTCACTGCCATCGATAGCTAAGACTTAAAGCTTTATCTCAAAACCCATGCTGATCACAATTATGCTAATTATGCTCATTTATATGTATCAAAGGATGGACGAAATAACTATTGTTATCATTAGAGTCCACCTCTTTTACAAAAAAAAGTGTATTTTTGTAAGTATGTAATAAGTTAAACTTTTTTTGTAAATAAACTTTTACTTATTTATTCAATTCTCAGACAAAAGAAGATTAAATTGTGATCGCAAAAGATAAAAATTAGCTACATATGCATGAGGGTCAAAGTAAAAGAATCAAGAAAACCCCAAATACTTATAATGTGTTGTTCAAAAACATACTAAAAAATAGGAGTATTACCCTATTAAGAATCAACATTGGCTTGAAAATGTTTGTTTGGGAAAACAACACATTGAATCTGTGAAATAGAAAGATTGTTTCTTATATTTTTACATTTAGAAAAATACAAACGTCTAAACCTCTTGACGATTCGTTATGGTTTATCGTGCTATGGTAGGGAGTAGAATTCATTATGGCCTTATTATTTGAGGTCATGAAAATGTTGAAAATCTAGTTGGTTTAAGAAAAAAATTAGCTCTTCCTTAGGAAATTTACTATAAAAAACTACTGATAAATACGTAAGCAGGTGAGATTTAAAAATTTATAACTATTGTGAATTTATTGACTTTTGATAATAATTAATAATACTGTGAATTTATACTTAGTACATTTAAAATAATATTCTATCCAACAAAGGTATGAAATCATAAAAATAAGAATATGCTAATTATAATTAATTATACACTAAAAAAGTCCGTAATATTATAATAAGAGTCTAATAGTTTAATGTACAAACTTTAATGGATTCATATAAAACGTTTACAACTTGTTAGCACAAGAAAAATAGTTAGCACGCATATAAAAATCTCAGAACCTCAATACAGTAGTCATAGGATACAGACGCTCATTAGATTTACGAGTCTCTGCTTACAGCATAAGTTATTTTCTTTACTTCTACGTAATAAAAACTTATCTACGTAATGTGTAAAATATAATTCTACATAAACTAAAAGTAAACGCGTTAAGATTAATCTATTGCTACGACTAGATCAGCTACTGTAAGTATTTATACTGTTAAGAAACTCAGTATTGTTTACTTATAAAGATCAAGATAAAAATATACAATAGAGAAAAAATGTAATTAGACTCGCATTATGATGCAACAGCTAATGCTTATAAGAGCAAAAAACTAATTACAAATTGCTTAATATAGGAAAGAATAAATAAAATTGTAATATTGCTATTATTAAAGTTATGGTAAAACATCTTTTTTAAAGACAAATATATATAAATATGTTAATCGTAAGAAAAAAAGAGTTGATTAATTGTAAGTTTTATTATCATTATTTAATAAGAATTAAGTTTAAGAAAAGTTAATTGAGTACAGAATTTTAACGTTTTTTTAAGCTCTTAAAAAGTAATTCTTGTCAACAATATTATTTACTTGGACATATTTACTTCTCTTTATAACTTCTTTTGTTTATTCTTTAATCAAGTTTCAAAGTTGCACGAGTTTGTCTATGAATGTTAGTTATGAAGTTTCTAGCTTAGATCCTAATAATATAAAATAATCAAGTTTCTCTCCACAAGTGTAAAATCCAAATCACTTCACAATTTGTGGAGAGACACATAATCATTTCATAAGTTTAATTTTTTTTTCCTTTAAAATGAATTTCGAGCAAAATTCCTGGAAAAAACAATGGAGTATAAACGTTCTTTTTCGATATTATAAATACAAGATATAGAGTAGCAACTAGTTATCATAGAAATATTATTACTAGAGAGGTCCTATCAGTTGAATTTTAAAACATCGAAAAAGTAACCTGAACACACTTAAGTATTAATGTGATGAAATTAACATTAAAATTTAGTAACTTATATAATATAACGTTTATCAGAGGAAACAAAACCCAAACAATGCGGGGAAAGCCAACGATTGACTTCTTATAACATGAACTTACTCTTAGAGGAGGTTTCAATGAGGTTACACAAAGCCCCTGAGAGCCCCATAAAGATGTTTCAGGCCTCAATGTATTAAGATAGGCTATGCCCCCTCTAGTATATATATCTATGCTAGTTATGGATACTAGAATGATAGGCGCTTTTTTAGTTTAGATGACCCCTTAGTTTTTTGTGTTTATTTACCTGTATCATTTATTAATTTTATCAATTATTATGTTTTGATTTATGAAAACTAAACAAACAGGTCATCTAATCTAAAGAATTACCAAATGATCTAAATACTAATCCATTTAGATTTTATTTTATTATCACCTATAAACATGTTAAGCAATGTTAGTCATTTAATAGATAATTTAGTAAGTCACTAATAATAATAATAGTAAAGGTGGGGAAGATCCTAGATCTTAGCAATTATGTCTCTGGGACGCTTTTTGCCAGCCCCAAGAACGTCCTCACCTCTTACCTAATAGAATCTCTATTCTCTTTGAACCTGTCTGATTCCTTAATGAACTTCAGAACGTCTGCCCATGGGAGTTCCACTAAGTCGTCGTCCAGAAGAGTGGCTGATCCAAATATACTAAACCTCAATCTAGCGTATGCTTCACACGATCCCAAAAGTGATCTGTCGTCCTCCCCAACTTCACACTTGGGGACACGTTGGCTCTGCTTTTATTTTCATGGTATGCAAATGTCTCTGAAGCAGCAGTGACCTGTCAAGATACCTACCAGGTATCTTAAGCTCTTCCTCCCAAAAGAGAGCCCATACACTCATGGCTTTGTTGGCTTTCTTCAACATTTTCCTAGCTTGTCTGCAAGTAGCTTTGGTTTGAAGAGCATCCCTGGTTTTCACCATCGCCCAGTCATCTAAAAGGAAATTGACTTTGCTTCTGGTAAGTCCTATAGCTGGTTTGGTCCTTTAAGGGTTCAGAGGAGCCTTCCCTGGCTAGTTCATCAGCGGTCTCATTCCCCTCTATCCAGAATGACCAGGGACCCAAACCAGTGTAATTTATTTTTTCTCCCAAGTAACTCTAGCTGTTGTTGACATTCTCCTGCCAGTGCACTGGAGACACTGGGTGAGTCTATTGCCTTGATTGCAGCCTGGACTATCTGAGCATATAAAGATGCTTTATCTTGAATACCCTTTCTAGCAAAAGTTCCGAAGTTTTTTAAAATAGCAAAGACCTCGGATTGATACACAGTTGCTAGATTTTCTAGTGGGTAATATCTTTTCTCTTCTAACTCCTTGATATACAGTCCAGCTCCAGCGAACCCGTAGTTTCCATCCTCGAGCCGTCAGTAAGCAGATGAGAGATCCCTCTGGGAAGGAGTGCTCTCCACTTCCACTCGTCTCTTGAAGGAATCCTAGAGGTAAAGGATCGCTTAAGCTTAAGAGTATTTGGTGGCTTGGGAATCCCTGCTTTTAGGATAGGAATTTCTCTTTCAATTATTTTTAAATTTTTGCATGCATAGTCCCTGCCTTCATCTTTCCACTGACTGTTAGATTCCAGTCTCAGACAGGTAGCCATGGCTATTCTCTTGATCCAGACATGTAAGGGGGTAGCCCAAGAATAACGTCCAGGGCAGCTGAAGGAGTAGATTTCATACAGCCCACAATGCCCAATGATATCAATCTTTGGACTTTTCCTAATTTTTTCTTTATGTACTGTTTCTCTACAGAGGGCCACAGGCAATTGCTCCGAATTGGATCTTTGGCCGGACAATAGCTGTGTAGATCCATCTCATCAATTTTGGCGAAAGCCCCATGTCTTACTTACTATTCTCCTTAATTGCCACATTATTGAGGTTGCTTTATGGACTATTTTTTCTACATGTATTTTCCAACTTAATTTAGGATCCAAAGTCACTCCCACATATTTGACTTCACTCCTCAAGGCTAAATGTTTCCAAAGAGTTTAGGATACCTTACTTCTTTTAAGTCTCTTTTGTTAGTGAATAGCATGAGGTCCGTCTTATCTGGGTTGATTGAGAGGCCGACCTCACTACACCACTTTTCTAATACTTTACAAGCATACTGCATGCGTTCACATACTGTTGACAGAAACTTCCCTGTAATCAGTATAAGCCCATCGTCAGCATATGCTTGGGCATACAGATTATCTTCATTTAGTCTCACCAATAAACTATCCATAACAAGGCAGGCAGCTGCCTTAAGGGCAGCCTCTACTCACTACATCCTCAAGTTGGATTTCTCCAATGCCTGTAGTTATAACTCTATTTGTTAGCATGTCACTGACCCAACGTTTATTTGAGGGGGCGTATTCTTTTCTAGAAGAAACTTTTCAATTACCTTTGCACTAACTTTATCAAAGGCTCCCTCTACGTCAAAAAAGAGTGCCATGACTTACTTAGTAAGTCACTAAGTAAGAATTAAATAGGAAGAATGGAGTGATATTTTATTTATCTCTAAACGGTATCTAATGAAATGTAAAGTTGATAAATACTTTTTTGTGAGAAAGAAGCACTTTTTACATCCTTGGGGAAAAAAGTGTTTTTTCGCCCTTGGGGGTAAAAATTGTTTCCTATGATTGGGGTTAGAGCCCTCAAATCTTAAAGGAGGCGTCAAATCTTGTGGGAGCGTTATCCTCTAAACTTTTAAAAGGGGCTGATTAATTTTTTAACACTTCCGCCCCATGGGAAGCGGTATCTCCAAATTTATGAGATGGACCGGAACAAAAAAAAATAATGGGCTCAATATCCGTTTTAGGCCAAAATAATTTGTTAGAGCAATAAAAAACATTTTGATTTTTTGGGGGCGGCACCCCCTAAATTTACGAAAAAGAGGCGGTCTGACCAAACAAATTTAAAATAAAATACTACAAAACACATGAAAATAAAAATATATTAACAATACAATTACGTCAACGTCTGGAGATAAAATATTGTATGCACTTCAGGAGTAAATTGCTATTTCCCCTTCGCAATAATTCCCTGCTTCGTCTTCGCCTCGGGAGTTAAATGCTTTGGTTCCCTCGGCTTTTTCTTTAGAAACCAACTAACTGCTCAGGGTAATAATAGCATTCTTTACTCTCTTGGTACATAAATAACCATTTTAATCACTTCAGTGGTATACTGAAATATAAAAAAAGTTTAACCTCTACAGCCTGCTAGAAGTATCACACCTCGAAACAAGAGGTTAATAGCTCTCACTGTCTTTAACAATGAGTCCAAATAGAGGTCATCAAAAAAAGGAGAACTGCTTCTAAATGAATAAGATTAAAAAACTCCTTAGTTAAAAGGTTTCGTAATTTTATGAGGGTTATGTCTTTCGGAACGAATTCGTCTTTTTGACTTTTCTAAGGGACCTCTTCTAGGTTCAGTCTGAGACAAGAAATTAGTTTTATATCTCAATGTCACGTCGTTTGATAGTTCGGGATGTTGGTGGTCACAGATCTTCAAAGAAGGATATCAAAGAAGATCAACAACAAAAAAACTCCAAAACAAGTTAATGAAACAAAACCTTTAGTTCCACCTAGGATTAAAGACAAGCAAAGATATTTCATAAAAAAATAAAGAATCTTCAACTTCTCCCCATCTCTTGATTAGATCCGAAACGAAGCGAATCAGTTGGATTCGGAAACCCCCGTCCGACAGTTCAAATAGAATGCAATTTAAAATATCTTTTAAATTAAACTTTTATCCGTGGGAATAGCATCAAAAAGTAAAATTCATTTTTGATGAAGATTTCATAACCTTAACTTTAAACCGTGGAAAGTTATAAAATGGTTAAAAAGAAATCATATTAACACTCTATAACGTAATAGAAGTGTAAAAATGCAGACAAATTACATCTACCTAGGTTTTCCTGGTATTCTTCAACTGATCCGTCTCACAGCGCATGTCTTGAATCTTTATGTTTTCCTTTATTTCCTTTTTTATTAAACGACTTTACGCTTAAAGCATTTTTACTTTATTTTCTTTATACAAATGTTTTCTTTATTTGACTTGACATTGATTAGAAAATAACAAATTAATTAAATAACTGGCACTGGAATGGAATCATCACATAAGGAGCTTATCCTATTTATGTATTAATTATATTAATATTAATTCACGTTTGAACATTCAAGAAAACAGGTATATTTTTTAAACAAAAAGGCCAAATTGTGTATACACGCACACATATATTATTGGGGTGGCTAAATACTAGGGTTGCAAGAGGTTATCGCTCTCACTCTGCCCTTTTAGGTTTCATTTGGCAAATGCCATTTGCCAAAAAAACCTCCGAGAGCAGAGTGAGAGCAAAACCACTTGCAAGCTAAGTATGTAGCCAGCCCACTTAATAAGGGCATTAGTTACTACTCAAGAATAGTTACTACTCTCGTCCAGGTTTAGAACACTGTTAGCACCCTATATGCAAAGCAAGTATATCAGAAGTTGCCCAGACCTGGATTTGAACACTGGCCAGAACAGGCATTGCTGCTGAAGAGAAAAAGTGTAAAACGCTTTGACCGCTTGGCCATAGTAAAGCCTCAAAAATACAACATAAACAAATACAAGATTATCTAAAAAGATTTGTTTAACAATTCATTCATCTTAGTCATTCCATCTTGACAACCAAAGTTCAACCTTCATAATTATTTATAAATTTTAGGCACTATAAACGAATTAACTACAGCTCTCTTCATTTCATTTAAACTATATTTCGTCCTCTTCTCTCAGGACATATTCATGTACAATCTCTAAAAATATAAAAACAATAATTAGTAAATTTATTAAAAATTATTTATTATAATTTTTAATAAATTGACTAATGCACATGAATATATCCTGAGAGAAAAGAAAGAAGTATAGTTTAAATGGAATGAAGAGAGTTGTAGTTAATTCGTCTATAGTGCCCAAAATTTATAAATAGAACAAAATGAGGAGCCAATAAAAAGTCTTCATATTTATCCTCTAAATAATTGAAATTTATACTGAAATAAATCTTCCTTAGTTCTCATGCTACTTTAACCTCATTTTAGAAAGCATTCCTTAATGTTATAAATGTTTAGAAGTTCAAAAAATTAAAAGTAAATCCTCTAACAGAAGTTTAACCTCAGATGTTAAACTTTCAAGAGATATTCTGATAACAATTATAGATAAGGACATAAAAGGGAAATAAAATGTAAAGAAATTTACAATAAAACATAACTTCGTAAGATGTCCTTCTAAGGGTAGAAAGTAGAAAAACTGATAAAGCAAGCGAGCAGGTCGGTCAGTCACGCTTTGGGTGGCCACAGCATTCTCTAATCTAGTCATCTTTTTCAGAAAATATAGGAAAACAATAAAAAGAAGTATTATTTAGTGGGTAAAAGATCATTTAAGGTGCAATAGGTTCACAATGGTTGTGTCCTAAATAGATAAAGATTATGATTCTTCCTGAATTTTGTAAAAAAACTACTGTAGAAGTTATGTCTGTTTCTTTCGAAACTACCTTCTTGTTTTCTTTACACGAACATTTCCATTCGGACTTCTATTTAAGCTTTATATTTACGCAAAAAGAAATAAACTAATTTGGAATTTTGCACGCGTATATAAGTCCAACAAATTGCTAAGGTTTCTTATAAATTATCTAATTATTAGTTTTTATTTTTTTATAAGAATTGCTTAAAATGAATCAGATCAGATAAGTCAAGAGTCTAGAGACTTTCTAAGCAATATTTTCGGAAGTGAGTTACTACAGCAATACTTTGAAAGTCTAAGACCACTAGACTTATCCAGGGGATAAGTTTCAAAAGGAAATTTACAATAAAACATAACTTTTTATATTAAAAGTATATATTCATACCTGCACCATAACAATACATTTGTTCTATTCTTATATATATGTATTATATAAACTTAGATTCTAAGTAAAGTTGGAGGTTTTATAGGTTGATTAAATATTTACAAAAGTCTTTTCTTAAAAAAAAGAATGGAGCAATTCGGCGAAATCAATAAATTAAGGGCAGCACAATATCTCGGCTGATGAGCGGCGAGGCTCTGATCACAGATATTTTAAGCTATTTTTATGATCACTAGCAGAAAAGAAAGACTGTCTCCTTTAAATATGAAAGACCTCCTTCAAATTCATTATATTTAAAAAAAATGTTCGTACTTAAATGTAACAAACCACTAGACTACATTTGCTTAAAAACATCATTCAGAGAAGCATACATTAAACCAAATAACGCAAGACAGACAACTAGAGGCAAACATAATAACTTTTTTGAAATACCTTTCTTTACTTTTTGTAGTACTGTACTTGAGCGACAAATCATCACAACAACTTATATGACTTTATAAACCAATTAGTTTGTTTGAAACTTTTAAAGTTGTAAAGAAAACTTTTCTAATCTCCACATAAATTTAGATTTAATTACAAGTATTTAAAGATATAGTATAGTATATTTATAGATTAAGATTAACACAAATAAACTAATAAAATATGAAGTTTAAAATTAAAAAAGAAATTAAAAATTACTATTATACCTTAAGCTAAACAATTAATTTGAAAATCAGATTAATTAAAGCAAAATATCATTAAGTACTTATACTTTGTAAAGTTTAAATTGTTCTTCATATCACTCGAAAGTACAATGAATTCCCTAATATGATTAATCACTTTATTAAACTTTCTTCTTTTTATATTCATTAACAATCATTAAACCTCAAAATACGAAAAAAAATTTGCAGTCTAAATAAAAAAACAGATATTAAAATTTCTTGACAGTCCCAGATTACAGGAACAAAAAGTCTCGCTCCCACCCCTAAAATGTTGAACCATTAAATTAAAATCATATACTTAGATGATAACAGTGCTTAATTCGATATTAAATTTCAAAACTATATATTTTTTTTAAAATTTACTTCATAACAGTATGTAAACACAATTTTACAGTCAGATAAATTTATAAGTTCTATTTGGTTAACTTGACACTTGACTCTTTCTTCTAAAACACCAGATTAGAACAAAAATGCTAATAAATAGAAGAGAAATATATAATAACTTATCAAATTTGAAATTAAATTACTTCTGCTTTCATTCAGTTTTGTATTTTCCACATAAAAATATGGTATATCATGCTTTCTTTCAAAAAAGGTAGTATTTAATAATACATTATGTTCGGATTTTTTTAAGCCCACCAACAATGATTTTAAAAGATAAAATTATATTTTGTCCATCACCTTGTCAAGCATTTGCTTAGTTATCAAGCGAAAAGAGTTTTAAGTAAGTGAATAAAGTTCGTATGTCGTACCGTCGTACCCCTTATGCGATATTTTTGAAGAAGCAATTATGTATTCATAGAATAATGCAATATAAGACAAGGTCAGGGCTATAACCTCTACATAATATAACACCAACTAAGATGTTTTCTAAAAGATTTCATTATCAGAAAGACAAAGGGGAAGATCCCGCCTCTAATAGAATGTTTAATAATTCAATTAAAACAACTCAATAGAGATTTAAATTAGAAAAGTCTTTTCATCAAGATAGCTATCAACACGTATAATATAACATCTTTAGAATCAAGCAACAAACAATCATGCAAGGTAAAATATCTCAAAATTTAGTCCAAGAGCCGGACCTGAGAAAATGTGACTTATTTCGTACTGCCTTTAACCAGTGATTAACAATTCTTATATGAAAAATGGATGGAGGCACAATTTTGAAGTGCTATTTTTACATTTCCTCATTTATAGCGTAGGTATATAGAAAAAGTATTGTGTTTTCAAAAAAATCCAAAACCGGGATAAAACCGGCATTATCCCTTTCAGGTATTTTTAAGGCCTCCTGAGTGGATTTTGCAAAGTCTGTCAGTATATGTGTGTCTGTTATCATTGTAGCTCCTAGTGTATTTATGCTAGAGAGTTGAAACTTTGTACAAAAATCAATCTTTAGCTATACAAGTGAGTAGCTTTTTCTTGAATTTTCAGCCACATAGTGTTATTAATTGAACAAATAAATTTAATTATATATGCCGTATATGTGATAGTTTATCGCAAATCTGATTATTACAGTAAAACTAAAATTCCGAATTTAGACATAGGTATATTGAGCAGGATACTCTCTCTAAGTTTGCTCAGAATATTTGATAGTTACGAATAGGGTAACTATCAAATATTGTTAGTTTCTTTAACTGTCATAAAGAGAAGAATAAGTTGACCAAAGGTTATGATGTAATCCAACCCAAGATGAGACCCTCATCTGTCAACATCATCTCGATACTACTTCCTTCATCCTTTAATCCCAATGCATTGTATACTTTAATCGCTTTTAATTTTTTAGATCTCTCAACAATTCTAATTTTAAATAAGTTAAATTTTTAAGATTCTCTTTTATTATAAACCCTTCCATTATTATATATAGCAGATCACTTTCACTTTTAATTGTTAGAATATGTAAACTTGATTTACTATTAAATAATTTAACTTACTTCATGAGTTACAAAAAAAATGACTTATTCGACATAAAAATATGATACATTAATAGCAGTTCTTTACCATGGTAATATTATAATGATTTGTTCTTCCATTATGTGGATATTAGTTTTTATATTCTATTTGTCTCTAAAATTACAAAAAATATAAAACATATTTTTTATTTAAACTTAATAAGCATTTAAAAATGATTTTACATAATATCTAATGATTATTAGAAAATTTTAACCATGTTAATATTTTTATTATTTTACACATTATAACACTATGAAATTAGTACTTAAAATTTATAACACACACTAAAGGCGTAATAAGTAAATATAATAAATAATTAGTATAAGTGATTGTTTTAATTGTGTAAGGTAAGTAAAATACGAAGTATAAATAAGAGAATATAAATATTATTCTTCATTTAAATTTATATAAGAAATAAAAAAATAATTATTACGTACATTTTATAATCACGATTTAGAGCTATCTAATAAATACGAATATTATTGGTCGCTGTAGCAAAATACAGAAAATCGTCAACATTTTTCTAAGATTTTTAGCAAAAAATGAACCTAAAAATCTTAGAAGCAAAAATGTTTAATTTCTTCTTTTGCAAGGTTACATCCATTTAGATTATCTCTTATCACCTACTAGTATATATGAATAGCAATTTCTTTAATACATAATAAATCATTAGATCTTTATGAGCTTGACATTCTATAAGTTGTTACTACTTTTGTTAAGTTACATTTTTCATACTGTGGAAGCATAAAAAGACTTTATTCCCATGGTTCAACTCCACATCTTAATATTTTATCAATCTTTATTCTTCTTTCTGAGTCTCGAAACTTGTCCATTTTAACCGCAAACGTGAATTAGATCGAATCCTTTTCCACCGCAACACTAATCTAATCTAGTAAAGATCTTTAAGAAAAAACACTGGATAACATCTAGCGTTCATAACCGCTAAAAAATTAGTGACACTATTTTCTATTTTCTTAAATAGGTCTTAAAATACGAACGTAAAAAAACCTCAATTATTTAATCCATAAAAATTATCCAATAATAGATATTCAATATTTTTATTACACTTTACAGATCACTTAATTTATTATTATTATTACTAAAAAATTACATGATTTTTTTTAAGGTTTAATATTTATTATTATTACATAAAAATATTTTGATTTAACAAATAATATTCCGAAGATAACACTCGATATTTGTGTTCTATATCTTATACGTAATTCAGAAACATAAATACCTTGAAATGGTTGAATAACTAAACGACAGATTAACAGATTACATAGGTAATCGTATGAAATTGTCATATTGTATAGCTATGATATAAAATATTATTGATGGTTTAATATTACGACTGCATAGTTCTCACACAGACTTTCGTAACTTAGGAGACGACAAGGAAACCGAGATATGAATAAGAATGTATTCATGAAAATTAACCTGGATGAGTTTTCAAGAAAAATCGATTTTCCAGTCAATTACTCGGTAGTGACTAAATCGATGAAAATAAAAAGTGAAAATTCACTAGAGTGTAATTCCGTTAATATGGTTAATTCCGAATACATTAACTTTTATTTCCTTGATTCTTTTAATTTAATAAATGATACATATATATACTCCAAATGTATTACGTAACAATGCTGATTTTTCTACAGTTATCCCTAAAAGACTAAATTAAGTAAAAGATCGATTTAGAACAAATAATTATTGTAATAGCAACATTAAATGTAATCTGAGTAAAAAATCTAATAAATGGTATTTTGTTTAAAGAGATCAGTTTAATATAAAGGGTAACTAGAAGAATAAGTAAAACGATAATTTAAAAATAGCCTATCAAAATTAGGGTATGAAATTTATAAAACCTACCTTGAAATTTAATGAGCCACGTTATGCTTTAATATTTGAATTGGATCAGATCAAAGTTTCTGTAGTTTGCCTTAAGATAAAGCTCCTCCCGCTATGTATTTTATAAGGTGCACAAATAGGTTCTAATGCTGTTTAAAGCAAGTACCATATATTTAATATTGATATTAACTTTTCCTCATTTATACCGTAGGTATATAGGAAAAGTATAGTGTTTACAAATATTCAATACCGGCATTTCATCTGAATTATCCGTTTTAGGTATGTTTTTAAGATCTCCTAAGTGGTTTTTACAAAGTTTTCTGTTAGTGTGTGAGTGAGTCTGTGTGTGTTATCATCACATCTCAATGTTGTGATCGATTTAAAATTTAGCACACAAGTAGAAATATATAAAAGAAAAAAAGGGTAAGTTTGGGCAACTAATTACTATATTTCGCCCTCTACCTTCTTACATGAAATATTCATGTAATATTCATGTCTATATTAATTGTATATAGGTTGTTAATTAGTAATAGTTTTGTTTCTAAAATTACTTAACCTAATATATTTGTATTTATCTATTGTTGTAAATTACATGAATATGCCCTGAGGTAGAGGGCGAAATAAATTAATTAGTAGACAGTAGTAGTTATTATTCCTCTTAGTGCTCAACCTTACTATTAATATAGTTAATATGAGGAACAACAAAAAAAAATATAACAAATGGGTAATAGTCCAAGAGCCAGGCCTAAAAAATGTGACTCATTTTTTACTACTTCAAACCAAATGTTTCTAAAAATAAACCTTTAATTATGTAGGAAAAGCATAGTTGGTCTATCCAGAGTGGAGCCCTTCTTAGGAATGCGCTCGCTCAAAATATTAGAAAATCGCACGAATTCCCGTTTTCTTAATTGCAATAATTGGTTCCCTGTATAGGTCGTGTGCAAAACATGAAGAGAGCTTTTTTTAAACCTGATAAAATTCCCTATTAAACGAGTCTTCTTTCGTCAAAATCGGATAAATACAACTACAACAACTTTTTGTTGGATTATACAAGCTAAGCAGCAGCATTGAGCGAGGTCAGTGCCAGAATGGTGACCGCTGCGAATAACACGGCTGTAGCTTTTAACTTGGGAATAAAACTATCTGAGGACGTACGAAGCAAATCAAAATACGCAAAGCAGTATAAATGCTACGATATATGTATTCTGAGGACGAGCAAAATGAGTCCCAAGTAGAGAGAATAAGTCTAGGGAATCTGATGTGGTGAGGAAATGTTCCGAGGTACGCCGAACCCGATTTTTTATTTCTATTTAAAGATTTAATAGAGATTTATGCTAAATGAAAGTACATTAACCAACAAGACTATAAATAAAATTATTGAAACAATGAAGTCATATTGTTTTGAAAACTTTCAGCTTTCTAATCTAAATACAATCAATTTGCAGAACTTAACCAGGTCGTTTTCATCGAAACCATAATTCAATAAAACTTCATAAACACTTTAACAATAATTACTTAACCTTAAAAGGGTTAACAAAGTAAAAAGTCAGAAGTGGGATGCCACTTGTGAAGTTCTTTGTTTAGATAATGGAATAGAAAGTATAACGATATTGTAGGTGGCGTGTAGGTTGGTACTTCTGTTTTTAAGATGACAGATGACATATTTTTGTCAATTTGTTTAGTCAACACTGTCAGTTAATGGAACTACTGTTTATTTAAATGTATATTTATTTATGAAATAGTTGTAACCTAATACTTTTTGGCATGATTTAAATTTACAATTATTGTTAATAGTTATATTTAATTTTTATAAATAAATAATACGTAAATGGCCATGCGCATTCAACTTAACTAAGGCTTGCTTTTGATCTAGCTTAAATTAAACTTGAAAACGATTTCCAAATACAATTCGTTGATGTATGCTGCAAGAAAAGTGCTTGCAAAAGCTTGAAGTTATAAAATTGACAAAAATGCAAACCAATAAATGATGTAAAAATCAAAATATCTTAATTAAATATTTTATTTTTTACTTTATCTCGCGTGTATTATTGTATTACTGTGTTGTTTTGTATTTTTATGACACCAAATAAATCATATGACTGTAATTTATGTCCTAAAATAATCAAATACCAATGAAACAAAACCGAAGATAAAAATGGTATTGTGTGCAGAAACACAGTACCATTTTTTTATTTCTTGTAGAAATAAAGTCTAGTTTTGTTGGTAGCGTTCTCAAAACCTGAATACTAAACAATAAATACATAAAAAATAAATAAATCATCTTCGCTATGAAGTGAATAAGCTCTGACGCAACAAAATCAGTAAGCAAATAACACTTAAAATGTTGAATAACACTTAATAAAATAAAAATGTTTATACTGCAGACAATTTTTTTGACTTCATAACACTTCTGGCTTATAATAATAATGGTTGAGCATAAAACTGATATGAAGATCTTATTTAGTAACTAGTTAACAAAGAAACAATATAGTTAGACTGTAATGCAATACAGATTGTGGTATTGTTGTGTTCACTGATGATGGCAATAGTGAAGTGGTTAAATTATCTTAATTTACTCTTTGTCAAAGGTCACAGAGTGTTTTATAAATGTTTGGTTTTAAAATAAGGTAATAAAGAAAATAGAAGACTAGAATACGAGAACATGTTGAAAGATAAGCTGCAACTAAAACAATAGTTTTATGAAATGCGAAGGATCAATTTTAATAATAGAAAATCGAATAGTCAATTTTCTAAAGATGCATAACAAATGCTGATGAAACCAGTGTCTTGCAACTTCCAAAATCATGCTTTGAAACTCTTTTTAAATCTCTTATAAAAATCGGATGAAAATGGACGCATTCAAAATGCGTAAAAAAATGTTTGTAGAAACTTGTTGCCGTAGTTTGTGGAATGAAATTAAATTCTCGGGAGTTAAAAATATATCTGTATGACGCCACAATGTCAATAAGTAAACAACACAGTAAAAACAAGATAAGACACTAAACTTGATGACCAAAGGTAAAGGTCATATGAGAACACAAACCGGCTGAGGAACTGAATGCCCTTTATTTTTTATAATAATTAAGTACACACTTAGTATTCTTGGATTAAAAAAGGTTTTATAGGTTAAATATTTTGTTTCATGCAATTGAATAAAAAATTTATTTCATGTTATTGTTTAAATATTAAAAATTTTAGTTAAAACAGGAAAAATACAAATATGATCACGAAACAGTCTCGTATACACCAACACACCAAACAGTAATTATTACTGTCAACGACAATTACTATTTACAAATTTCTGAATTATGAAGACATCAGAAATTTAGTCCTACTTCAAATTACAAAACACAGCATTTAACCCAAAAATGTTAAACAAAAAATATTTTTGAAAAAACTTATGCAAAACTATTTACATAAATTTCAAAACTTATTACAAAGGAGTGCTCTTAAAAACTGCATAAGTGGGCGTTATAGTTAAAAGAATTAAAATGTCATAAATAAAAATTATGATATAAAATATTTCATTCATACGGCGCAGATATAATGGAGTTCACAATGAAAACAAACCCAGGTTCAATTGAATGAGTTTGGCCTTTGAAGAACAGCATTTCATCACATCCGAACACGAGCTACAATTCACATATCAAGCTCAAGTGAAATAAAAATACAACAGACAATAAGGGAAAAAATCTTAAATATAACTATAACATTTTCTTATTCACTAAAAATTATATTATAAAAACAACTATAAATTATCAAAATGAGTGGTGATTTTTTTACGCCGAGTTGATTTTTTGGTTGTATTTAACAACAAAAAATAGTTTCTTGTCATCTTATAGCTTGAGCATAAAGTTGTATAAATAAGCAAATGACCTACCTAATAACTTATTAGTTTAAAGGGATTTAATAATTCAAACATCAAAAAACTTTACTCGACATCACAATATCTTAATTATCTGTATATAATTTTGTGACTGTACCACTTATATTTTTTTGGTACACGTATTTTTTCACGCAACAAGAATTGATGTGCACTTTCTATGCTTGCCTACTCGTTCTTAGGTGACAGAATATACTACAAACCTTCATGACGTAAAAATGAATTTAGAAACCATTAACATTTGACTTTTTGGTCTTATAATTTTAGTTAACATTCTAAAAACTTTTTAGTGAATTTGCTTTAAAAAGCACGAATGCGCTGGAGTTGAAATCAGTAGTGCGTGTGTTTTTTATTACGATTGCATCTGTATTTTGTACAGAAGATACAGGAGAAGAAAATTTAGATCTTGAAGAACCATTAGCAGTAGTTAACACAAAACTAAATAATTTTACTATGGCTATCACTAGGCTAAGCCTCAATTTGCTTATTAACCACTTGTCAATTAAAGGAATGGAAAAACAAGTACTTTTACAAAACTATTATTAATATTTACAGCGAACATCATAATCATAACAGAGCGGTAGTTTCTCTCTGCCAAAGAAACAATCTTCGAAGGAATATTTATTTACTAAGTTCTCTTTCAGTCCAGTTATTTATTTTAAGTCTAATTTAAATTTGTCTATAAATTAATTAAAAGGCAAATTTAATGGCTATCCTATTTAATACAAGTAAATAATTAAAGTAAAGTATCGCCATGGTGCAATCATGGTGACCAGGCACTGTCGGTACAATGTACTACAACTATTTTGTATTTACGTTTAAGATTCTAGATTTGATAAAAAGTAAAGTCTCTTTTTTTCTTAAACACATTAACACAAAATTTAGGTCATGAGGTATTTTTGTGAAAGAATGGAGTTAATATAAGATGGCGAGTATAAAAGTAGCCCTCGCATATCCACATATCTTATTGTTTTGATATAGTCCAATTACTCCGAGATGCCTTCATACATCGAGATCAGCCAAGTAAAACGTTCCACATCTACCTAACGTCCAGTACGCCACAGTTTAAGTCTGTTCGGTTACCTTAACCTCGAAATTATTCTTTTTTATATGTTTTTTTTTGTATCTTGAGTTTTCATTCATACTTGATCTTAATCAAGGCCTAATATAATTTAATTAATTACAAATTAAACTGACTTTCTCTACCATTAAATTGCTGTTAATCGTTATAGTTAATAACAGCTATATAATTATTTAAGTGCTTTAGCTAAAATTACCTCTAAATTCTATTTTATTAAACACAAAATGGATTTTAATACTTAAAGTAAATTTTAGAATACGCACATATTTGACTCTTTTAAATTATTGATCATTATCTATTTATTTAAACCAATAAAAGTATAACCGCCGATTTAAATTTGTATAAATAAACAATACCAATTCTACTTATAAGCATAATATAAAAATATTTTAAACTAAATTCAAAATCTAATTAAATTTACACGTCAATGTTTAATAACAAATTAACAAACAAAACGAGCCATGAAAACTTTAAGGAATCTCTAATGTATTACACTGAAAGAGCCTGTAATTATCCAAATACAGTTTATCATTGATTTCCCTCAGTAAAATTCTAGTTTTTGTGTTTCTTTAAAAATATATTCTACTTTAATGCCGGAGCGTATTCTCATCAAAGAGTGTAATGAAGCTATGTCCATAAGCCTAAACTGATCTGTCATATTTGACTAAGAGACTTGAATTTCGTACAGGTGCTTAATAATTTATTTAGTAGAATTTATGTTTTCGGATTTTCAAAATCAACAAAATGGTTTGATAAACGATTAATCAAGATAAATCATCTAGACTTACAATCGAAATAAAAAATACATGATGATACACACAATTTTATTTAAAAACAACTTTAACCTCTTTTGAAGCAATAAAATGAAACGCACATCAATGTATGCATGAAATGAGTCACGATTCAAAGTCAAATATAATGGGCATAAAATGATACATGATTACATGAAATGACTCGGTGTTATTGTTTCGGTCAAGAAGTATAGTAAGTGTAGTCGCAGTATAGCTTGGCCGGGAGCAACACAGGGAAGATAGCGGTCATAGTAACTCACCCGGAACCTGTCTTACTCAACTATGACTCAGACACTTAGCTTCGAATAGAACAAATAGTAATATTTTAAGACTTAGGGCCTGCTGCTCAAAGTAGGGGAGTAAGTTATCTCATTTTTAAGCCAAATTTTAAGAATTCTACGACTTAGAACTTTTTACTTTATTTAAGCACAGTTTTCACTTCCACATCGAGTATTTACGTAAATACGTAACGATTTTATGAAGTCTGACTTTAATGTCAAGTAAAAAAAACATAGACTCGTTCTTCTTCCTTTTCAACATCTTAACGGTTTTGCACTGTTGATGGCCTCTTTTTAGATTGAAAGCGCTTTGCCAATAAAGTTTTGTTTTGTGGAGTGACTTCGTTGTTTTCATTATTTATAATGGACTCCATTTAAGCTCATTCTAATCATACGTAATAATTTGTTGGTACGTTTTTAAATTATTTTTTAAATGAAAGATCAGCACAAAAAAGAATTAAGAAACCTAATAAACAATTATTTAAATTCTTTTTGTGGAAAAATGATAAATTTTGTGGATTTATAACGATAAATATTGGTACAAATATAAAAATAAACCCGCAATGCACAATAATCCCGCTGTGACATCATTTAGGTTATTCCAGAACTTTTCAAAGATGATTTACTTTAAAAAATATAAATAATAATACCAAATATATATTATATTATACTTATTAAAATTATATATTATTATATTGTTCAATAAGAACAGAATTAACAGTATTCTGAGACAAATGCACGTTCCTCATTCCACAGACATATCAATATCTCATGTTGCAAACGGCCCTGAATTATGCGGCCTTATTGACGTAAATTTATTTATTTATAATCAATATTTATTTGTATAGAATATTATTAAGATAGTACTTATTGCAATTAGTTCGAAGATATCCCGGCAGCGATATCTTTCTACTAAGAAGAAAAGTAAGTCAATCACAGCAACGACAATACTGAAGAAAATGTATTCGAATTTTAAGTGTTTTCTTAAGTGTTTTAACTTAAGAAAAGACATTTAAAACATTGTTGTGTCATTTGAACATTTAAAAATTGTTCTGAAGTGTCTAACAAAGTTTCAGAAATCTTAAAAAAAGACTTCTAAAATTTTAAAAGTTGACTCTTGTGATAAATGATAATAAAAGAGCACTTGCTCAGTAGTTTCTGTAGTAATATAAATTAATCTGAAAAATCAGACATCATTAGGTATATACATACAGGTGGATTTCCTCTCTCAAATTAAGAGATGGGTCTCTTGGGCTTAATTTTAATAAAGCTACAGTACAAATGTGTTACCTTGTTTATAAGAAGCAGCAGTAGAGGTTGCTATGAGTGACAGTAGCTGAAGTAGACTGGTAATAACCAGACCTGGAAGCATCTTATCATGTTATTATCTTAAACTTGATTTCCTTTACAAACAACATTGACAGTGATTTTGTTTATGTCAATGCACTGACTACATTTCCAGTTCCACCTATAACAAAGTAAACAAATACTTATAAGCCAAATGTATACTAAAACTAAAGTAAATAATGAAAGAAAAGAAGTATCTCCACGTCACACACAAGGAGAGACTTCTTTTCTTTTATTATTTATAATGGACTCGATTCACGCTCATTCTACTAGTATATATAAAACTAAAGTATTCAAAATTGGGTACAGGGTAACTCTAAACTTTACCTCACCACAGATTTGCTACGCTCATCTTTAGGATATAAAAATCACCTACAATTTATGCCACATCACGTCTTCACACTCGTCCCAACTACACCCATCTAGGTACTGACCTCGCTCGATGCTACTTAACTTTTTTGATCCAAACAAAAACTGTAGATATACCTTTCATATTGAATTGAAACTTAGTATACTTATTTGTTTATTATATAAAGGGATGTAATTGCACTGAATTTCAACTTCAATTAGATTATATTTAGATTGTTTACAATATAAAAAAAAGTACATAAGGCATTCAAAAAAAATTTAACTAATGTTGATAATAAAATGAAACTTGGCTCAAATGTTAGTATTTTATATAACTACAGGCGTGCCAAATTTTAATCTGATCGACAAATGTTTACGCGTTTTATGACTTTTCTAAATATTTGCATTCATTTTTCCGCTTAATTACGTCATAAAAATGATTTTCAGGATAGCATAACAAGACTTATTGATTTATTTTTATATCAAGTTATTCCAACCCTCTGTTCCAACCCTCAAAAAAATAGGCTGGAAGCTAATCTGCAGGAGGCCTGAACCACAACCCAAGTTCAATAAGATCAACATAAAAAGAAGAAAACAGAGTTGCCTCATTGTAGAATTGAACAATTATAAAGTATACTACATTTAAAATAAATAATTTATGCGCTAAATTTAAAATAAATAATAAGTGCACTAAATTTTAAATAAACAAGAAGTGTACTGAAATTAGATTAAAATCTAGAGAGATAATTGCAAAAAAACAATTCTAAAGAGTGCAAGACCTTATAAAGATAAGAGGCATTGATTTTAAAAAAATCAAGAAATATCATGTATTAAAATGTTAGTAGACATAATTTCTATGTATATATGTTTTAAACCAGCCCCTTTCATCTCTAATTTGTATTAACGGTAATTTTATTCTTTATTTATTTTAATTACCATCGTACCTATCTGATATTTGTTTAGTCATTTATTTGTAATTTTGTATTTTCTTATTTGTTTGTTAGGTTTGCGTAATTTGTAAATAAACAAAGTTTTCTGTGGAGTGACTCTTTCTTTTTCGTTTCTTATGTAAACATACTTCAAGAATACAAAACAAATGTTTGGATCGGACCTAATCAGTTGAGCAACATAACTTTAAAGCTATAAATCACACAAACCGAAACCAAGTCTTCGTCGTTATATATGGAACCTAATTTGCTTTTACAAAATTAACTAGTACACGTCAATATTAGATGCATTCACTAATTAAGCAAAAGAATAATATAGTTATCCATATTTGATAACTACCATATATGATAAGTTCCTTAAGTGTCCCTTTTAAGTAAGTATCTGCAAATTTAAAATAAATTATACTGTTAAGTTTGCAATAGCTAAACAACAGCTAAAGACGTACTAAAGCATTTTTTTAAAAATTTGTAAACACAAATAAATTTGTTTATCTTTAAGTTTGTTTTAAATAAATAGATTTCAATTAAAACAAATAATTTCAACAAAAAATGACGCCTCATCATCGATTTATTCAAACGAGGAAATTCGCTAATAAATAATTATATGATACAAAAACAAGTAATTTATACTTTTATTAAGAAAATAATATAAAATATAATATGCATATTTTATTATTAAAATATGCACTAAATTACTTATCTTTAATACTTTGTATGCTTACTTATTAGTCCAAGAGGTACTAGCAAATTTTTGGACTACTTTTAAAGGAAATAATGACTGATAAAAGAATTGACTTCAAGGGTTTGAAGTTGTGTGAACTTTTTCACACAGATCAAAAAAGTAGCATAAAACTCAGTTTTAAAAATAATCTCAATTGGCGTTTAAAATAAGTATTGTGTAATTCTTTCAAAATCCTTTTTATTTAAATTTTCTGTAATAAAAACTAACTAATCATGCCACCTATACCCCCTCCTTTTAAAACACCATTTAACATTCTAGACAGATCCACACTAATAAAGTTTGAACAGAATCATAAACACCAAAGAAGTAACGTCTCTATATTGAAGATAATCTATATAACGATTTTCAAAGCAAATATTAAGTAATTATTTCAAAATCTTTTACATTTATATTTCACATTTTTCAAACAACAAATTATATAGCCTCTCAAAAACAGAAGTGACTTTCACACAGTAATCTTCCATATTGGATTCAACTTGAGTGTGTTGTACAGCCACTCTAACAAAATATAGCGGGAATTTAAAAAATCACTCAATCTGACCAACTTAAAAACCATTATTTATTTTTTACAAAAACCGATGTTTTTTATAATAACGTCAACACTGCTTTCTCTTTAACACAAACATATAACTTTTGATGAGTTCTGATATTTTTTAAACGTACCAAACAAAAGAACAAACATAAATAAAGTCATTAATGAGATTTATTCTCACAACATAAGGTATTATTTTTATAAATAAAATAACTTTAATGCAAATTTTAAAAATACTACTGAAATCCTTTCTTCGTGACGCGATACGAAAAAGGGTCAAATTATTAATATATAAAACTCATAATTTTTTGTATACTAAAAGATTTTAAACCTTGAGAAGAACAAACAAAAAATGTAAAGATGAGTAAAGGATTGAAGAAAAAGTTGAAAACATGGGAGAATCATCATATAGAAATGACCTTAATCCTGGAATTGAGAGAAAACAATTTAGCTAAATATCGTTTTAATATAAGAAATCAAACATCAGTTAGTACAAATTTAGTTGATCTAGGACGTTTGAGTATTTTTATAAACAACGAGAAAACAAAACGATTTGTAACAAATTTATATATTTATCGGAAGCAACTCCTTGTTAGTAGCTATATTTTTATTTAACTTGAATTGAATTTGATTTAATAAAATCAGTGTTTAGGTCTTATATTAAAATAGAATTATATTACAATAGTGCAGTATTATTCCTTATATTATAGTATAGTATTAGTATAGTAGTATAGTAGTATAGTAGTATAGTATAATATTATTACTAATACTATAGTGCTGCATTAGTATAGTAGTATAGAATAATATTAATACTTATATTATAGTACAGTATTATTATAGTAGTATATTACTTATATTATATTATAGTATTACTATAGTAGTATTATTACTTATATTAGTACAGTAATAGCAGATTACTATGTACATCATAGTGGTCGTAATACATTACGATGTCACACATTAACAGATTTTTACTTTCTATCTCATATATTACAAAGAGGAAGCATTGAATTAAATAGAATATTACACCTCCATTTTAGTCAAATATCCGACACACGCAAAGGCAACAAATTCGGTTAGTATTAATCTGTGTAAGTATATAGACATTTTACACTACCATACGAACTACCGCGCAAAAAAGTTTTTAAATATTGTGGATTTTTTTCACTAATGTGATGTTTAATAAACTAGACTCATAGAGCAAAAAAACAAAATAAATAAAACTAGATACTATTTTTAAGTTTAAAACTTTAAATATCATTTTAAGTTAAAAGTATAAAAAGGCCTCGACTACATTTGTGCCTATAGGCAACACAGTTCTTTAACACATAAGAGTTTAAAATTCAACCCATGGGTTTTAATAAAATGTTAAATATGAGGTAAGGAAGCTTAGTTTTATAATTGACAGCTTTTTAAATTTTGGAAGTCAATGAGGATTTAATGATAAACCATACTTATTTAAAACTTCAAAAGATTCGACCTCAAATGCACAACAGTATTTTTTATCCAATATGCACGTCGAACTAGCAACAAATTATCACACATAAAGGTCAATGCTCCGAACGCATGTAGAAACAAAAAAAATAATACTAAAGCAACTAATCTTTAATATGTGCTGAAGCTAATAGCGAAGTACATACGAGCTGATAAAAATTAATACAGATCGGTGAACTAAAAGGAATAAAAACCCATTCTGAGATGAACAAAAAATATTTTTGCATTCTATAGAACTTCATTTGAAGATGTAAATAATTTCCAGATTTAAATTTTATGTCTGTAACCGGTTTTTCGATCATAAAGCATTGCTATGTATTTTTTAGTCCGATAAATAATTCAATCTGATAGACTATCAACTAATTGCGGTTTAAATACTTCAATTAAAATAGGTTTAATATTTCTGAACAAAAATAAACAGCATGCGATTTTTTCAGGAGATCAAAATGCATCTAGTTCGCCTTGGTATTATTTTCCTTTGACGCCATTAATCAATACTTTGAAATTTATTATCAAATTCTCTGAGAAATCCCGCTAGGATCGGTGTACCACAAAATTGCATGTAATACGATTGTCGTGTACAATCCAGTCTACTTTATATATCTCGTGCTAAACCAAGTAATATCGTAACACCAATATCCCAGCCTCTGCCCGCGGGTGTGTTAAGGCTTACGAAATACATTTTTACAACTTTACACGATATTTTAACCAATTGAAATACCGCAAAAAAATTATAGCGTTGCAGGACCTCATGATATTCATGATATCTTTACCAAGGCCGTTTACCGAAATTGATCTGTTACATTGCGAAAAAAATTCTAATAAAAAAATAAAGATAAAAACTATAATTTTTTTATTGGAATTTAGAAAAAATATAAATTAAGTCTTATATAAAAGTGTGAAAAATTGATAGGTGAATATTAAATTGTATATAATGTTTACAAAAGATTAAAACAAATTATGCATAGTACACTTTATGTGTTCTAAGTATACGAATTTAGATGAAAAATATTGCAGATTAAATGTTATTAAAATATTTCAAAAAACTACTCAAGTTAAATCTGCATCGTGACTTCCCTCTAGCTTATGTTACAACATGAAGTCCAGGATTAAACAGTAATGCTGCAGCTTAAAGTCCAGGAGTGAACGGTAATGTATCACCATGAAGTCCAGTAGTAAACGGTAATGTATCACCATGAAGTCCAGTAGTGAACGGGGATGTGTCACCATGAAGTCCAGTAGTAAACGGTAATGTTGCAGCGTAAAGTCCAGTAGTAAACGGTAATATTACAGCGTACAGTCCATTAGTAAACGGTAATGTATCACCATGAAGTCCAGTAGTAACGGTGATGTATCACCATGAAGTCCAGTAGTAAACGGTAATGTTGCAGCGTAAATTCCAGTAGTAAACGGTAATGTATCACCATGAAGTCCAGTAAGAACGGTGTTGTATCACCATGAAGTCCAGTAAAAACGGTGTTGTATCACCATGAAGTCCAGTAAGAACGGTGTTGTATCACCATGAAGTCCAGTAGTAAACGGTAATGTAACATCAAGAAGTCCAGGAGTGTTAATGTGTCGGAGTAATTATGTGGTTTATATTATCATTGTTGAGCTCTGATGTACTAAGCATTATAAATAAAAGATTATACTAAAATATATTTACTTTTCGTTCATTGCAAGTTGATTTAGGAGTTAACGGAGTACCCATATACTTATGATTACTTATATACATGTGAGTACTCCATATACCGGGAGTACCTATATACATATTATTTTTTCTTACAAGAGAGTACGAAGTTTGTTCAAAGTGAAGTTTATTTTAAGAAGTTTTTCAAGTTGACAACTTTATCGTAGATATTTTAGATTTTTAGGTAGTGATATTAATAAAATCATATGCTATCAGAATAACATTTTAATCTCGATAAATCCCAGGAATGATAGCTTAAAGGCTTTTATTAATCAAGGAAGTGAATGCAATATATATTGCAGATCTATTATAGCGGTATAGAATGCAACCTTAAGAAACATATAAATATAATCATTTGTAAATAAAGCAAAAATAAAATCTTCCTTAGTTAATATACCCATAAATAAATAGATAAAAATAATGACTGTACAAAATACTAAAATATTTCAACATTTATTTAATTTTTACTTTTTTTTAGTTATTAGAAAGCATAAAAAGAGGTAGTTAAATTATTAGTTTAATTACATTAAAAACGAAACAGAATTTTATTAGCATCACTTGAATAATCAACTTATATTTTTACTGGCTCCTTTTTAAGTTCACCACATAGCAAAAAATTAAACTTGGTAGTTCAAACGAAGTTTAACACCAATTTTTTATGATACCATGCCACCACCATTTTTTAAAAATGTTTGTAAACTAATAAAAGATAACATAACTAAATCTAAAGATAAGATAATTTAAAATATAAGATAATATGCAGACAATAAAAACAAACTATAATAAAAAAAAAATATGTTTAAGTATCTAATTCCATTATACAAAAATGCTCTTAAAATATTTTTTTAACTTGACTTCTCCACCAATTATCTTCAATACAAAGTAAAACATGCACAAAGCCACATATGCCAATAAACAAACAAATAAATGTTAAAAATTACTTTTACTTAATGAAAAGTAATTTTACACAGTCTTACATAAGTAAAGTCCCACTAAAAGACAAGCATTAAGGTTAAATATGTCGGTTTGCCGACAATTTAAAATCATTATAATTATTTACAGTTATTACATCGAAATTTTGTAAGACGGAGGAAACGATGGGCTTTCTCTAAAACGGTATAAAGATAGGCTTGGATATTGTAGCACTTATTGTCATTTTGTCATTATTAAAGATACATTATATACAGTAATAAAGTTGTAGAGATGAGTCTTATAAAAATATTTGTAATTTTTGATATTTCGAATATATATATGACAACCGATTAATTTTATTTCATAATATATTGTAATAAAATATATTTTTAAATATTTAGGTAGAGTATTAGTAGTGGATAGATGTGGTATTAATTGTTGAAGAGATGATACAATTGAACTTTAGCCTATGACATACATATCTATGAAGATTTAAGTATAAGTTTACTTAATTTAATTTTAAATGTTTAGAAACAATAAGTGAACTAGATTTCCCATGTGTTCAAAAATTAAGGACGTAAGACAAATGTTTAGATGTGTCCCAAATAAACTTGATAGCTAGGAAGGAGTTTGTCTATGATGTTTACGGTGATTGTTAATACTACAGTTTTTACAGTTAAAGAAACGAATAATAATAAACAATAATATAATAAATAAATAAAATATATAAATTTACACAAAAAAATAAAAATAAAAAACAAAAATAGTAAAAAAATAACATGTAAAATACAATTTTTTTAAGTAAGAAAAAATTATGTAAAATACATGGACTTTTTTGTTGTTGAGTAAATGGATTAGATCTTCTGTCAATTCTTTGAAATTTACATAATCAATAGCCCATCTTTTTAAACATTGTCCTAAGAACACATATTTTGTCAGTAATTAAGATTATTTTGTATTAAAAATAATAGAAACAGGAATAATAAGCCATAAAACAAAAACAGAAGCACACAGGTAATAATGACTTAGTCAAGTCCATAGTTAAGTCTTTTCCTCCTCATAAATAACGAGTTAAGACAACACATTGTAACCTAAAACTCACTTTTTAAAAAACTCAACCTAAAAGTAAAATGTACGGCATTCTATAAGAATAAAATATTGTAAAATACAGTAAAACCAGTTAACATTTAAGCAAACCAAAAACATTCTTAATTATTTTCAAATGAAATAAATAAATCAAACTCTTGCAATCAAGATTTTGCTTACTAGGAAGAAAAATTAAGATATCGGTTCAAATTAAGAAATTTTCGGTAGAAGTGCTTATTAAATATCAACCTATACCATCAAATGTTCCTATAATGATCCAAAATAACAGATACATACCCTATAATTATAACTGTTTCCTCAACACGGTCAAAGTTCAAACAAATAAACCTTTCTATATTTCTTTAAATAATAATTTACAAAATTAACAGTTTTTAATATAGATAATTTCAAACGAAACTTAAGTACTTTTTTCATCTAAAGGAATCAAAGTAGTTTACATTCTTTAAGATAAATAAAAATCAATTTTAGCACCCTTCACAAACTTTTCCTAATACATTTTAAAAGGACATAACTTCTATAGTAAAATATTTATTAGTAAGGAGCAAAAATGATAAGCTAAAATAAAAGCTATGGATTTTGGGAAATCTTGTTACCGACTTCAGCTTTTTAAACACGAACATAAAACATAATATAAACTAACAAATAAAATAATATAATTTAAAAAAATCACATCAAATATCACAGGTCAATAAAAAAATCGGGTGCAGGGTACCTCAGAATTAATCCTCATAACATCAGATTTGCCATGCTCATTCTCCCTACTTCGGTCTCGCCTCCCTTGTCTTCAGAATATACAATTTACCAAACTTAAAATGAACACGTCTTCGGAATCGCTTCGCTTGTCCACAGATAGTAGATACATCCGTTTTATTATTTGCGGTCATCCATACAGCAATAACCACGCACAATGCTGATTAACTTTTATGATCCAACAAAACCCACAGATATACTTGTCGTATTAAAACGAAACTTTTTGAACTTATTTAACGTTAAAGTGCGTACTTGCACCATGTTTCAATTTAAGTGGATTGCTATCGATTATTTTAATTGATTCAATCAGGTAATAATGAAATAGTGGCTAAAGTTTACACGTGGTAGAAGATAGATTTTGGCATTTAATGCAGCCTGTATTTTAATTACATCGGCAAGATGCGCACATGTAATTTAATGCAATTACCTGATAAAATTGACTAAATTAATAAATTAATTAAATTAAATTTCCTTATCTGCCATCAGTAAGGTTCTCTGGAAGTTTAACAAAGGTTTCTATTTACTTTTAGTTTCTGAATTTTTGAAATACAGAACATGCAACGGCGAACCGTTTTTGTGAAAAATACATACAGAATACAATCATTTTATAATAATAATAAATGTAGCTGTCATAACCAAGAATTGCCATGGTATTTATAAATTTTAATATAAAAATATAATCAGTCATTTTTGGAAAGCTATTGGGGTTAGTTCATGAGTTGTCCGCACCGGTCCACCGCAGCGCTATTTTTAGTAGCTTGAGATAATCGAATCCAAACTTTTCCTCATTTAAGTTAACCCCCCCTGACCAATACATTTAAAAATTCGCTTATATCCTGGCAGTATGCCACTTATATAAACCAGTAATATGACGGACTAACTAACCATGTGACCGCAAAGCGGCCTCAAGAGCCAACGCCGCGTGCGCCGAGGCTGCAGAGCAGCAAAGAGGCCGAAGGCTTTTTGTTACTTTTCCTCACTTATACCGTAGGTATATAGGAAAAGTATTGTGTTTACGAAAAAATCCGAAACCGGAATTATCCGTTTTAGGTGTTTTTATGGTGTTTATTTGGCACGGTATGTAGATGGCTACATACCGTGCCAAATCTCAATCCGAGCGCATCATTTTTCCTCAATTTATGAAATTTTTGCTGTGTTTTTATTGCAGGTTAATGACGTCATAAAAAATTATTTTCCAAATTGCACAGCTACAGCGGTAGTTTCAACACTAGCATGAATACTTTAGGAGTACGATGATAACAGACAACTTAGAGAAAACCACTCAGGAAGCCATGAAAACACCTAAAACGGATAATTCCGGTTTCGGATTTTTTCGTAAACACAATACTTTTCGAACATGGGTTCGACTAATATATGTGCCAAGTTTCATCTCATAATCTGCATTAGTTTAATGCTGAACTAATGCTAAAATGTCATTTTTTATCAAATGACTAGTGTACGTTTTTTAAAAAATTACAAAAAATCAGAAAATGATACAAGCAGGTTGAAATTCGGCACTAGTGTATACAATTATGTAATAAATAAGTACTATCTGAGGACAAGGGAAGCGAGTCCAAAAAAGTGTTGTATTATAATTTTGGCGAATTGTATATTCTAAAGACGAAACTCGTTTCGGAGCGAAACGAGTCCGAAGCAGAGAGGATGAGCATAACGAATCCGATGTTATGTGAATAAACTTCCGAGGTATCCCGTAACCGATTTTTTTAGTTCTAAAAGAAATTAAATGTTCATTTTGCTGTATTTAATACAGTATAAATGCTCATAAAACACTTTGTTCCCTGAATATTTTTATTCATAATTTTACTTATTAGAAATAAAACGACTTCAATTCTACAGTGTTTAATTAATAGCAACTAATTATTTTTCAATCTATTCAGATCACCTCCAGGTAAAACTAGAAATAATACTACAAAAATATCACTTAAAATACACAAGAATAAAAAATTTAAATAAGACTAGGAATCAATAAATGCAAGAATTTAAATTTGACTAAATATACCTTATAGTATTCAAGACTACTAAAACTAAATTAATAATAATAAAATAAGTAAGAAAAAAATCAAAAGAATTAAACGATAAATTCCATAGCAATTCGATAACTTTTTAAAAAACGTATAGAAGTCATTTGATAAAAATTGATCTGAAGCCGATAATAAGATAAAACTTGGCATATATGTTAGTCTTATACATAGCTAAATGCATGCTAAATCTCAAATTATCGCATCATTTTTCTGCGTTTTATGATTTTTCCAAATAGTAAAAAGTAATGAGATTTTGGTCATGATAAATAAAACAACATTTAAGCTTTCATGACCAAAACCTTATAACTTTTTACTATTTTTTATGCGTATGGTCAATAAATCCTATTTGTTATTTTTCCAAATTTTCGCTGAGTCATTATTGCGGATTAATGACAACTAAAGCGATAGACTTATTTTTTTAAGTTTTAACTCTTTAGCGTAAACACACTATGCGCTACGATGATAACAGACACACACATACACAACAAAAAATAAACTACTAAAATGGGTTTGATGAAACTGATTTCATTTTCTGAATTCATGATCAGAAATTCGCAGTGGATGGATGACCGCTGGTATTTCACTATATTACTGGATTGCTGCCAAATAATATCATTACAAGTCAAACTTATTTAATATTTTCATTAGAAAGTCAAAATATCCTCTACACTTTTTCATTTCTTAAGACATTAAATAAGATCTAGATCACCATTCACAGATCTTTAACCATTTAAGGTATTCCCATTGCTATATCTTGTCTCGAGGCGATTTTAACGATTAAAGCGATTAAACGATCTATAAATCAGATAAAGTTACTAGATTAACATTTTGATCAAACTTTTAATCGGTCGTTAACAGTTCGCACAGATCCTGGGTTTTTTTTAACGAAAATTGCTCTTATTCTTTTTATAGCGAATAAAAGGAGATAAGTAAAGTTTTGTAATAAAATTACGTAAATTAAAAAATGCGATAACATCTTTGCATTAGAATATTTCAATAAATAAAAAGAATTGTAAAGTAAAAGTAACGCATTAAGTGAATTATTTTATAAAGAAAAAAAAAAATCATAACAAAATATAAACTATTTTGAAACAATAATATTCTTGAGCTAAATATTTCTGGCGCGGAGATTCGCAAGTCTGGCGAATTTATTTTGAAATGCATGCTTTGTAGCTTGCTAATCCATTTCTTTGTTTAGCTTTTGGCTTTATAACCTGAGTAAGTAGCCTTACTACTAGTTACTAAAATTTTTCGGATTTTTCAAATGAAATATTTTGTTGTTTATTGGTTAGGAATCTGTGGAACCTGCCCTGCCACTGATCCTATCAGAGAATTTTTTTAAAGGAAATTTCCTAAAAATGCTTTAGCGACAGCCAATTTCTGTTAACGTTTCCGCAAACAAATGATAACTTACAAATAAGGAAGTCCTGTGAAATCTGTCGCAATAAAAAAATATCCGATATTTTACTGAAATAGACATTTGTGCATAAAAGCTAAATTAATGGCCTGGTAAATGCAATCCAAAGATAAATATAAAATATATATAAATTAAATACAATATAAGAGAAAAATAAATCTGACTGGGACATTTCTAAAGTCAGTCTAATAGATCAGAAATACAACTCGTGTAACAACTCTATAAGGAGCTTTTTGATTATATGAAGCTTTGAGATAAAATTCTTAATTTATGAGTACTTTAAATAGAGCTTTTAATCACATTTAAAAATTGTATATATTATATTTATTAATATTTTCGGCGATATATGAATTGATTTAGTCACGAATTTATGACTAAATCCATATAAATACATTTAGTTGCCCGAAAAAATGATTAAGTAAAATAATATTTAAAGAAAGTAAACAAGGCATCAGAAAGTTTAACAAGTAAACGATAACTACAGAGAAAATTATAAAGAAGAAAAAAATATAATGTGACACATCAACGAGACATCAATGTTGATTAATCAATATCTTTGCTTGTTTGAAATCAAATTATTATATTTTTATTTCTCTTGTTGCTCCTCATATTTACAATTGAGGTTTATCATTAAGGAATGAATAAAAATTTTTATTTAATGATCAAAGATAGTGATAGTAATGGGGAAGAGGTGATAGATCACCAAGCAAATAGGCCAAATCGGTAGGGCTCATCTGCTAACTAGGGCCGTTAGATCAATAATATTATTATGAGTAAGTCCAAAAATATACATCGTGTGTCTAATCCACAGAAAATATGGCCAATATATAAAGCTCTAGCTTCTAGTTGATAAACCATCCGCCCCTACTAGTACCTACAATAAATAAAGTAGTTAATAGTAACCAAATAACTTCTAAGAGGAATCATTGTGTAAGCCGTGTCAAACTTTTATTCAGGATCCTACACAGGTAAACAGCTGTGATTTAAATTGTGACGTAAGATATAGAATATTACACAAAATTAAAAATAGAGCAAAACCATACAGCCATAAATTAAGAAATCTCGCTTTGTAACTTTTACACTTATTCTACCCTCTGCAGATGCTTTGCAAGTTGAACAGATTAAACCAATATTGTAACACACTGATATGCTTACTCATTTTACCAATATTTATTTTCCTAAAAAAGGATAAAAATCTAATAACAATAATTTTCGACGCAACAAAAATTTCGGTAAAACGAGATTTAAAAGGTGCCAAATTATATTTGCAAGAGTTATGATTTTCTTTACAAAAAAATATATATTTTTATGGGAAAAATATTACAGCTATCGTTTGAAAAATACGTACAAAATTGTAAATATCCTAGAGGCGAAATAAAAAAGGCGTGGATTGTAAACATCGCTTTATCTTATATTCTGTAATTCACAAAAGTAAGAATGAAGAAATCTTTACAAAAAATTGAATACACGATTTTTCCCAAAAAATCAGAAGTGGGATTGAAAGGGCAAACTTACGGTCAGTTGCATAATATTACTCATATTAGTGAGTAGGCCGAAGTTTCACAGAAATGTGTTTCTATTTATGGTTATAGTTTATAGCCTTGAATTCAGGATGCCTCTAGGGTTATACTTCATGGCCGCAGTAAGGTCGTATGAATTAATTGTGAGAATACTCCAATGCGAAAATGTAAATTAAAGTTTTCTTAAGCCTATATCAAGTAAAACTTAGACGTTTAAAAAAATTTAATTCTCCTTCTTGTATATATTATACAATAATATACATAAACCGAGTATTTATAACATAAACCATAGGTACATAACTTATTTGAATTCAGTTTTGTAGAGTATTGCTTTTATCCATGATGTCTTATGCCTAAAGATCTAAGACTCTTCCACAAATGATAGTTTATTCCAACATTGGAAACGACAAGTCGGAATCAAAATCTATAAGACTGAGAGGGTCACCAACGGAAGACAGTTTATTAATTTTAGTTTCTATAAGAATATTTAAATAAATAACAAAAACTACTGATAAACTTTAAATCAAAAAGTCTTACAAATTTACAAACAGAAATAGTATAATGCGAGAAGATAAAATTAGAAAATTTTAAGTACAGTAAAATTATTCAAGCAAAATAAATTTGTCAAAGGTAATTAATGGAATTAGAAAAGATTAGCAAAAGATAAAATTTCCTTATAAGAATTCTCAACATTTTATACATAAATATACTTTAAATGTCATGAAGAAATAAATAACCTTGGTAAAAGTTTTAATTATTATTTTAATTTGTATAAAGAGTATAAAATGAACGTCCACAATCCTTAATAAAAACAAAGTGGATTAATCAAAAATTAATTGTTAATTTTCATATAAATAACAAAGCTTACAATAACAATTATTAATTATAAAGATTTTAACAAAAATATAGAACATAAATTAAAAAAATCACAAATTTACAAACTACTTCATATTAAAGTTCAGGTGTAGACTGATAAGACACCATTCATAGCTAACATCATAAAATAGTGATTTTAACCAATGTTAAAATATTGTACCAATATTTAACCAATATATAATATTGACATTAAATGTCTGTCAACATATCTTCATATTGTTATAGGAAGATCTTCTCCGTGACTCCCTTATCAGTAAGTTTATAATTTCTTATCAGTGTTGTTATTGTGTTATATGTTGCCAGTTAGACTTCTAGTGGTTCATCGTTGCTAACTATTAATAATAATTCAGCCGCAGAGGTCCGCAAGCTGCTCGGATTTGAAATGCGCGCTTTCTTGCTTAGCAATCTAATGTTTGCTTAAGTTTTCCGTATATATTTAAAAACCTGAGCAGTAGCGTCACAACCTTTTGTTTGTTCTTTAGGGCACTCCTGGGCGGCGTTCCACAACATGAGCCATCTCATGAGCGATTTTTGTTTTAAGAAAATTGGCTAAAATGAAATAGTCCCAGAGCCAATTTTGTGAAAGTCAAACCCCAAAGTTTAAACAGCTATATTGAATAATTTTGGCTCTCTGATAAAGGATCAGGTGGTCTGCCATTTTAAATCGGGGAATTTTGGCTCCTGAGCCCTTTCAAAGTATAAAAATGGCCCTAAAATAAATGTTTGCCCATTAACGCTGTTTCTACTGGTTTTATCAAAAAGATAAAGGTTTTTTAAGTTTAATAAATTTGTGACAGATCAATGGTTAAATTATCAAAATTGGGTAAATAGAACCAGAGAACTGTTCAAATATTACCGAAAATAAAACAAATGTCACTAATTTATACCCCAAAACGCACAAAAACCTTAAAATTGTATGTTTTTTCATGATATCACGTTAAAGATATAGGCCGATTTAAAAATCATTGTTCTAGAGAGAGAGAGAGAGTAGCTCAGCTCTCATATATAATGATTTATTTTGTGACATATAATGCTAAAGAACACATATTTTTATGAAATTTATGTAATTAACTATTTTTCAGCATTTTCAATGGGGTCTCAAACTATAACTGAAAATGTTCTGATCATTAAAATTTTTTTTATAAAACCTATACATACCATCCAATAAAAATTAAAATAATCCTGATAATAAGATAACACTTGGAATGTTTCTGGATCACATATAGGTACATACATACATAGCTATATACATACATACATAGCTAGATACATACATACATAGCTACATACATACATATATAGCTACATACATACATAGCTACATTCATACATGCATGTATGCAAAACGTATTAAAAAGTCAGTCACCAACATATTTCAATAGCGTGAAGGGCATCATAGTGCTTGAATGCGAACAAAGAGTGCATTCTTCAACAATAACCTCTTCCCAAGTAAATATTAAAAAAATAACAAATTCATCACTAAAAAGAAGTCAGGAAAACAATAGCCTCAACATTTTGCAAAAGGTTCTAAAAATGTCAAAGAAAGTATCAAATATAACTTATACATATTTATCAACAAAACTGCATCCTAGTAAACAAATTTTGTTTATATATCTATTGTCTTAATAAATTCGATTAGCATATGATAATATCTAAAATAAATATATTTTTTGTCACTTATTTGTAATACAATGAAGAGATGAAAAATAATTATAAACAATGATACACGCATGTAACTTTGAAGGATATATTAAATTATAGATAAAGATAAAAAGACAATATTATTTAATGTTATAATGGTTTAAGCTAAAGTTATATGGAAAGACATTTCGCATAAAAGGAAATTAAAAATATAAAGTTTAACTTGAAATGTAAAGATTTAACTTTTATTAATGGACATAGATAGAATGTTTCAGTAAATGTTTAAATACACGACAAATTCTTATAAATCATTCAATCCGTAGATTTAAATGTTCGCTTATCAAACTATCAGTATAGAGACAACTTAAGGGAAAAAAGTACATAATAAGATCAAACACGACAAACCTACAAAAAAAAGTTATACTTTCAAACTATGTAATTACGTTTAGAAAGTGGCAAAGTATACATGTGTGTTTCATGAACAATCTATGTTTAATCTAGAGTGGATCAGGCCACGCCTCTGTATTGGTATTTTATAGATAAAAGAATAGTCGACCTATAGATGACCCTTGTGCAACTCTACTTTGCATGTTTTTATTCTAAGAACTTTTTACTATGGCCTTACGATCACCTCAGACAGTCCAAGTTAACTATTCCAGTTTTTGTTTATAATGAATCAGTCCGAATTGCATTTGCTTCCTTATCTTCTTAAAGGAGGGGACAGTATTGCATTAGCAAAAAACATAAAAGCAAACACACCTACTGTCTTAATTAAATTTTTCAGCACCTACAGATTCAAAAAATTAAAAAAGTAGTTGCTGAATATAAGTGTGTGCTACAGCTCAAAAATAAACTTCTATAAGAGGAAGAAGTGATTAAATTTAAGGGTTAATCTAACACGGTGTACCAAATGGCGTCTCTTTAAACTTTAAAAAATATTAGGTAAAATGTGTTCCTAAGGATATTTTTAAGTTTCTTAAATACCAAGAGACTTCAACCACATCTTTGGATTTCTCTTTGGAATTCTCAAGATATCTATGAGAATGGATGTGCACTTTTCTTATAAACACGCTAGCTTAATAATTTTTAAGCCTAAAGGTAAGGAAGCTTATAAATAAGCTTGCTTACCTTGAGGTTTGATTCGCAGCTTGTTTTAATTTATAAATAAACTTATTTTAGAGAAATTATTATTGAAGAATAATAATAA
This sequence comes from Microvelia longipes, assembly GCA_018340805.1. Classification (NCBI taxonomy): domain Eukaryota; kingdom Metazoa; phylum Arthropoda; class Insecta; order Hemiptera; family Veliidae; genus Microvelia; species Microvelia longipes. The sequence goes on along the minus strand of JACMZG010001911.1, from coordinate 47,647,467 downwards.
CTGTTCAGTAAAGTGCAATAAATAATAATATCTATTCTGTTTTTAATTTTAGGTTATTACATGGAACTCTTCATCAAAATAAAATATTTACAAAAAACTATACAACTTATATAGTATTATAGTGTAACACACGGCTAAAATCAGTTGACAGCATAAGAAAATAATGCCAGGGAGCCAATAAAGTTATTCCAGGATGTTATTAAACCACCCCCCACCATTTCAAAACGGACCTACCACATGGATTCCTTAACACTATTTTCCCACGCTGTTTTTAGCAACTGATTTTAACCATATGTTCAACTATATATAAAATGCAGTATTAATTATGCAGTATTAATTAAAATATATAGCAATTGAAAGTGAATTTATTATTACTCCTAAAAATATCATAAATAAAGTCATTGTCTAACCCTGTAACGTTATTATGAAATAAAATAAAGCAAGGTTCTATGTCGATGTAAAATAAGAGTTCAGAATTAAAAGAATTAAGATATTCATAAATCACTAAGCGTCCAATGCAAAATCATAAATAAATCTTAGGATTTACAGCCTGTCTCATTAAATGAGGTTAATAACGTCATAAAATGTCCTCCACCCTCCTATTAAAACTTCCTTATAATTGAAAATAATTTATAAAATAATAAAATGTAAATGTGTCATAAAAATTCCATGTATTTTGTGTTTTATCAAATGAAATAAATAAATTATTAGTATTTCAAAGGTTTGAGAAAGAGCAATTCTTCTTTATATTTTTCAGGACCTGTAGAAAATTTAAAGTGTCTAACTTAAATAGAGGCGGGAAACTGATGATAAAGATTATAACAGCCTTAAAACACATTTAAGTTACTCACCATTAAAGTAGTAACTTAAATTTAAATAATTTTAAGAAATTCTAACACAGTCACCACTAACGCATAAAAAGTATTTAAATTCAATGTAGTAATTCTTATTTTTAGAATAAAAGAATTAGTATACAAATAATTATTATTTTTTGGTTTTTTGACATGAATATGCCTGTTTTGTATACCTGTTATTCTCATTATTTAATAAGGTCGCTGTATTTTATTGGTGTCATTTATAAAAGTATTACACACTAAATAGAGACTAATAACATGAATACCGGAGTGTTTCTAAACACTAATTCATAAGTGTGTTTTGCATTTGAAAATTCGTAAAAAAGTTGAAAACGTTATACAAAAAAATAACTCAAGGATTGAAAAGGATAAAATAATTGACTAGTTAGAAGTTTAATTGGGTAAATAAATACTATTCAACTGCACTTTTTAACAAATCAGTTAAGCCATTAAATTGGGTGATTGGATTGCAGGGAACTGAATTCTATTCATCGGAGTAACCTTATAAATTTCATTTTAAGTAGCTAAGCTAGTACTTACAGTTTATTCAAAGCTAACTAATAGGATAGGCCAGATAATGTTTTATTAATGTTCCGCGGAAGCTAGAATGGTGAGTATTAAATGAAAGGCAAGTAAATGGTTAACTGGAACAGTGGAAATGTAATTTAATAGATATGAAATAGTAAGAATCCGATGAAATATGCTATATAACAAATATAACATTAATTACTTCAAGCGAAAAGTCTTTGATCTGCTTATTAATAATTACCAGATTAAAAAATTATATTATTTATAATATATTGTACATATAATATACACACACATATGCAGACACACACACACACACACACACACACACACACACACACACACACACACACACACACACACACACACAGAACTCTAGTTTTTAGTATTAGTTTAATTCTTAACGTTAAAAAACACTAACTTATGCTAATAACACACAAGTGGCAGTGTTTGAACGCTCAACACATACGCACTTATTGTAACAGTTGAACGTCCTATTAAAAATTCAGTTGCTATTATACCTAAAAGAGACAGGTGTTTGAAACTTTTGTCTCTTATGTGGTTTAAAAAAATCATAAACTACATTATCATTATTCTTTCATTTGTCAAACATATTTTTTGATGGTAGTATAATATAGTAAAGACGTAACAGAAATAATAGTCTTATAAACCACACTATAGAAAAATTACTATTTGATTGCACGTTAATACGTAAGGCTTTTACCATATTAAGTCAGGTTACGGATAGCTATAGTGAAAATATACCTCTGTTTATAAAAAAATATTACTAAATATTTCTTTGACAAGGAGCCGATGCCGTACAGGTAATATGATAACTGTGATGTATAAGAGCTAATTTACAGTGAAATTATTTCATCAGTCACCTGTACCATTTATACTTCTTTTGTAACTATTCTTTCTTAGTTCATTTAAGATATTTTTGTACTTCTTTATACCTATCTTATCATTTGGACCCTTTAAATAATAAGGTATTGACAAATTATTATAATTGTTAGGACAAGTTACAACACCCAATCTGCTTCATATGGCTACATAAAATGAGTAAACGAATACATAGAAACATTTTAAACGTTAAATAAAATACAAAAATATATAAAACAATTTTTGCCAAATATGAAACTAAAATGTATTGCCATGTGAACACAAATTGAATGTGTTTTTATGCGCCACTTAAGAGTCCACTTCTTAATCTTTCATGTATGTAGTTCTTAAACTGTGCTATCTAGAGATGTGGTTGAAGTCAAAACAGGTTCAGAAAAATTTTAAAATTACCACTAGAAATCGTTTAAATAAAATTTTTCTTTTTTTCAAAATTTTGGTAAAACTTCAAAAATCCCGCCATTTCGAGATGCCGCGTCATTTTACAAAACTATTATCAATTTTTCCTTTATAGGACCTTCAGGATATGTTTAATCCATTTAGGTTAAGCTGTTTGGACTGTATTTATATGTGTGCAAGGAAAATAAACATACATATATTATCCATCCATTCTTACGTGAAGATACTTACAGCTTTGTGAATTTTGAGATCTGCACTCGTTAGAACTTGACGGACATTAAATGAATAAAAATGGAGTCGTATTTTTTCTCATTACAATACTTCTCTCCCCTAATAGGAAACAGAGAAGCAAAATGACAAGTATATGGATTTATCATAAATAAAGAAAGCATAATGACTATGTTTTAAAAAATTAAGGCTAACACAGACAAAATATAATACAGTTTCATTAGGGCCTCTCCGCTAATTATCTATTTTGATTTATGCAGTTTTCAGTATAAACAGACGATTATCAGTGCCGGAAAGCGACCAAGTAAATAGTGAGGAGACAACGGTCACAGTTTTGAGCTAACTAACTAAGCTCACTCAGTAAAAACAACTTTATTTTTACATCATAACTTATATGATGTTGGTATTTTCAATTTTGTTGTGCACAGAAAATTAGTAAAACAGAATGGTTCACACAATATAAAACCATATAGTTCACTTCTATCCTCTCCCCTAATTTACCTTAATGTTAATAAAACCTAATATAATAACTTTATTCACAAGTACGGTTCTAAAGAACCGAGCCCACAGTCTTTATTTAAAATTCCCATAAAATATACCAATACACTTAATTCATATATAACAATGAGAAATCATATAATCAAATTAGAGGTAAAAATAACTCTAAGTAATTGACACTCAAGAAATGTTTTAAAACCCGCTCTAGATTTATTACTATTGTTACTTTGCTTATAAATTTTTACTTAATTTTTAGTAATAAAGACAATTCTTGGTTCTAGGTGGTCCTAAAACAGGTGCTAGTTGCATGAAATACCGCACCGAGCACTAGTTTTCATCTTATTCCACCTTTATCAGTTTTAGGAGACGTCTATTTACGTAAAAAAAGTTGATTTTTTTAAACATTTTTGATTATTTTTTCCATTTAAATATCAACTAAAAACACACTATGAACACGCAAATTAAATTTAGATTTCTGCACATCATGGTTGTCATGATATCAGGTCTAGTTAAACACAACACATATAATATATATTTTTATTCTACTTTTTGAAAGTTTTATATTTAAAATAATTACCACAATATTTAATATGAAAGTCCCTTTAAACAATTTTAACCTTTGAAATTAAGAAATAATTATTTATATGTAGCACAAGGTGAACTGAACTGCTGCAGTGGAGAGACGGTGAACTAAATAAACTAAAACAAGCAAGTAAGAACACTGTGTACCCCCCGCCCCCACCCCTACTGTATAAATTTTTACATCACTTTAATTTCAACGCTTTATGCTGGGCTTACATACTGCCTATAGATGTAGATAGTGCAGCGCATTGTTTGTCTGTCGAGGTCTAAGACCTAAAGCCTAAAATACAAACAGACGAATAAGACACATTAAGATGAGGCCCTGACCACAAATCTATGATCAAATAAACTTTGAAACTGTAATTTCACCACTGAACTGATCCGCGGTAAAGTCATCCATCTATAATATTTATTCTTCAAGTTTGTTTTAATCGCATCACTACTCAAACAATAATATTTTACCTGAAAACCCCCTGCCACATAAATCGCATTTTTCGCTTTAAGAGTTTAAAATTAAATGAAGCAGAAATCGATAGATAATCTTTACTGCTATGTTGTAATGGTTATTGGATGTTAAATTCAGCGAAAGAAAAATCAGGATAACTGTAAAAACAAAAAAATATGATTGCAAAGCTAAATCTTGCTCTAAGAAATTGAGTTTTTAGCGAATACTATACTTGAAACGTAGTAACCATAATGAACTGTATAATATAGTAAGGTATGTTATACGTATTTTTCTGATCAGAAGTTGGCAAGAGTTTATTTCAAATAAACTATACTTATCACTCTTTCTATTTTATCAAGCGATCAACCTCATAAACCTTTATAAATAATTAAAACCTGATTAAATAAAATCGATGAAATAGGACAAGCACTTAAATTTTATTGTATACTCTTTATAAATTCACAATGAAATTAAAATTTGTTCATTCCAATATAGTTTCCGAAATGACGAACGACCTATATCAAAATGATTTTTTTGTGGATTAATTGACAATCAATAGACATTTGTGATTTTTTAAAATTTTTGATGATTTAATAAAATAGGTTATCGAAGCGTGAAAAATATCATCTCCCGGGCAGACAACTAGACGTAAAATCTGATTTCTGTACGAAGTTTTAACCCTCAAGCATAAACACAGCGGGAGTTATGCGTGACACAGACAAGTAATCCAGACACATTAATACAGAGAGCATGTTAAAAACCACCCAGAACGTCATGAAAATGCCTGAAGCGGATAATTACGATGAAACCTCGGTTCCAGATTATTAGGTTGGACGTTTTAGAGGACTTTAGTTTTAGTCTAAATTAATTGTTAATGCACAGAAAACCCTTCTCTCTTGTAACGAATTTTAAATTCTATTTTTTTGACACTTTACAATATTAGCAACTATGTTATTATTTCATTTTGACTGACGTCCGTCATCCTTGCGGCCACAGACCCAATACTTTTCCTTATACCAACGTTGGTGGGTGAGAAAAAGTAAAAAAAAAAACATAGTTTCAATCAAAGATAAAAAACAAGCAAAAGCTTAATTATTTTACTACTATACAATACAATACGAAACTCAAATATCCCGGTAGCAATCTAACGTACATGTTCTGTAGGTATTAATCTTTTCTTAAAGTAATCGTTAGTGTTCGAACTACACTCAAATGTAGTTCGAAACTGTCCATAACTAAGAAATAGCAAATATACAATTTGATACTACCGAGCGTTGCAAAACATGAATAGTTGACAAAATATAAGTGAGCGAGAGACACCTAGGAAATATATTTCCTAGGTGCTATAGTAAGCAAAAACAAATCAGCATTGCATGATGTAGTATTGCATTTTGCTCGTTACATTTCTTAGGTGTTTCTTGCACAATAATATTGTGTCAACTATTCATGTTTTGCTAAACTCGGAAGTATAAAATTATATACGTTTTGTTTGCCGAGGATGATGGTGGTAAGGGAGCACCGCTCGTCTCTGGTAAATATTATATTCTTCGGAATTTTAATTGAAGGTCGGAGTGAGTTTAGGCTTTGTCGGCGCCCTGATAAGTTAGACATAACAAAACAGAGAGGGACATGAGTTAATGACGAATGTCGAATGATGGAACAGTTCCCAAATGTAGCTTTGTTTTTTGCTTGTTACATTTCCTAGGTGTCTCTCGCACAATTATATTGTGTCAAATAACAAATATTTGGAACGAAAAGTAAATAGTATCCTTTGACTTTTTGAATGACATAGATACTCCTAAAAATATTGCTACAACAACAGAAAGCATGAAGGTTATTGTAAAAGTAATAAAACATTATATACGATTATCTGTAATAAAAACACATGTTTCAGAAAACCACACGAGCTATTATTTAAACCACAAAAATTAAATATTAAAACAAAAACATCGTTCTTTAGTCATTCATAATTTTAAGAAAAGATCATCAAGAAGAAAATGATTTTTGAAAAAAACCGATCCAATTCGATCATTAAGTCAACAATTTGATTTTTTAAAAGATATTAAAACAGCAAGATACAAAAGAAATAACAAAAATCTAAGCTTTCACTGAAGATGGACTTGGAAACATTAAAGAAATGAGTTTTAATAATTAAACTTTCTTTTGTTTTCTGGGTTGGTTTAATGTAGAGTAACAAAAAGTCATTTATTTTGTCCGTATTGAAGTAAAAGTAAAACATGATTCATAAAAAAATCATTAATGAATAAATTTAAATGGTCTTGAACGTTCATACGATTAAGGAACAACTTTGAAAAAGTATACATGAAGAAGGCTACTTATAGAATAAAAAGTAATTAAATGTATGGAGTTCATCAGTTAAAAATAAAACAAAAAGATAACTCAAAAATGTATGAAGAAGTACTTTGAAATGTATGGACTTTATCAGTACTAAATGAAACAATAAATACAATAATACATCTTTATTTGCTTAAAACATAAGTTTTCTACAAAGAAGTCTTAAAACTAAGGTTAACAATACATTTTCTCATTTTATAATAGAAAGAAAGATAAAAACTGGAAGAATAGAGAAAAGAAAATTTACTCTTTTCGGCGTCGTCACATTATGCGAGCCTTTATTTAAAGAAAAATTGAAAAGTGATTTTTTAATTATTAGATGTTATCGTATGGTTAGAACATTAGAGTGCCTAATATATTGGCACTTTACTTTTAACTAAAACCTGAATGAAGAAACTATAGATTATGGAAATAAAAAAAAAATAATAATAATAATAATTAGACAATTATAAAATAAATTAAACCACATCCTCTAGAAAAGAATTGAATTTAGGTTGATAAAATTATTTGTAGACAATTAATAGTATTCAAAAAATAGGCTTTAACACGAATAGTCGGGTCTTTTAAATTATAAACCCTTTGATTAAACCATGCAGAAAGCTTAAAATATTAGACAAATTAAAGGCATTCCTGTCTTCTTTTTAGTGATTCTAATGAGAACAGATACAATTTTCGTAACATTTTATAATCAATTTCATACAACAAATTATTTAAATTTTGAATTGAAGTGAAGTTAAAATATTTAGAACGTATATCTCTTGTATTATAACAATGCAAAAGGAAGTGTTCAATATTGTCAAAACCAGTTTGACAGAGCGGGCATGTTTCTAAATTATTAAATAAGATCTTATTGTTACTAAGGTATAGTTTGGCTGTGTTAGAATTAGCAAGCCGAATTTGAGACGCAAATCTTAAGATATGAATTCCACACCTGTTCTGCAAATATGGTTCGCCTTCTGAACAGAAAAGAGAGATGTGTCTGAATAAGACTGAATAGCTTGAGGCAACGGCACTTTCTATATCCAGAGAAAATATATGGTTATCGAAACTGAACAACAAATGTTTTTAAGTCTGATTTAAAATAGTCAGCATCAGAGTTTAATACATCCGGTCTGCCAATCAACAACAAGAGAGATTTAAATTGGGACACCCAATTCAACTCTACCAAAATTATTTTTTTTTACTATCTGCTTCTAATAAAGCAATTAAGCACTTGCGAGGAAGACGGGATGAATCCATGGATATTAATTTCAACCAAAGGTTAGCCATAGCTTTAAAAATTTTTGATTTAATAGAAAGGAGACCAAGTTCCAGTCGCAACATGTAGTGTGGAGTACAAGAGGGCAGATGAAGAAGATATTTAAAAAACTTAGATTGAACGGTATCGAGTTCGTTTAAATACCTAGGTGCCCATATTTCGCAGCTATATAAAAGAGTTGATAAAGCTAGGCTGTTAAAAAGAGTGAGTTTTGTTGCCCATGAATCTGATTTTGAATTTATTAATATATTCCGGACTTGGGCTGAGGCTATATTACCTTTCGATATAAAGTATTTGCTAGCTTGTAAAAACTTGCCGGATGATGAAAATGGAACACCTAAGTAGTTAAACTTTTTCACAAATTCAACTTTGTTGCCGTTGTAAGTTAAGGGCCTGAGTTTTTTCGGTTTAGTAGACCGTGAGAAAATAATAGCTTTAGTTTTTAGTGTGTTGACCTCAAGACCATTTTCCGAGCAGTACAATAACAGAGTGTCTAAAAGTTCTTGAGCTTCTGTCCAGCAACTTGACAAGAATAGTACATCGTCAGCATAAAGCAACATTAGAATCCTAATAGCATTACCGAGCTTTACTCCAATAAAGCCTTTAGACTTAAAAAATTAACAATATCAGAAATGAATAAACTAAAAGGGTGGCTGACAGTGGCTCGCCTTGTAAAAGCCCACGAGTAATTTCAATCTTTTCCGAGAAGCTATTTTTATTTTTACAGCAAGAGCAGCTTGATCATATATTGCTTTTAGAACTTTAATTATTTTAGGACTCAAACCAAGTCCGAGTAATTTTTTCCATAACAAGTCATGAAAAATAGAGTCGAAGGCTCTAGTGAAATCTATGAAAATAACAATCAGATAAGCAACCTTATTTATTAAATTTAACGAAGTTACAGCGTGCAGTATAAATATATTGTCGATGCAACCACGACCTATGCGAAAGCCAGATTGTTCTTCTGGAATGATTTTATTTGTTTCAGTCCATTTACTTATTCTACTTAATAAGATGGATGAAAATATTTTTTCAATGGAATTGAGAAGCGCTATGCCCCTATAATTAGAACAATCTGACTTATCTCCTTTTTTATGGAGCATCGTTAAAAAACTTTCTGACCAACTAGCGGGAACTGATCCAGACGAAAAAACCTCATTGTATAAGTGCAATAGATGGTTTAGCCAAGGTTCTGGTAGTCTGGAGAAGAATTCATATGATAAAGCATCGGGACCTGCGGCTTTACCATCCTTACATTTATTTAGAGCTTCCTTCAGTTCGCTTAGCGTTATATTACAGTCTAAGAAAGGGTGAGGAGGGTTTGCATCAAGTAAGAGAACATCTAGGGTTGTATAAGTCCTAGCAGGATAAAGCAAGCTTAGAAATGAATGCCAAGATGATAGGTCTATAAAATTTTTATTGACGTCACGGTTATGTTTAAATTTTTTAACAGCCGCCCAAAATGGTTTTGTATTTTTTGTATCAGCAAGTTGATCAAGACACTCCCTCTCGTATTGTAATTTACTTTGCCTCAATACAGACATGTATTGCCGTTTAGCATTTAAAAAATCATCAACGAGTATTCTATTTTTATGTTTATTTCTCCTACAGCGCCTAAGAGCAATTCTAAATTTATGCTTTGCTTCATGGCAAGACTCCAAAAGGATGTTAAAAAATATCCAGTTCATCAGTTATACAAGAAGCAAAAAAAGATTGTTAAAAATGAATGGTGAAGTACTATGAAGTGTGTGGGTTCATCAGTTAAAAATAAAATAATTAAATCTCTCCAAAAATGAAATACTAAGTTATAGCAACACTTAACCTTTTAAATATTTTAATGATTATTTAATAAAAAGGTAATAATAATATGTTTTATCGATACATTCATAAATTTGTAACAATTTTTTAGTAGAGCCACAGCGCCACAGACACAATCTTAAAATTGTAATAAAAGAAATAAAATTGTACATAGCAAATTTTTGAAACAAAATAGTAAAACATTTTAACTAAATTATGCACCATTATAAGAAAATTTATTAATCTTTAACTTAGCTGATAATTTGGTGTTTGGTAAATTGAGATATTTAAATAAATTACGAGTCAATACAATAAATTAACAGTGTTCTATAAATTGTATGTTCGTGAAGTGAAAATGTCTCTTAAAAATCAGTTTTTGGTTAAAATAAAAACAATCCATAAAAAAAGATAGTCGTCAGCATTGATTAGACAGACTGTGTCAAACTGTTTTACTTTCCTTCAAAAGGAAGAGGAGAATAGTTGAAGGCAATATAACGGAAACACAAAACATAGTGACTCGTTTAGCGTAACAAAAGAAACCATTGCACCTTGGTGTCTGGCCCACCTGTGCCTTCTCAAGTACCAAGGTTAGGAAAACAACTAGTGTAATGAATATTAGACCATCTCTATACTTTGCTCGTCAAGTAACTTCCCATTTATTTATATCTATAAATACTTGGTTTTAATATTAATTAAAAACAAGCTGTCAATCATGTAACGATTATAGGAAAAGGGATGAAAAAATACAGCTCAAATTCTCTTCTAAGGCAAAACCGAAGGGGGAAACTTCATTAGCCCCCTAGGTAGGCCAAAAGATGATAAACCAGTTAGCTCTCGATTAATAACGTTTTGGCTCCTAAGACTTCAATAATATGAGATAAGATAATATGAGTGTTAAATCTCATGTCCCTGTTGCATATTATATTCTAGGTTTAATACCAACATAACACTTAAAAATAACATAAACCTGTAACTGTAAGTTGACATCACGTTTTTACACTCTCTTAGGGGGGAAAATTACATTTATAGTTCAAATAAACGAGACAGTTAAAAGTACTTATAAATTATATAAGTACTTTTAAGTAGTCAATTAATATATATATAATATATATATATATAATATATATATATATATATATATATATTTTTTTTTTTTTTTTGAGGTTCATCCCTAGACGTTTCTATGGAAGTACCAAAATCAAACCTTTCTTAATGTCCCGAACCCTATTCTTGATGAAATATATGTGACACCAATAACCCAGAATAATAACCCTTCAAGAATCACAAATCTTCAAAACGTTTTTAGAACGGGCTGAAATTTATTACACATATACTACTAAGCATAGTTAACAAAGATACGGAGTTACATTTCATTTTCAGTATTAGTTCTGATGTTATTGATTGACATATATAACACAATACAAACAAATCACGTTTTGTGACCAATACATTTTAAAATTTGCTTAATTTGTCCACTTATATAAACTATTTATATGACGAACTAATATAGGACAACAGGCAGGCGCAGAGGCGGCCCTGGCAGAGGCATAACTTTAAAATTTTGAAGTGATGCTACTTAAATACTTCAAAATCTAATCTGTTCTTCCCCTCTTAGGACTAAAGTTGAGTCGTTTCATTTAAAATAGATCAGCCATTTATAGAGCCGTAGACTACAAAATATATCAAAATTTATTAATATATCTCGAGAAGTGTTATAGTAATTTTGTGGATGAGGTTTCTCAGAAAACGCCATAGCATCTTCAGAAATATTTTTACGTAATATAAGTTCCTCTACTCATAAAACTTTAATACTCATAAAACCAAATTTTATTGAAATTAGACTAGCCATTTGAGCTGTAGCGTGTTTACATGAAATGTGCACATCCATGCACTCATACAGACATCAATGTTTTCGATTTTTAGGATCTGTACGTCCTGAAACATCGACACACACTAAAACTTTATGATTGTTTAGTTATCTAGAGATTACAATAACCACTGATATTCATGTAACACATAGAATTTTAAATAATGAAAAATTAATTAGAAATAAAAGGATAATGATGATCCAAGGAAAAAGCCAGAGTATTTCAGCCCATAAAGCAACATAAATACCACCTGTATGTATATTGGTATATGAGAAAACACATTGGTCAATATAAGGAGGAAAAACATTGTATGGTTTTATGTTCTAGACAGTAAAGGAAGTCAAGAACTGAAATTAAACCGTACATCAACAATTAAGACGGTTTTGTACTTGGGTCTTTTCTTATAATATACATGTAAATAAAACCTTAAACCACTTAGTTTTAAGTTACAGTAATACATATAAGAATTACAACAAACTAAGTTGGTTGTAAAAGAAGGTAGACACAAAGTAAAAGGAGCAAATGAGTAAAACAAGAAAACACAACAAATATTCAAAATCTTTTTTCAGCGCAGTGACCATTTTTACTTTTCCTCATTTATACCACAGTTATAAAAAAAAGTATTGTGTTTGTAATAAAAAAACCGAAACCGGGATTTCACCTGACTCATCCATTTTAGATGTTTTAGAGCTGAGTGATTTCTACTAAGATTTTGTCTATGAGTGAGTGTTTTATCATCTTAGCTAAGAGTCGAAACTTACGAGGTACGAAAATCAATTTATTTGACTAGTTGTTCTATCCGGAAAATAATTTGTCAATAATATTATTAAACGTCACGATTAATAAAATTCAAAAAATACAGAAAATTATCGGATTAATGTAAAATTTGGCACGCATTTAATCCTATCAAGGAGCATATATTATACAACTCAAGGATTAAATACATATTATATAAGACTTAAAATCTGTCAAGTTTCATCTTATCATTAGCATTAGTTTAATTCTTATAAATGACATGTATGCGTTTTTTTAAATCGTTAAAATCAAAAAATAATCCACTTGAGTTGAAATTTAGGACAATCGTATGCCTTTATGCAATTATACGTATACAAACATTAATTTTAATACGGCGAGTTTGTTTTTTGGATCACTAATGCTAAGCAGTGTCAAGAGATGTCAGCACCTGGATAGGTGACCACTGAAAATAAAACAGATGTTTTTATTGTGAAGCCAAAGAGGTGAGGATAAGCGTAATTAATCCGATAAAGTGAACCAAGTTCCAAGGAACCCCGTAGCCGATTTTTTTTAATTTCGGCGCTTTGTTCCCAGTTCACGTCTAAGTAAAAAAAAAAATTGGACGCGAAAGCATCGACGAGTGGTAAACGGCAATCTTTGTTTAGCCTACTACCTACTACAAGAATCTTTCTCGAACAATGACAATTATAAACAGGGGTCTGCGATAATATTTTGATATGCTTAAGTTTTGCAAATGCATTACTGAAGCTATTACAACGCGACCAAGAACTGAGGGCCAAAAACATATATGCATATAATAATACACTAAAACAATAGTTTTTTTAATTACAGAAAGTTATTAATTATAGAAAATTTGCTGCAAATAATTTGAGTGTAATAGTAAGGTCTCATCAATCCTATTCAGAATGCATTCAGCAAATAACTTCACACAGTGCTCATCCGATTTCAGTCAAATCCGGTAATATACAAACACAACTGAATCATCTCTGCTTTAAATTCCCTTCGGTCCTTAATAAACTAGAATTTTTAGACATGCATCACCTAACTGGTGATACATCTTCATGTGAATGAGAAAACATAATTCTCACTCTTAGGTATTTAGTGTGAAAACAGATTAACAATCATCAGGATGGCGAAGCAGCTAAATAAACAAACGCCTCTAGAACACAATGCCGGAGAAAGGCCAATTTCCAATAAAACTACTTATTACCTTTTAGACATTATATTAAGTCATTAAGTAACACAATTTGATTAGTTGTATAACACACGAGATTTATTAGTATTAAGTAAGTTGGTCAAATGATGTCCGCATTTGGGAAAGTCCTCGACGTGACTTATCTTTAATAGCAGAAGTCGGAAATGTCTATATAAATATTTTTATTATAGCTTAGTAGCGTGACGTTCATTATAACTTTTCGGAATCTATATTTTATTAAAGGTAGTAGATTTTTTCTATTTTCTTATAAAAACAATTTTTTTAAAGTGGGAGAATGTTTTAAAAACGCTATGGACTTTGTAGAAAGGTAATAATTATGCCGTTTTTGCCACTTGAAATATCCCGATTAAGCTATCCGGCTTACATCGGTTTAGGTTGTTATCTACCTAGCAACTTCACACCTTGTTTTATAAACTTTTAAGTTTCAAAAGCATTTTTTCATGACGCCATAACATGGGTCAATATGAAAACATCATTTTTTCACAAGCAATTTCCGTAACCTCCGCAACATCTCCCTATACATCAAGTTTCAATTTGAGAAAGATTTTGAGGGTTATTGTTCCCATTACACAGTAAACAATCTTACGTACTTACATATATATACAGGGAGGTACACGGAACCAATCCCCACGCTCCCTCCAGTTCCGTCATCCGAAGAACCTCATAATCGTCATTTTTTATGCAAATTCGCTAATAGTCAACAAAGCAATGATAGAAAAGATACGGATTTTTTATGTTCAGGTAAAGGAATCTCATATTCGCGATTCAAAGAGATGAGGTAAGGTTGACAATACTAATGGCGGAAAAACGAATGGGTGATCGAATTTTTCATCGTAAGATTAGTGAGTGAATTTAGTAAGTTTTTGATTATTTTAGTTACTAAATAAAATTGATTAACAATTAATAAATTGAAGCACCATTATAGTGAAAATCAGTTTGTAATCAGTTAATTTAAATACGTGTTATACAACTAATTTAAACAATTTAATGTCATAAAAAAGTAATTTTGAGAGTATTTGCAAACTAAAATTATTTAAAAGTAGAATTAATTAGCAATAAATAAAATAAAACACTATATTGTAGTTTTCACTTTTATATCACTCAATTTAAATACTTGTGACAACCCATTAAAACCCAATTTTTCTATGAAATAGTGATTCTACTGAGTTTATACGAGAAAAATTTTAAAGAAATTAAGTTCATCAAGTCACTCTTAAGAAAAAACTTATAAGGGCTTTAACAATAATCCCTCTTTCGTTATCAATTTCTTATCAACCACGGAGGCGCTGCTACGGACCTTGAATGGCGAATATTGGTAACTCTTTATTGGAAGGTAGCATCTCACAGGCACGTGTCGAACGACCTTGTGAATTAAAAATACGCCTTTAATAGCAGGTGTATTCTTTAAATATAATACCAAAGTGAATATATGATGCATTTTAATGCATAACTAAAACTTAGCAGGTGTCGGGTCACTCCGCAAGGTGGTCCACCTGCCAGATCACTTTTGACTATAATTTTGTCCTGACAACTCTGAACTAATTAACAAGTGTAAAACCAGTTTGATGAGATGGGAAATAAAAACTTATTGATATTGTATACAATGTAATTAACCACTAGATAATTTTTTAAAGTTAATCAAAATGATATATCAATTAACTAATTAATTAACTTTAGGTGGTAATAAATAAAAAATTCAACTTTGCAAATTAAAAGTGCAATGTACTATATAAGGATTTAATTATAGAAAATACATAAAATTATAAAGATTTGCTAAAATTGCTCTATGATATTTGGACTTGGCCGACTTATTTGTTTTAGTTTGATATCTAACAACACTTTAATATAGAGTGCAAAACTATTTATTTAAAGATACATTTAAAACTAAAAGTTTTATTTAAAAACATAAGAATTATTTTTCTTGTATTTTTTAATAAACGAAAGTTTTATATATGAAATGTACACAGGTAGAATATCATGAGAAAAAATCTTTTGTTTATAACATAAGTTCAAATTTAATTAAGTTTATATAGTGTTCAATGACTTATAATTAAAGATCATCTCGAATGTGCGTACATTGCAATTTAATAACTTAATAGTTTCAAGCTATCAAGATTTCGATCTATAGGATGTGTTGTGAAGTGCGCATTATTGCACACCCCTGCAGGGGTAGAACCTCGCTCTTGACTCTACAATTAGTTTTACACCTTGAATTATCAGCCTATGATTAATAACTATAAAAACTGCAAAAGAAACATGTATACTAAAATAAACCCATAATAAAAATAGGTTAAAAAAAGTTGTAATGAAATTAATGCAATTTTTAATTTATAATAGTATGTAGAATTTCAAATAGTGATAAGTGAAATTGAATTTAAGCAAAGTATCATCCACAGGTGACTTAAAAAAGTTTATTTTAAAACTAAACATATTTAGGTTATTGAATAAAGTTTTCAAAATAAATTTAATTTGTATGGTTAGCTGTTAAAAGATATCAATGTATTGTTTAAAACAACAATATGTTTTTTAGAACATCAAGTAAACATATTGTGTTACATTTTTGTTCGTATTTGAGAATTTTAATATTTTTTTGCAAAGTAAAAAAATTATTAAGTATTCCAAAAATATTTTCAACCCTGCAATAATATTAACACAAAATTATATTGTTAAACTATCATTAACACAATAATTTAGAAAATTCATTTTTTTAATCGTTTTAAGTTTAAATGGTAATAGTAGTAATAATGGTTGTTTTAACAAATTTTAAAATAATTTTATTATAGGAAATTCCTCAACAATCTTTGTCTTATAGATTGTACAGAGCACTATCGCATTGAGCATTTTACGTAAATAGAATCTTTATTAGAATTTTCCAATCTATATTATTACTATGGTAAAAGAAAATTATATGGTCAAAAAATATAAGAGTTTTTATCTATAATCAAAGGTTGTCAACCAAAAATATTTGTTTATGTTAGATAACTTAGTGTTTACATTCATACTTTTTTTTAGGTTATATAAACTAGATTTAGGACATTTTGTAGACTTACATAAAACGTAATATTTTATAGAATAGTGATTGTAATTTTAGGAACAAACTATAGGCAGGCTACAAAAATAAATCTGACTATGAAAAATAAGGAAACATATTTCAAATTTTTCATTTAGTCTGGGAGAAAATTGTGGTAAAAGAAAAATGTCTAGATCACGATACAGACAGGCAAACCGTGAGCCTCAATCTTTTCCAGTTACGAATAGAAAGGTAACAAGAATATACTCATAGATTTTTCTTAAATCCGGAAGCAGAAGACACCACGAACATTGAAGTCAAAAATGTTATTCAAAATATGGAATAATAGAAAATGATCTACAATCTACTACATATTTTGACCAAATTTGAATTAAACCAAGAATCTTAATAAAAAGTGTAACTATTTATAAGTGACTTCGTTAAGGATAAAAAATAGACAAAAATCCATGGCAAAACACGTGTCAAAAATAAACTAAGCATGGTTGGTAAGATCTGCGCATGCTTACAATAATTACATTAACTGCGCAGGTCTTAAACTTAGAGGAAAACTTACCTTCCGACGAACGGTTTCCTGTTGTAGGTTTAAAGTAATCTATTCTCTTGTTACCCCCGTGCCTTAAAATTTTGTAATCAAAAGTAAAGGGTTTTCGTATAAATGTTTTATTTTCCTGAAGTGTTAATTACATAACCTGTGTTTTGCGCCTTTTGCTATAAAATTGTTAGGGAAGGTAAGTTTGCTGTTATTTCTCTCTCATGAAGCGATTATGGAGTCAGTAAAGTTTCCCTATCCCGTCATCCCTTTTATTCAATATCCTTGGAATACAAAGTGCATTTATCCTATGAATTCGATAAAAGAGACAGGACTAGTGGTCCAGAATTTACTTAAACTCCCTTATAAGGGAATTCATTCTATAGATAACACTTCCCTAATAAAGAAGGTTGTATGGTTACAGTTCTATTAAAACATTTGTAAAATTGAAAATTAAATAAAATAAAACACACTAAAACTGCTCTTTCAGTTTACATTTGAGTTAAATTCTATTACTACTGACCAACTGTAACTATTTGTTAGTTTACTAGACAAATATGACGTACACAATTTACAAAGATCATATATAACTAACGTAACATATGCAATATACAATGTAAAGTATATAAAATAGAAAAGAATTATATGAATCTAATACTTATATATGTCCTCAGTTGGAAAAATCGGGTAAGGGGTACCTCGGAACTTTTCATATTTACATCGGATTCGCTACGCTCATCCTCAGAAATACAGTTCGCAAAATTCATACTGCAACATGCCTTCGGATAGTGTGAATTAGTAAAACTTAGTGTACTTATTTAATAAGTAAAGGTATACACTTGTACTAAATTTCAACTTAATTAAATCATTTTCTGTTTTTTACAATTTTTTTAAAAAACGTACACAAGTCATTTAATAAAAATTGAACTAATGCTGATAATGAGATGAAACTTGGCACATATGTTACTGTTATGTCAATTCAATCACTTCATTTTTTCGTGTTTTATGATTTTTCGAAATTTTTGCTGAGTCATTATTGACTTAGCACAGCAATAGCAGTAGTTGTGATATTCGGAAAATTATTTTCTGAATAGCAAGACTACAGCGGTAGACTGGTTTTTGTACAAAATTGCAACTCTCTAGCATAAATACACTGGGCGCTACGATGATAACTGACACACACACATACAGACAGACAACTTAGCAAAAACCACTCAGGAGACCTTAAAAATTCCTGATACGGATAATTCCGGTTTCATCCCGGTTTCGGATTTTTTTGCAAACACTAGTTTTCCTACAGTATATATACAGTAGTTATACCTACAGTATAAATGAGGAAAAGTAAAAAATATATTTAAAAAGATTCTTTACCGCATATCTGCTTTAAAAAAGTTAAATAAAAATAAAAAAAGTTACTGACGTATTGCATTTTTTAAATTGAACCACAGAAAGTAATACATTTTATTTTTTAGTTTTCAAACAAAACTTTAACATGCATAGAAAAGTAAAAGGCTTATAAATTATAAAAATTTCCTGTACTCAAGGGAACTGAGTAAAAAAAAATTAGAAAATTTGCTATAAAAGGCAGCAAGCAATGCAACTAAATTCCTACACCGAAAAATCAAATCTTACAATTGTTACTTGATGGGAATCGTGGGCAAAACATCGTGACGCTGTGGTTCTACTGAGGTAGATGTTTTAGTCTAAAATAATGATAGTTTTTACACCTAGTATACTATTAGACGAGTAATAGTAGATGATATTACAATCTGAAAACATCCCATTATACGTTTATGTAGTTTTGTAAAAGTGTAAGTTACAAAATAGAACTGTAACAGAAGCGTCGGGGTAATTGAGAAGTAAATTATGAAATACTTGCACTTTTCTGACCTTTAACAATTTTGGAAGTTTTTTGGTGTTACGAAAATTTGCACGTATAG
Source organism: Microvelia longipes (assembly GCA_018340805.1). Lineage (NCBI taxonomy): Eukaryota > Metazoa > Arthropoda > Insecta > Hemiptera > Veliidae > Microvelia > Microvelia longipes. The sequence goes on along the minus strand of JACMZG010001911.1, from coordinate 47,628,283 downwards.
CGAAAAATAAATTTGTCCTTATAGATCATATACTGTTTCTGATTTTCTAAAAAAGTAACAAGTTATTATTAGGAAGTAATTGATTAAGAGCAGATACAAGATTCAGATCTTCGGTGTTAATTATTATCAAAAGACAAACGAAGGTCTAAAATTGTCATCTAGTCTAGCTTTCGAGACGTTTCGCTGTCTCAGCATAAATAGAACATCTGTTATTTAAAACGATCCTTAAAAAATGTATCTATAGCTAAGCTTTCGTCAAAAATTAAATTTAAACAAATTAATTTGCAAATAAATACATCTTAAAATCTGAATAAATTTTATTATAGCCCTAAAATGTTAATAATAGTCCTACTATGTTTATTTTAGACCTACTAAGGTTTATTCAAGCACCAATATGTTTATTATAGTCCTAATACTTTAATTGTAGTTCTACCATGTTAATAATAGTCCTACTATGTTTATTTTAGTCCTACTATGGTTTATTAAAACACCAATATGTTTATTATAGTCCTAATACTTTAATTGTAGTTCTACCATGTTAATAATAGTCCTACTATGTTTATTTTAGTCCTACTATGGTTTATTAAAACACCAATATGGTTATTATAGTCCTAATACTTTAATTGTAGTCCTACTTTGTTTATTATAGTCCTAATATGTTAATTATAGTTCTACTATGTTAATTTTAGTCCTACTATGTTTATTATAGCCCTAATATGTTAATTTTAGTTTAACTTTGTTTATTATAGTCCTAATATGTTAATTATAGTTCTACTATGTTAATTTTAGTCCTACTTTGTTTATTAAAGTCCTAATATGTTAATTATAGTTCTACTATGTTAATTTTAGTCCTACTATGTTTATTATAGCCCTAATATGTTAATTTTAGTCCAACTTTGTTTATTATAGTCCTAATATGTTAATTATAGTTCAACTATGTTAATTTTAGTCCTACTATGTTTATTATAGCCCTAATATGTTTATTTTAGTCCTAATTTGTTATAGCATACAATGTGATTATCCCATTTCTTCCGATTAGTTTTTTAAGAAAATCTGAAGAATATGAATAAAAGTCAAAATGAATAATTAGTGGCAAAAATTACTACAAAATTATTTTTAAAAAAAGTAAAATTTCTTTATGGTTAATCAAAAATATTTATCAATTTGAAAACAATAATATTTGTCAGTTTCGCCAAAATATTTTGTATCCAAAATTATTATTTATATTTTTAAATATAAGCCATATGGCTGTCAGATGTTGCAGCAACATGTGCAACCTTGAGATGAATATCATTTAAGTCAAAAGTCAAGTTTGTTTGAATATTGAAATTGGTTATTTTTAAAACCAATTACCGATCGACTTATGTCAGTCTATTGTTATTTTTAATAACCGAATAATTTAGTAATTATCATAAAAATTAGGTATCCGAACCATTAAATTTACCTTTTATCGCATAATCGTTAAAATATCCACATAAAGGCCCTCATTGTAGTAAATAATTAAAAGTTGATTAACACAGCAATCATTCCACTATTAAAAAAATATTTCAGATTGCAAATAACTAACAAATAAAATACTTCATGACAAAAAGAGATTTATTATAGATTATATTTATTATAGATTTATTAGGCATTATTCGTAAGTAAAAACTACATATTCAATACGATTAACCTCAATTACACCAACATGGACCTAAGTTTTACGTGCGGTTTCTTAAGCATCTGATATCTATCTATATAATTTTACATATATATATATATATATATATTATATATATATATTATATATATATATATATATATATATATATATATTTCAGCAATTTTTTTGAAAAACATTCTATTAAGATAGCTCGTGTTGGAGGAGGGGGGGGGCACGGGAGTATGTTATTATTATATTTAATAGTCTGAGCAATAGCGTCATGACTTATATTTTTTTCAAATTAATTGTTTTTATTTTTTAAATAAAAAATAGCATAAACTGAGCTTCAAATGAGTACAAATAATGCTGTGCTATGTAGTATCCATAATCTATGGGATAAATATGCGCATTTTCTTAGAAAAGTTCTAAAAAAATAAACAACAAGTTGTGACGCTACTGCTCAGATTATTAAATATACATCGAAATATCAAGCAAAAATTAGATTAAAAAAGCAAGAAAGCGTGCATTTTAAAGAAAATTCGCCCGACTTGCGGACCTCCACACCAGATTTTTGAGTAACCCTCAAAAATAATAATTTGAGAGGAATATTTTGGAGAGATATTTTTATTCTTTACCAAGAAAGAAAATTTAAAATAATATTTAAAATAAACATATTAAATGATGTATCATGTAAGTCTGCCTCTGTGACTGTAATCATATAAGCACTTCGTTTCAGCACCGGAGGTCCGGAGTTCGCAGCCCGAGGTATATACCCTAAGTTTATACAAATAGTACTCGTATTAAAAACATTTCGTCAACTTTAATTAATACTAAGAGGATAGTGGATGCAACCCACCTGAGAATGTTCTCGCAGCGCCGAAAGACCCTAAAACGGGCCTTTATTTGTTTATGCATAATGTATAAATAACCTTATGAATTAAAAGTACGTACGTATATGTATACATAAAAAATAAAGACTGTAACAGTAATAACATAAACTAGTGTCAAAATTTATTTTTAATAAACATATACTTCTGTTAAGTGACTCTTAAAACATCAGATGATACACAATAGAGAATTGGATTAAAATGGAAGAAACAGTCCATTTTTTCAATAAAAAAAATGGACGAGTTAAATTAGGTTTGTACAACAGGGCTGGTGATTGGGATTAACTAATATAAGAAACCACAGGTGGCTGTAAAGCAAAATTATATGGACCAATGCTGTTAGACCAATTAACATGGGTGTAAGAAATAATACTGTATTGTTTTATAAATAGAAATTGAAACTTTGTAATACATATTTGTCATAGAAGAATAAATTTTCAAAATTAACCTAGATCAGTTTTTCGTATAAGGTTATTTAATAAAGTTCTAGTTAAAAACTATGTAGGTGTCTTTAAAATACCATTTCTATTGTATTCATATTAGACGAATATTAATTATGAAATATAGTATTTACTTAATAATTAAGTCTTTAATAATATTCATATATTTATTAAGAATTGTTTTCTCAATCAGTGACCTTATTAATTTCACTTCGATACAATTGGTAAATAAGATGTCAACGTCTTACGTTAAAAACCTAATGAATAAATTCTACACTACCTACCTACATTCAAGTTATTATTCTCCAGGTAATAGAGAAAATAATTAGAAAATACAGATCATATCACGAAAATGGAAAATCGCTGTAGAGCTTTGCGTCTTGGACTTTAATTTTAACTGTGTATGATGTGGGTAATTAAATAAGATCTTCAAGATCTAAGAGCTTCTTAGATCTTTCATATTAAATTAATATTACTTAAATTTACTACTTAAATTAAACACTTTTCACCCTCACTTCTAGCGAGAAAGTCGCATAAGCACTCTCATAAAAGTCGTGAAGTAGGCGCGCATTTTTTTTCTTGGTTTTTCCTTATCAATAATACCACCTTTTGTCAGCAATTAAAGTAAACGAGCTGTCATATGCGACAGTCGCAACTAAAATATATAACAGTGGTATCTTAAGTATCAACGGTATCCTAATTATCAAGGGCTAATAGTAGTAATTTAACTTGGCTACAGCTATAAGTATCAACCAACACAGTCTAACCTTTTTTACGTACGATGTAGGGCAACACTGTCTGATCATATAAATGCATTACCTGAAACAAAAAAAATTACACACATTGTAAATACAAAATAGTAATCCTTAATTTACATGCATACTACAAAAAAAAGTAATTGCACTTTCGTTATTTCCTCGATAACCTGCGTTAAATAGTCATTATGAGGGTACGCGTGGATTTAATTGAAGATGGAAAATCTTATTTTATAAAATTGGACTTAGATCAGTTCTCCCTGTAAAATTCAGTACTTAGGAAAAGAAAAGTTATGACACCACGTTCCTCTAATTTAAAGGCATTTAAGTTTTTAGAACGTAGACTAGTTCTAACTTAATGAGACTTCATTAGATCAATAAGATACGCAGACGCAGCAAGATACGCTAGTATGTCAATCTTATGTCATACAATACTCATTATGACATAACATCGATCTGGATAAATAAAGAATTTTTGTTTTATACTTGCTTTGATGTAGTTTAT
>JACMZG010001911.1:47279054-47619054 GCA_018340805.1 Microvelia longipes | reverse complement strand
AGGGCTCTATTTTAATAATAAAAAAACATAATCGACAAGTTGGGGACAATATAAAAATATTGTAAAGATAAGTTAACATAAACAAATTATATTTATTCTACTTTACAAGAACAAAAATGTATAACCCAGAATGTTTTTTAAAACACATTCTTGAATGAGCCGTGATCGAGCTCGAGAATGACAAGTTGTTGTTCTCGAGAAGAATAATTATTTTTGCCACTGGAGTTTAGTTTAGAGAATAGTTTAGTTTAACACTTAATAATGTGCTAAATTAACAGTAAATTTTTATTTTGTCTCAATAAGCACTAATGTATTTATTATTAATAATAACATTAATTTCTGCAATATGGAAGGAAAGAAAGTTTCAGAGCTTAAGGTTAGGTAGGCCTCTAAGTCCTACAAGCCAAGTCAAATGAACAAGTTAGATCCCGCAAGGGGGATTTCAAAAAAATTTAGCTCCCGAAGGAGAAAATACAAGAGCCAAAATCTTCCATGTATAGTTTTAACACTGTAATAACTCTCTAACTCTCAGTTTATAATGCTAATTTAAAATCTGAAATAAATAGGACATAAAATACAAATATAAAAATTTGCCAATAAAAAAAGTCTCATATGTTTATGTCTTGTAAAATTTATATAATATACCTTTTAGTGAATTTTCTCTAAAAAATCTATACTTAAAACCATGTTTTATTCTTGTATTAAAATAATTTAATTGTAAAAAAATATTGTAAAACGAGAAGAATTTAATAAATTAATCTTAAATTTGCAAGAATAAGATATAAAAATTGTGAACAAACATAATAAATTAACAATAAATTCAGATTTTGTCTCAAGTATGCAAGTATGTATTTATTAATAATATTAATTCATGCAACAGCTAAAGGTTAGGTAGTCCACAGAAGTCTGGCAAGCCAAGTGAAATGAACAAGTTAGCTTCTGCAAGAGAGATTTCAAAACATTATGGCTCCCGAAGAGTTAAGATAATACGAGAGTTAAAAATCTTCCATAATGTTCTAGGTACGTCAATTATATATTGAGTTCAAGGTGACAAGACTGTACAGAAGGAAGTTGCTGCATACATAGGGGATGATGAACAAAAATTTATAAAATTGCCCTTAACTTTTTAAGTGATACATTCTGGGTTCATCAAGGGACATCAGAGAGTAAAGCTATAATAGATATGTCCAAAGAAAATGCCCTTAATACCCTAATTTTATTTGTTAATAGTAATAGTCTTAAAATATAAAACCTTTTAAGACTTTGTTTCTTTCTCTTCAATAGGATACTACTTACTTCATGAAATATTTAACAATTTAAAAAAAATTGTCACCAGGAAGACTGGATTGTTTTCTCTATATTTATTTTGTAGATCTTATAAAAAAGAAAGTTGTGACAAACAAAACCACATAAATTACTTGAAATCTGATTCCTTTCATGTTTAAGCTGAAGTAAACTCGAATTGTACGACGTATTGGTTTACGTGATTTATGTATTTTCTTTTGCACTCTCAATGTTTACTCAGTTTTGTATCCCATTTATCTTATTTGAAGGAAATCAATTTTGTTTTCTCACTAATAAAATACTAAAACGTGTCTTTTCATTCTAATTTTAAAATCAGAAAAAATAAATAGAATTAAATACAAATATACCGATTAAAAAGTCCTATACATATTTTTTTAGCCCGCATGGAATTTTTATAATATGCCTTTTAGTAAAGTTCCTCTGGAAAAATGTCTATAAGACAAAATCCTATTTTATTATTGAAATAAAACAGAGTCTCTCCACTAATGATATATATTTGACATAGCCAGCTTTCAATCTTAACAGATCATCATCAGTGCCGGCGAGCAGCGAAGAAAAGAGTTAGGAGACAGCGGTTACAGTTTTGTCTAGAGGTTTGTAGCTGACAAACCTCAAAAAACAAAAATTTGAAAAAAAATATAAATGTAGAACAAGAATTATTTTTATTAATTGAACTTTAATTTACAAAAATACAATTTATGGTTGGGAACAAAGGTTTTGCTTATTTTTAGAATGTATACGGACATGCTAAGATAGCATGAATATATAAAGTAATTTGAATTTATAGATAAGTTGTATAAGTAATGCATGTCGCATGCGAAAATCTCCATCTAATGCATTATTATTTTTTACAGAACTTTTCCTTTTACACAAACTTATGCTCATCTGAGTAAATAATAAGTTTTCTATAATATCTTACTTTGTGCATTTCTGTTTAAAATTTATTACAATCATAAACCTCGCGGTATTAAATTATCACGACTTATCAATTTATTCGATTTATCAATGAATTATAACTAAAAATAATTGTTAATTCAAATGGCAAAGAATGAATTTGCATAAGAAAATGATATAATCCTAGTAGAATCTGATAAAATTATTGAAAAATATAATTGATACTTTTGTCCCGGTTGAGAACAGATGCTCTGAGTTGAAAGATCATGAGTGCATGAACCTCTGAGGTCACGAATTCATAAGACTTTCATTTCCATCCTGGTGGCTTTTTTCACCGGAATTGAGTTTTTTTCTATTTAATTGCATTTTCAAACAAAAAATTACTTAAAAATGAAAAAAGTTTTCTTTTTAACTTTTCTACTAGTTTGTTAAATAAGATCATAAATATGAATGGTTGAGTGGGTTTTGAAGGAAAGTTGTTGGTTCTATGAAAGTTTTCAATAATTTTTAATGATTTCTTTACCTCATTATTTATTTTATATTCTTTATTTGCAAACTAGATTTAAATGTTACTTTAAACTTGTCCTCAGAATATACGTCGTTAAATTTATACTGCAACGCGTCTTCAGACTCGCTTCGCTCGTCCTCAGATAGCAAATACATCCGTTTTAATCCCAGCGGTCACCTATCCCAGGCACTCACCACGCTAGATGCTGCTTAAATTTTATTATCTAAAAAAAGCATAGATATATACTTATCGTGTTGAAACGAAACGTAGTGAACTTATTTATTACGTCAAGGTGTACACTTTTACCGAAGTTGAACTCAATTGGATTATTTGCTGATTTTATTTTTTAATTTTTCAAAAAAACTTACACCTGTCATTTGATGAAAGAATTTAACTAATGCTGATACTAAGATTAAACTTGCCACATATATTAGTCTTATACATGGCTACATGCGTGCCAAATCTCAGAATGGTCGCAACATTTTTCCAAGAGAAGTATTGTAATGTCAAAAAAATTCAATAGCAATTATTTATAAACAAATTATCACTTTTTAGCAACTTTAGAGCCCAAATAATGAAATAAAAGTTGATGTCCGTATGTTTGCCAGGAAGGTTGACTCAAATTTGGCATAAGCACATTTTTTCTTTGGAAATCGCCTGAATATAATTAAAAGTGCTAGTTTTTGCTTAAATTATACTAGAGGAAGTTAAAAGGTTCAACAAGACCTAACTCACACCTGTGGCTTTGTACAGCTCCTTCAGCCAATAAAGTTTAAAACAAAAATCTTATGTTCGTTTAAAAAAAAATTTAGGGTCATTATAGGACAAAAATTAATTACTATAAAGTATTTAATTTTTATTTTAAGACTAATTATTCTAAATTAACATTAAGCAAAATAATAATATAATTAATTAAACTGATCATATTGTACTAACACAAATAAATATATGATTACGAAAAACGAAATAATTGATTTCATCCAACACCCAGGCCTTGAATAAACACAAGGAAGTATTTACTACTATAAACAAGTAGTAACTCATCCTAATAACAACAAATAATGAAGCGATAACAATTTAAAATAAATAACTAAACATTACAAAATAAAAATAACTCTCATTAAAATCGTCTACGCATTTTCCCAATTAAACGATTAAAAATATAAAGGTTTGCTACAGAAAAATTGGTTTCTAACTATAGTAATTAGGAATTTGTACTCCTCTAATAGTTTAAATGAAGACAAAAACGATAATGATGAAAACTATATGACCATGAATCAATAAGAAAATATAGATATAAACAGAAACCATTTATTAGGAACAACCAAACAAAACAAATTACAGACGTACGGAACTTTAATTAAAATATCATCATGTTTTGTTTGTCATCATCCTTACACATTTTAATGAATATCTTAAATTCATTAAACCATGAAGATGTATTACTAGAGAGGGCATAGGTAATCTTAATACATTAAACAGGGTGCAACATTTTTTTAAAGCTTCTTAACCCAAGGGTTAAGGTTATAAGGAAGCCTCACAGAGTTAAGGTTATAATAAATGCATTGTTGTCTGCTTTTCACACATTTTTTGTGTTTTGAACGTTAATTTACTTAGTAGTTACTGTAATTTACTATTTTATTAAGTTGCTATACATGTTATTAAGTTACTGTAAGTACTGTTTATTTGATTGTATTAACAGTCGAAGGTGTTCAGGTTACTTTTTCGATTTTTCAAAATTCAACTGAAAAGGCCCCTCAAGTAATATCTTTATGATTGAAGCAAATAAACTCATTTCCATTTCTTAAAAAAAAACTAATAAGATAAAATTCTTGAAACTAAAATTAAACTCATGATGAATAACTGAAAAAAGTTAGTTTTAATTACAAAACTAACAATAGGAATTTCGTCTTATTTTTGCTGTACCTCACAGATTTCTATATTGGATAAAAATAGTTAAAGAATTTAAAGTTTAAAGAAGAAAAGAAAGAAAAAGGCGGGTAATGACCTAAAACTCCGTAGCTTCCAGTTAAGAGAATGAAAAGACTAATTGACGTTATCGCAATGTCAGTTTCCATAATTTCATAATAAGATTTAACGTTTCTTTTCTTTCGGACACTTTAATGTTAGATTCTTTTAAAGAAATGACGTCAGCAGATTTCAACAAGAATACTAAAGAAGAAAAAAATTAGATAAATAATAAAAAATAATGGGAAAAGTAAGAAAGAATAAATACTTAATGCAATACATATATACATGTATAAAATATATATATATATATATATATATATATATATATATATATATATATATATATATATATATATATATATATATATATATATATATATATATATATATATATATATATATATATTATATATTGTGTGTGTGTGTGTGTGTGTGTGTTGCGTGCATGTATGTATGTATTTATGTACATAATACAATACGGTAGGAAGGCAAAAACTTATATACGCAACCTTGTTTGCTCTTTTTGTCAAAGATGACAAAAAGAGATATCATATTTCATGATGATATAATGAAATATATATACATATTGAATTAATTGCGGGTAAAAAATTATTCATGATAAAGGATCAGTAAAAATGAATGATGCGGTGTAGTTCTTTGAAATTATAAGTGCTACAGGGAAACAATTTAAAAAAAAATTATCGGAGTAAGAGTACTTAATAACAGAACTTTTATGTGAGTTTTTTCAAGTTCTTGTAAATAGTTAGAAATTTGTAGATTACATTTTAATAAAAATAAATAGTATAGAGTTTATCATTTGTAGAGATAATGTTTATTACTTAATTAATAAAATTATATTAAGATGAATATGAACTTTTTCTGAAAAATCTTGTACAAGATTTTGTTTAACTTTACAAGTATAGAAGCTTATAATTTCAATAAACAAAAATATTTTATTTTCAAAAAATGTTGAAAATGTTTTCCTTCGGTAACAATTTACCAGGGTTAGGTCACTTTCATATAGGTTTTTAGCAATAATTAAACGAAAAAAAATTTTAAACATTAAAAAATTACGGAAGTTATGATTACAAAATTAATTTTTTTTGAGTCCCTGTGACACTTTTATAGTTTTATATTCACCCTCGTAATAACTGCCTTAAAGCAAAATAATAATATTACAAAAATTGCTTCATGTCACAAACCAATGGCTTATAAGTACTAAAGTTGGTATAGGAAATTAAAGAATAAAATTATCGTAAACTACAAACAGAACAGCATAGAAACTGTAACAGCAAATTGTACAGTTACAAGTCTTATAAAAACAAACTTTCGTTTAATAAGAACAACCCTAAAGCTAATCTTTGAATTTAAATTTGAAACACAAATAAAGACAAATTATCTTGTCAGCATTTTTCAAATTAAATATTTAACGAGGAAAGTATAGTATTTCACATTGAAAAACACTGTTTATATAAACTTTGTTTAAAAACTTAATTCTTTGATCTCGTTAAGTATTTTTGTAAAGCCTACTATCAGCACTATTTTATACAATAAGCTGTCAGTTTATAAACCGAATTAAGTTTGATTACGTCACTCTTATGTCAAATCCTTGCAAGTTTGTAGAAATCTTACGAAGAAGCCACAGGAGTTTTAAAGGGAATTAGAAAGTCAGCAGGAAAATTGATAATTGAATTCTGTAGTGGCCTGCAGGCTATAATGTTTCATTCTGATTTGAAGATCTGTTAATCTTCCAGGCAAAATTTAGAGTTACTGAGGAATAGATATCTAGATTGGAATTTATTAAAAAGTGAATAGTATTTAAGCTTCATAACCGATAAAGCTTTCATTAAACTATAAATAAATATATATATATATATATATATATATATATATATATATATATATATATTATATAATATATATATATATATATAAATTATCTAAGGAAAATCCTCATATCTCAAATAGTAAAAGTAGGAGGGGTATGATTTTTCAATTCTATAAACAGAAATTTAACGGTGTTTCATTATGTTTTGAACAATAGCCTTTCAGAAATATGACAGAGATAAAGAAAGAAAACTAATTCTATGAATGCAATAAGGGTTTCGTACCAAGTTTAGAATCAGAATCTATCTATAGAAAAATTCTCTATATAATTTCATTATTTTTAGTTAATACAAATTGTATAATAATTGTTAAAAATCTATCGCGGACCACTAGGAAACCTCTCACCTCTAGTGGTCCGCGGACCACCGGTTGAGAACCACTAATTTATGGTCATGGTATAGTGGTATGCGAGTGTTTAACAAGATGACCCGAGATTAAATTAGATTCAGAACTATAAATTAGAATAGGTTGTGTCAAGGCTTACAGCGTTTCATGCATTTGTAATAAGGGACTTGATAAAAGGGCCTCAAAGGTATGTCTTATGGTTAGCGTAAAATAAGAGGCTGTCCTATTACAATTCTTATAGCACTACATACCCCCGCCAATGTTTAACAAGGTAGCTAGAATTGGCAGGAAACTCAGCAAATCTAAACTTTTAATAATTAGCCATGTTTAGCAAACAATCCATAAATGTCAACAATCTTGATGTACAGCGATAAACTGTTTCAGCTAACAACAACACAAAACGGCAACACAATCAACATTACAAGCGAATGAGGGAGGAAGCATTGTAAACGAACGCAACAGAATAAAACTTTACAATCATTTCAGTTAATCCATTTGATATCAACCAATGATCTTTATTTTTAAACACCTCCAAAATGATACTATTAAAAAAGTAATCGAAATTATATAACACGCTTCTAACTTGAGGCACACAAGATAAGTATTTTTCGTAATAAATTTACATCTAGATAGTAAAATAATAAAAATAAATAAAATAGGATAAACATCAACTATAAATTGATTAATGCGATTAAAAATCAATTTAAGAAAGTTTAAAACGTATAATAATTTAAATTTATAGCTGTACGGTAAATACTATTAAAAGTATAATTAAAATTACATTATAAAATCATAGCTTTTTTGTTAACTGAGGGGAAACACGACGGTCTTATAGCGTTTATTTTAAGTTTATAAAGTGTAAAAATAAGCATATTAATACATGTGTCAATTATTGGCATAATTATTATGGCGCAAAGGTCCACAAACCGGGTGAAGTTTCTTTAAAATTTGTGTTTCGATTCCCGGCTTAACAATCCATTTCATGCTCAAGCTTTTGGCTACTGCTACTAGTTTGTTAATTTTTAATTTTATTTTTAAAGGATATTTTTTAAGGAACTGCGTATATTTATGACATAGATTATACAAAACTATAAAAGTATCATCCTACTTGATTGGCATTGACAATGCCAGAAAATTAAATGCCTGAATGGTGAAAATTCCTAAAACCTGTGGTCACATACTTGGCAACTTATTAGTTTCTATTTGTCTTAATTCTTAAAAAATTAATTTAAGATTTTACATTATATGATTTGTTAATTTAATTTTTTAGCAACAACTCTCATTTTGACAAATGAGAGTTTTATTCACATAATTTTATAATTTTTCATAATTTCTTGAACTAACTTAAGAACAAAATGATAAATAGCAATGGCATTGGTACTACTAGTTCTTTGTGTTACGCTATTTGAATATTTATCTTACGTCTTTAAGTTTTAAAAATTCAGAAGTCGATATTTTCTAATAACTTCCAATATAAAAATTATATAAGTGCATATGAAAATTTGTGTCAAGTTTTAACTTAATCGGTCAAATATTCGATGCTAACATTTTAATGACAGTAAAATAGTTAAAACCCTTTCTCTTATTGTGCAAACTAGACCTTACGCCAAATGTTTGTGCCAAGTATTAACTTTACAGCATAAACACATCGGAAGTTATGCGTGACAAAGACACACAAAAATAGACAAAAAAACAAACAGCATGTTGAAAACCACTTATAAAGTCATAAATTGTTAAATCATAGTAAAACTCTAGATTTCGGATTTGAGGGTAAACATAATACTTCTTCTACATATTTACGATACTAGGTGAGGAGAAGCGAAAAAAAAATAATACAACCATACAATCCTTTAAAAAGATTATTAAAAGCACTTTTAATTCCTTTATTACATTCATGAACTGTAAATTTATAATAAACAAAGGAATTTCAAGTAACAGTACAGAAATAACCACTTATATAGGATAAATGGATAAAAAATTAAATAAGAACAAAGAAAACACGAGCAATGGGTAAGTAAAAGCATGTTTGTTAAAAAGACACATTTAAGGTCAAATATAACTAAATATCACGATAAAAGTAAAATAACAGCAGTATAAAAACAATAAAGTAAGTGATGCCAATTCGAAATCACTTACAAAGTCATAAATTTAAGAGTACTTCCAATTTTTCAAGGCTTGTTCCGGAGGAAACAATGAAGAATCTTTTTTTGGGTCCCATAAAAGGATAAAATTTAAAAAAAAGTTAAGAAATACAGGATGATTTGCACGTCACGTAAAACTCAAGACAACCACATGAATAGCAAATAAGAACAAAAGAATGCATGCAAGATGTCTTCTCGTGATCTTTTTCCTAAATATTTAGAACAAGTTTTATTGAACTTTATTGAATGTTGAACAATGATACCTTGTAACGAATAAACTGTACAAGTTCACGGCTTTGTTTGTGGATCATTTTGTGTCGGGAAATTATACGCTATAAGGTCGTGTAAAACCATTACATATCAACAACTGAGTAAAAAGCTATAATAAAAATCATTAGTAAGCACATATAACTTTGGCAGAATACGTTTCAGAACACACAAACACAGATATATTATATATATATATATATATATATATATATATATATATATATATATATATATATATATATATATAGATATATATATATATATATTATATATATATATATATATATATTATATATATATATATATATATATATATATATATATATATATATATATATATATATATATATATATATATATATATATATATATATATATATATATATATATATATATATATATATATATATATATATATATATATATATATATATATATATATATATATATATAATTAGAAGTTACTGTTAATGCTTATAGTGCCTTCGTATTGATATGATAAGGTCAACATTTTCCCTAAATATTTTGAAAACAACAACCACAGACTCAATTGGTAGAAGATATGAATTTAAAATTGCCGCATTCTAGGACTGCAATAAGGACTTGCTGAAAAAGATAAAAAAACAATTTTCAGACTATTCTTGAGGAGAACCGACCTGTAAAGGGCAATATTCAGTAGTTACAGAAAGACTTGGGAAGAAATCCAAATCCCGCTATTATTTTAATTTAAATTAAGCAAATTTTAAAATTAATTAAAGTAACTATTTAAGGAGTTACGGAAATATTTAAAACATTTTCTTAAAACCGGATCTATTGATATTTTGTTAAATTGCACGTTCTGGCCGTCCTGACCAAGATCGCTTGGCTAGGACGGGCAGATTGGCCAGGGTTCATCTTACACTATCGTACAGAGTGAGATGGCTGATCATAACGTTTGATGCCCTCCCACATTTTTAGGGTAGTCAGTGATCAGAGCACGGCTTCCCTTCTTGACATAGAATAGAATTTATAACTATGATATTTTAAAAATTTATATTCAGGTTTCCTAAATCAAATTTTAAAATATATCGGCTCGCAAGTAATATTATAATATCGCTTTTAAAGTCATGATTTCTAAATGTTTACCCACTTCTATAGAATGGATTTGAAGACACGAAATTAATAAAGACTAAGGCCTACTATCACGATATTAAAAGATAGATAAAAATCAATATCCTCACTTAACTTTCTAGATATCTTTCTACTTTTGAAAACATTTCTTATAAACCTATCTTATACTTAAAAAATATGGTTTAAAACATTTATAGCAGAGTGGCTGATAGCAAAGCAATTTCAAACAACATAAATAAATGTGACCAGGTCACAATATCAGCCAAAAAGTGGGTACGGGATACCTAGTATATTTTCCTCCCCATATCGGATTCGCTACGTCATCCTCAATCACTGTTTTACATATAGAGACAGTGTCGTGAAAAACACTTAATAGATCCTAAGACCTCTTGAGACGTATAGTTCAGGTGAACCCCGGTTTCGGATTTTCACAACAACACGATACTTTTCCTATATGCCACGTTATTAATGAGGAAAAGTAATAAGATGATTAAGTTTAGATAAAATGTTAATAAATAAAATATTGTCCACACTAATTTGACGAAAACTTAAAGAAGAAACAAGTTAGAGAAAAGAAGAATAAGCAATTTAAATCTAAAACCACGCATATAAAATTATAACAAAAAAAATCTCTGCCAGGCATAGCACAAAGGTATGCTTATTTTACTTACATAATAAACTAAATTTTTCACGCGTTGTAAAAAAATAACCAACAAAAATATACAAATTATATGGCTTATAATAATTATATACAAGCATGTATAAAATTTGGTCAGTGCTTACTCCAAGAGATATTCCTACCTTAAAAACGATTAATAAATAAGTAATATGTATATGGAAAAAAATCTTATTTCTGAAATATGTCAATAAATACGAGATATAAATATTACTATAAGTCAATAAATATAAGTAGTTCAGACAAACAAGTATTATTGAGCATTTCATTACAAAAAGCCTTCTAAATACAAGCAACTCTCATAAGCAAATAAGTTTATTCGGCTCTTTGGGCTTAGTAAACATTAAAATCTTTTGTGAAAGAAATTATCAACGTCTTATGTACATTTTAACAAACATAAAGTTTGGTCAGTATTTACTCAAAAAATATTCCTACTTTAAAAACGATTATTTATTAAATAAGTCATCAAATAGCTGAATTAGGATAATTCCTAATTACTGCTTGCTCCCGCAAGCAGTAATTAACTTCCTGAACTTCGCTTAACTCAATGGTTTTCACGGGAAGTCACGGGTTCCAACAAAATAAATCCCTCTACAAGCCTCGGGAGTTAAATAATATGGTTCCTTCGGCTTTAAGCTCAAAACCAACTTGACTCAGGGAGTCAAGAGCAAAAGACTCAGTGTTTTGCTTAGGGAGCAAAAACTTACTTTTCTACCTTAGTAATAACTATTTAATAGCGATTTAAGTATAATAGCTTGGTAATAACTATTTAAGTATAACGCATTTGCTCATAAAATAATTTAATATTAAACCTATGTTGAAAGTAAGTAACGTAAGAAGAAGGTATATATAGATTTAATTGTACTTAGTAATTAACAATATTCTAAGAGAGATCTAAAGGTCAGGGTAACTGCGAGACTAGGTTGTTAACAAGGAATGTTAAACAAAATGACATCTATACAACCAGGGGAAATCAACAATGTACATAAAACAAAATTTCCTTTATACCGCTAACATTTATTAGCATTACATTCTAATTCCTCCAACAGACACTAATTACAAGCAACTTAATACTGTTAGGATACAAAGAAAACGTTTTGAAGTTAGTAAAAAGAAATTAGTTTTCAGAACATTAAAATAATTCTAATGCAGTAGTTCGCATGCCGAGCGAATTTCCTTTGCAAAATGTACTTCCGTGCTTAATATCTATTTCTTGCTGCAGTTTCCGCTTTATGCTTTATAACATGAGCAGTTACTTAATTATAGAACGCTAATTGTTACTCGTGCTTTCAGTATTTTTCAAAGGAAATACGCATGCTTATTCAATTATACAAAACTGTGCCTCCTAAATTGGCAGTGCACTGCACACCAGTAGTTATCTTAGTTAATGCTTATCATAAAAGGTTTTAGCGCATTTCCATTGAAAAATAGGAAAGGGAATTCGCTAAAACAAAATAGTACATAACTCAAAATTTCATCTGTTTACTGACGGTTGTACTTTTCATTACATACTAAACGGTATGTAATGTCTTAAGGATTAATTAACTTAAATTTAGTGAATAGTTCCGTCATTCAAACATTGTAGTAAGCGTAAATGTTAATGAAATGCGCTAAAAATAACGCATAGAACATTTATTTCTTTAAATAGGCAGCTGTTAAGAGGAGTAAGTTTTTAAAACAATATAATTTAGAACTTATTAACCACTGAACCTAATCGAGAAATAAATAGTTAAAACAAACAAGAAAAAAAACAACAGAAGATTCAAATTTTATTATAACATTTTTCTGTCTTAACTAAATTAAAATCAATCAAGGATAAATATTTTTTTCCTCAAAATAAGAATAAACCTGATAAAGAGGAAGTAAAGAGAATAATATTAAATCAACTGTGAAATAGAGTCACAATAGACCTACTTCACGCATCAACTAGGCCTTGTATTGAAAATAAGAAAATACCAACAAAAAGGATGATGAAAAACAAAGAAGTAAAGAATCTATTTACGTCTTCATCTTTAAGAAGTAAAGTCATTGGGTAAAAAAACAGTAAATAGGCAATGAACCAAACACCCTAAAAAATAAAGACTGAAGTCTTGTTCCAGGTCATTTTTCTATTTTTTAAATATGATTATTAACTTTTGATTTCTGTACCTATGTAATGTTTCAGTACCTATAAATCCCAAAAATCGATAAAAAAAAATAGTGTATATATGTATACATAACAGAAATTGCTGTATGCATGCGTGTATGGATGAGCACATTTTATGTTACCTTAGCACAAAAATCATCACTAAATCCTTATAGAAAGCAGAAACTGATTAGATTGATTAATCCATCACGGCGTCATGATCATTAAAATCAATCACGAAAAAAAAATGTTTGATTAAAAGTGTAAATAAAAATCTAATATGTTAATGTGTAATATGTTTTGACATTTTTGATTTTTTATGTACATAATGAGTTTTCAACCACACCAGTGGATAGCAAAGTACTCGAGATGTATAAATGAATAGATAGATGCCAAAATTTCTTTTAAACACTCTACAGCTTAATTAAATAATCGCTCCGATCTTAATGAAATTTGGCAAAAAATTAAGTCATACAAAAGAAAGAAGTTATTAGATTTTTGGTTTGATCCAAAAAGGCGTATTAAAATTGCATCAGTTCAAAATGTATTATAGAAAGTGTTTTGAAGTCATTTGAGTACGTGAGGCCTTAAGAGTACACCAGTACATGAGGCCTTAACTGCGTCTGTGGCTAGCATAGAAATTAATTAAATAGATGTGCATTTTTCTCGTAAACACAGAAGCTTTAACGCCAATATTATATGCTCCAATAATTTTAAAGACTACAGGCATGGAAGCCTCGTTCCATGATTGACACCTTGTTTTATAATTATAATAATAAAACCCGTTTAAAACATTGCAGCTTATTACGGACAGCTTTTGCAAAAACCAAGACCAGGTAGTTGTGCAGTGATATCAGTCACGCTCAAAGTGATAACTTAAGTTGGTCATACTGTACTTGATTAATAATTTAAATAAACATAACATAAGTACATAACATAGGATGCAAACACCAAATTATCGTTATGTCAACAGTTCCAGTGCCGGATTGAGCCAAAAAGGCCCGAGGAGAGTTTGGCCAAAAAGGGCCCAAACCTAGATCTCAAGGGGCCCAACAGGAAGGGGGGTTCCTATATATAATGCTTCTCAGAGGGGACTACTTTTAACTAGGGTAGTATTAATGATTATAGCTAGCTTAATTTAATTTATTAAATGTTAATTTTATATATAATTAATTTAAATCAATTGATATTATTTTATTTAAATAAATTAAAATAAATTTAAGAAAATAAAATAAATAAGTAAGTATGAAATCAACTTAATTAAAACTTAAATGTATTAATTTAAATGAAATTTTGAACCAAAAAAAAATTTTATGCTTAATTTTTAGGGCCATGATCAAGTATGTTAAGGGCCCCTTGTAGGCCTAGTCTTCCGTTTCGGACCTTTAAAGGTCCAAGTTTAAAAGAATGGGGGCCGTAAAAGACCTAAATTTTGGTAACAAATTGAGAATATTTTAAAACTATTTACATTTGTCTCTAGCAGCTCTTTTGGCCCTATCTTTGAGTATAGGGCCCCTTTGACTTTTGTGTTATGAATACATCAAATAATAAATAAGACGACCTTTTTTATGTTTTGTTGATTTTCTTTATGATTATTTTTGGCTGAGGGGCCCAAGAAGGGCTGCCACCCTCAGTGGCCAGTTCGCCCCTGACAGCTAGTATATGATTAACTACTGGCGCTTTAACGTCACCGACAATAGATGACGCCTCACACCATACTATACAATTAACACAATACAAACTACATTAAATGCATCTCATTAATATTAAAGAGTTAACGTTATTTTCATCTAATAGCGTTCATTGCTCTTTTTGACTAATTGTTTGCACTTTGTATACATTTTCATCAGTTATACAATCCTTTGAGTAACTTAGGCACATACTATAGTATTGCAATTTACACTTCCCAACAAATTCTGAAGGAAAATTTATTTAATTTTTGAATATAATTACACAGCATTATAATGACAAGTCATTTGATTAACTATATTTATTTGTATCAGATCAAAAACTTCTACATATTTCAATAAAAAAGTTATGATCAATAATTATTGATTACTTGAAACTTTGAAACAACAAAAATAAAATAAATTGAAAGATTCTCTTAATCTTTTTCTTTCAGTTATTACTTGACATATATGCAAAATATTAAGTAAGACTTTAAATTAAAATTAACTTAAGCGCAGTATTAACATTAATTAATTCATGTTATTCAAAAAGTTAAATAAAGATATTATTAAGTTAAAAATTAAAATAAAATGTATGCAAAGTTGTTAGGCATGTTAAGTATTAATTGTTGATAAATGTGTGTGAAAATATAATTTTATTCTAAACAGGTTTTTCTTCACCATGCGCAAAGATAAAAAAGTTAAAAACTTGAATTTTATGATTACTTGAAAATTAATTTTAAAAAACTCAACAACTAACAGGCATTATTTCGTTAAAAATAGGCATAATTGATCGATTATAAATAAATTTCTTACAATAAAATTTATTATCTTAAAACATTTATAAATTTATTCCTAATACCGAGGATTTAATAATTTAAGTTATTATCTACATCGGGTTTATTAATAATTAGTCTATTTTTATATCTAGGTCCAAAACATAAATTTCTAAGCGGAAAGTACTAGAAAAGCATAATAATAATAATCATGCATATAATATTTTCCACGGTTGAAAAGTTGGAAAAAGTATAAATATAACATATATAACATCTCACACGATTATAATGAGGCGGCTTTTCATGTTTTGCAAACTTGGTAAAAAGAAAATGATTTTAGCGAATAATAATTATTATAATAATAACATTATTTATAATTAATCCATTTATTTATTAATTAATTATAAATATCCTAAAATTATATGCATGTTTTTTTTCTATTTTCGTTGTTTTAATTTTTAGCCTTGACCAGTTTAAGGCATGAAAAGTTAAAAAAACGTTAAAACAATTATTATTATTATAATTTTATTGCTGTATTTTCGTTTCAGAATTTTGTTAGCATATTTGCTAAATTTACTAATAGGATGGGCCAGAAACATGAAACTACCTTTATTCTTTAGACTATATGGTGTAATAATATAGGTTGTTTCTGACGTACTCATGACATTGTCGTTAAAAAATTGTATTTGTTCCAAATTTAGCCGTATTATATAATTTATTTTTATTTATATGGTTCTCAATATTATATTATTACTAGTCTATGACACCCGAGCTTCCCTCGGCAAAACTTATTTATCAA
Organism: Microvelia longipes; assembly: GCA_018340805.1. Taxonomy (NCBI): domain Eukaryota; kingdom Metazoa; phylum Arthropoda; class Insecta; order Hemiptera; family Veliidae; genus Microvelia; species Microvelia longipes. Next base: position 47,602,580 of record JACMZG010001911.1, on the reverse strand, counting down.
ACAACAAATTTTTAATTATTTCATTGAGGACTACAAAATTAAAAATCTTTATCTGCTGTAACAACTAGTAAGTTCTTTGTTTAAGATGTTTTTTTTAATTTAGCGATTATCAAGCTGTGCTTTATAAGTTTACGTTCAAAAATGAAAATCTTAATTTGTTTGTTATTACTTTTATTTAATATACGTTAATAGTATATTATTTATTTTTGTTTATTTAACATTCTTCATTTTTCTCAATATTATATTATTATAATATATTAACTATTATAATAATAATAATAATAATAATAATAATAATTATATTAATATTATGATTATTGTTATTATGATTATTATTATTCTACCGAAATAATTCTATCAAATAATTTGCATATGTCTTGCAGGCCAATCATTATAGAGGTATGAGAGCACCGCTCGTCTTGTAAAGTGAATACTACACTTTTTGTTTTTCAGAATAAAGAATAAGTGAATATTAGAATGAATTTAGGTTTTATCGGCGCTCTGATGAGTAAGACGGAACAAAACAGAATGAGACATGACATTATGTCGGGCTATCATATTAAAGAATGACGAATGATGGACAGTAGCATAGTATTTTGCTTGTTACATTCCTATAGGTGTCCATCGCACTATTATATTGTGCTAACTATTTGTTTCGCAAAACTTGGTAATATCAAATGATGCACATTATATGTTATTTATATAAAATTTTCTTTAATTGTTTTTTTGCAGCTACGTATTAGATTACCAAGGGCAATTGGGTTCAAATATAGAATGCATGTACATGAAAATATTTCACACAGTCAAAAAGTATGCGAAATTTTATAACGCATACTCCATTGGAAAACATAAAACCTTTTACGTAAGTTTTTTCTCAGCAAGCACACAAGTTTAATGTTAAAATTAGTGCATCAAATTAATGTAATGTAATATAAATAACACTATTTTTAAGTTCTTATTAATTTAAAAATACGTCAAAACTCACAAATCTAAGCTCTAAAGATTAATCATTTTCATACCAGAAAAATAAAAGAATAAAAATTAATTAATTATGCAAGCAATCAAATGAAAGACTATGTGATATTATTATTTAAAAGAGCAAGAGAAAAAAATAAATAGCAGTAGGATAGCCGTTTAGTTCGAGATCGTTTAATAAAAAAAAGTTGGCTAATGACAATAGTGAAAAAAATTTATACTTTTTAATAAATAACCTTAAAACCTATAAGATTTAGAGAAGGCGTCATGGTAACGGAACTTAAAAAATGAAATTTACGAGCAAATTTTGAGCTGATGGATTGTTTAAATTGTATCGTTACAATGATCCACTACTATGCAACACTACTGCACTTACTTATACAACTCCAAAAATACTTTTTAAAAATATTATTTTATTCAATTCAAAATTAGTGCTGTCATTGTTGTGGGTTAACGACACTTATTTTATAAACGATAGCATTCGGGACGTTTACTGCGTCCCATATAAACGTCTAGAGAGTAAAAATCGTTATATATAATATATATATATATATATATATATATATATATATAACACACACACACACAAACACACACACACACACACACACACACATACATATACTGCGTGTGTGTGTCTTTGTGAGTATTCACATAATATAATTTATTTGATTTTTTTTCATTACTATTTTAATTTTCCGTGATCTTTCCAAAATTAATTTATTGATAACTCTTTGTCTTTTTAACTTTATTGAAAGTTTCAAAACTAATCTGAGAAAGTAGAAAACAAAATATAAATAAATGTCTATAAATTTTAAAAATAAGAACATAACTGTTTAGTTTTTATAAACGGATAAAATGTATAAGTAAACTATATAAGTAAAAAAATAAAATATTATTATAAAGAATTAATTCATTTCTTGTTCCTGGATGGAACCTACAGGGAAATTAATTGACAGCATAGTGAAAGTCCATTGAAAATTTCAATTGTTAAACTTGTTAAAAGTGAAAATATATTACAAACCAGAAAAAATTAATAACTAAAAGAATATGTGAGAAATTCTCAACGAAATATTAGGATTTAGTAAAACTTTATGAAATAAATGTTGCTAAATCAGGTCTAAAGTTTTAATTTTCACATGATTAATTAATTTTTAAGATTCTTTATGCGTTTTTGAGATTATTAGTGAGATTTGGTACAGATAACAATTACAGAAGCTTTTCATTGTTATATAATGAGAGGGAAATAGATAATTATTACATGTTTCATGTAATGTGTGAAAATGTCATTGAGTTATTGTTAGTTTTGTCCTATTTTCTTTCTTCGTTATGTAATAGTACAACTTTATTGGTATTTAATATAGAATATTAATTTAAAAAAATCGTGTGCGGGGTACCTCAGAGCTTTTCCTCATCACATCGGATTCGCTACGCTCATCCTCCTTGCTTCGGATTCGCTTCGCTCGTCCTCAGAATGTACAAGTCGTTAAATTTAGTTGCTAGAAGTTGGAAAAACTGATCATTTTTGTCATTTTAGCATATATCTACAATGTTAATTACATGGTGAACAATAAAATAATATAAAATCTCTAAAACTGGGGAAAAGAGTGGTTTTAGAGAAAAATGCATAAGAATAAAATATGTTTATTTTACTCTCTAGACTCTAGAGTCTAAAAATCTTAGTGTTCGCTCAGTTTCAAAAACAAATTAATTAAAAGAACACATTATTTTTTTATACTTATATACTATACTTTATTATACTTTTATACTACGATCAAAATGATCAGTTTTTCCAACTTCCAGCAACAATAGCTTAAAATTTTGACTATTGAATGTATGACAATGTTTAGGTTTTCCTAAAAGACAACGATAAGAGAAGTTTTTTCCGTTCTTGGCTAAACTTTTTCTCATCTCTTACTTCCTATAATACCCTACCATAAAAATTCCCAAAATTCAATTTTTGCAAAAAATAATTTTCCATGCAAATTCTTTGGGAGTAGTTCCAAAATATTTGACATAGTTAATAGTTCATCCATTAGGAAGTTTAATCAGGTTTCCGAGAACAATTTTTATTTTAAATTTGACCTAGTAGGAAAACAGTTAGAGATCGAGGTTTATATTAAAAGACATTTATTGTTCCCCTTGAGGAGAACTGTATCCTTTTTTGGTAGACACTTTATATGAAACACCATGTATATATGTTTATCAGGTAATAAAAATTAAAAAGAAGGGTTAGCGTAGCAATAGAAATAATAATGCCTTAGTAAAATTTTAAACAAATTGAATGATTGGCGAGGGCTATGTTGATGAATAGAAAAATTAAAATCGCTCTCTATTTTAATTTTAAGTGACTCGAGAGATTCCTTTAGTAGGTAGCAAAGCTAGACATAGATAGTCTCAAGAGCAAGCAAAGATACTTCTCGAAGATATTTCAGGTAAACAAGAAGTATCTCTATAAAAAGATTTGACTAACGGATTATAGCAGAGCATCTAGTTATGGTTATTAGCTATGCTTTCATTAACAAGAGGTAGCGTTACTATCTTGCGCTAAACTGCATTAGAATTAACATTATAACTTTTTATGTACGGGAATTAGACAGAGAAATAATCTATGTACAAGAATACTCTTGAAGCAATAATTTGTTTTTCAGTAAACGAGGATCATTATGATTGTAAAAAGATTTTTTAATGATGCTAAGAACATAATTTGAGTTTTGATTAAGACGTGAATATAGAAAGATATAGGCCCGTATTCAAAGACATTTTTCTTACCTAAACCTAACATTTTCCTTAAGGAGCCCTTAAGGAAAATGTTAGATTTACAGTTTAGGTAAGGAAAATGTAAGGTCTCCTTAAGGAAGCCTTAAGGGTTCCCTAAAGAAAATGTTCGGTTTAGGTAAGGAAAATCTCTTTAAATACGGGCCCTAGTCTCTTAGAAAAGGGTGATATAAGCCTTACAGTTTTTGGCATTGGCCTTTTTTTTTGTTGTTTTTGTATTAGTTTAATAGATGTTCATAGATTGCATAATTTACTACTAGTTATTTATAGTTAAATTTTCGTATGTTGCTCTTATAACTCTTGTAGGACACCGCGGAAACTAACCTGTATACTATATCACTTTACTTAATTATAAAACATGACATTACCGGAGCTGACCCCAACGGTGTGATCACTTTGGTAAGATTTATTAATCGAAGTCATAAATGATTAGTACTTAATTCTCGTCTGATGTAACTGAACTCCCATTATCTAACGAGAATGCCTCATCGCTTGGTAATAAAAGTAGGCCTTACTTAAAGTCAAGAAATGTTGAAGTCGAATTGATTGCGAAATAAAGTAGAGTAATTAGTTACTAGTTTAATGTCTTCTATCACGTTTACCAACTACAACTTTGTTTTCGATTTTTGGGTTGTGTACGAAACGAAGCGTAAGCAAGATATTTTTTTTCTTTGCTTGTGCAAACCTTCTCTATAATAGACTAACAAAGAAGAGATAGAGATATATATTATTTTCCACGTTTAAATAATGCATTTAAACTCAGGTCCATAAAACCACTTTTTCATATAACTTTATTAAAACTACATTCCATATAATAAAACTATAATTAATTAACAAATTGCAAAATGTCCGCAATATAAGCTATGATACAATCATTGATATATGATATGTTACTAAACATTAAATTTTGATTTTGATAAATGAGGCTAATAATTCATTTTGTTCATAAAAGCGGAGTTTTAAAGAAGATAAACTATAGGCAAAAATTATCAGCAATAAAGAAAAAAAAACTGCGCTAATAAAACATCATGCCTTCCTGTGGGAATGCTCAGGACATCACAGGGCAGTGCACTCGAAATACAATAAAACATGTAATTAAAAATTCCTAAATCATCAAAAACTTGATTCCATTACGCATTCGTATGATAATTTATTTATAAATGCGTGGTTATGGTAATCCAAGCGTTGCTTCCCACCATTTAGAGCAAATTATTAAAAATATTACACATTAGCCCGTCCTTTACATTAAGCAAACATAAAAATCTATTTAACAAACAAAATATGTTTTTATATATTACCAAAATTTAATTGAATATTGAAAAATGTATAAACTAATTAAATTAAATTTAAATTATTTATAATTAAGATGAATTCTATTATACACGAATTTTACATGAGTGTTAAGTTTATTTTTTAAGTTTTATTTTTATTCACAAAAAAATAAAGCCTGCAAAAAGTAATTTTATGTTAATTTCACTAAAAAACATATTTTCTCGAAACTTAAGTATAAAACTTCAAAACTATAAAAGCGAATTAAAATAAAAATTAAGCCACTTATTGGATTTAAGTAAAACTGAAAATTATAGACCTTTTTCATGAAAAATTAAGTAATAAAATATGAGTAGTTTAAGTATTTTCTAAACTAACGGTTTACAAAGTACGGGGTACAAATTACTTTTCTTTACAAACTGAGTCGTAAAGCACTCGACTGGAACCAGACATTTCAACTGTTATACTGTAGAAAATTAATTAGAACTACAAGAAAATTGACTTTTGCATGAAGTTCACGATACTTATTTTAATTTTTCTGTTTTTAATAGCACGTTGTTATTAGCAGTGACGTTTTGTTTGATAAATACTCATAATAAATTTTTGAGAAAAAGATTTTTTATAAAAAATATTGATAAAAAATATACTTTTTTTCTAATACAACAAGCCGACATAATGTCCCCAAGAGTGCTAAGGACGCATATTTTTATTCTAAACATTAACGCATTTACCAGAAATAAATTCCCTCGTTCTCAGACATCTGTTTAATTCCCACCGGTTACTCATCCAAGTACTGACCTCTTTCGATATGAACTCACTGCTTAACAATAGTGATAAAAAATGACCAACCTCAATGACTTCTACCACATAAGCTCATTTGTTTTCTTTAAAAATTCGCTAAAATGGATAAATTAGCCTCTAACCCCAATAATAGGAAACACTTTTTATTCCCAAGAAGGAAAATTTACTTTTTATTCCCAAGGGAGAGAAAAGTGCTTCTTTACTCTCAAAAAACTAGTCAATAAACTTCAAATTAAAAACCCGTCTGAAGATAAAATATGTCTTTAAACTTCTTATTTACTTAGGCGGGAAATATGTTTGCACCAGAACATCTCTTTCAATTCTTCTTAATTCTCATCTTTAAGAAGCAACAGGCTGCAAAGTAGCTTCGCCACAAGCTGCTGCCATTGCCTTGTCCCAACTGATCTTAGGTCTTCATACTTGCCTTTTCCTTCCTTGCCCATCTGTTGTCTGAATATATGCCCTGTCCACTTCCTACATTAAATATATTTACCAATATCTGTCGTTTGGGTTTCATTTCTTATCCAATCTTTGCGATTAGAGCTAAATATGATTTTTAAAAAGTAATTTTTACGCCTGCTCTCAAAGTGCATTTAACTATTAAGTATTTAGCCATTCAGGTTTTAAAAGCTTTATGAGCTAAGTGTTTTAAACTCACTTAGCATTTAGGGTTATTTATGTTAAGAAGTTTTCCTAAAACGAGTTTATCTGATACTACTGAGTTTTTGCAAACAGTTATTACACAATTATATCGTGTCAATTACTGTCAAGAAACTTCGACATGCTTTTAACCTCACACATTGCGTCAAATTGAATAATATCGTATAACTTTTACGTAAGACAATGAAGGCTTAAGAAAAACAATAAACAATTATAAAATAAAAAACTTCCAAAAATTAATGAGCGATAATTGCTAGTTACCTATTTGGAAAGAGTAATAATTTAAAGTCAAAACAAAAATGAGTAAATTAACAAAATAAAAGGAACCGGAGATATACTAAGTTAAAGAATGAAGTACAGTGAACTTTGCTCGGACTTGGGGTTACATCAGAAAGCTAATTGGTAGGTGACGGGTGTGAGCCTTCAGACACCTGTCCTATAATCTTAATGATTATCCTTTTTATATTTATACCGTGAAGACCACATGGAAAGGTTTGTATTAGCAAAGTAAACTTTGTCATTAGTCGTTTGTAAATACAACACACTACTTTAAGTTAGTATGAAAGTAATTTGTTTTAATTAAGCTCTAATTTTTAGGCATTCTTCGTCAGGGAACCACTAGGCAAAGGAAATTGAGTATACGCTATTTCGATCTAGAAAGCAACTTAATGCTAAATCTATATCAGTCACTTTGTTAAATACGCTGTCTATTCAAGTAAGTATTTTACGACAATGTAATATACACCTGAGGATGAGTCTTCCAGTGGCGAACGCGTCACAGTAGGTGATGAATCCGATGTTTCGCTTTCAATGCAGGAGGCAACTTCAGGAACGTAGTACATCATATTAAATGATAACAGAATGCTCAACAAAACTGAGCTGATAATTTGAGACGAAGATAGATCCCTCATCTCTAATCTTCAGTCCAGTTTTGTAGAGCATTATGTTTTCGTCCATTGTGAACCTTCATCCTCACAATGCTTCCCACAGAGAAAGCAAACGTCAAATGTATCATCTATACTGACGCGGTCACTACCCCAAACCCTTAACCGCGAAAGCCAAAGTACTTTATAAAAGTATACCTTCTTTACAAGATGACTAATGAGGCATCACTCACTTTATTCTAACTGAAAAGATTGTCATAATTTCCATGTAAACTAGAAGAAAGCTTGCTTAAACTAATAAATACTAATAATGAGTGATAATGGCGTCAGTATTAATTTTAAAGATTCAAACGCGAAATATTGTAGAGAAAAATGATCTTCAAACAAGTGAAGATCATTCTTCACTTAGGTAAAGATCCGTTTTCACTTACTTGAAAATCATTCTTCACTCATGTGAAAATCATTCCTCACTTATGTGAATTGATTCTGATGTCAATTGCTGTAAAGAAGATTCTCAATCCTCTGTTTAACTGAAGTTAAATGGCGGTTTAAAGCCTATTATATTAGGATATATATATATATATATATATATATATATATATATATAATATATATTATATATATATATATATATATATATAAATGCATTCATATCCTTTTAATTCCACATAATTACTGTATTTTAATTCTCAATATATTCTCTAACAACCTCTGTATAATAATATTTCAAAATATTCTTGCCCGTGTCATATATAATGATTGAACTGATGCTTTTAAACTCCTACATTGAAATTAGTACAGTACCAATTGAAAGAGAATATTACTCTAGTTTTGTAATCCTTTTACTTATTTGACTAAGTTTTAACTTTAATAAACAAATTTATAATCAACAGTTAAAAAGATAGTAGATATAATTCAGCACGACTTGACGGCATCTCATTGAGACATGATCACTGTGATTGTAAAGATCACGATCTGGTCTGAAACAATCTAAGACGGATCCATAAGATAGTTAAAACTTTTAATAACAAGACTTCCAACAAATCTTTCCAATAAAGAAGTTTACGAAATTTCAAGTAATAACGATTTGTGGAACAATGTAAAGTAAATTTTGCTTGAGTAATATTTTTTTTAGATTAACAAGTAAGAAAATATCATAGCCAATTAGATTTTTCATAATACAATGAATAGATAGGTCACACTTTATGCCTTAGATAACATATATTTGACCCTAGAGAATTTACTGAGCTATGTAAACCAGATTTATAACACGAAATATAAATTTTGTGAAAGAAACAAAATTTATTTCTTATTCTAGGTTAATAAATGAAGACTTCAGTCCTATAGAAATTTTATTTAAATAAACATTAATTACAGACGTTTCGCATGGCGAAGCCAGGCATCTTCAGTGTAAACAAAAACCAAAAACAAACAACCAACACTAAAAATATTTAGTAAAGCATACCAAAACCAAAAGAAGATTACAAAAACTTTACCACAGTTAAACAAATAATTTGAAATATATGGAAAAAACAACATCAAGTTTAACAAAACAACAAAACTCAAGTTAAATGAACAAAATCAAACAATAAACAGATAAGGTATTATTGAAATAAGGTTAGGAAAGAAAGGAAGTCTGGTGGAAATTTAAAAACTAAAATAAGATTTGCAAATTACGGGGGGCTAATTTTGAACCCCGCAATTTATATTAAATATATTGCTTAAAGTAAGCAAAAATATATTGCTTTACTAAATATTTTTGGTGTTGGTTGTTTGTTTTTGGTTTTTGTTTACACTGAAGATGCCTAGCTTCGCATGCGAAACGTCTGTAATTAATGCTTATTTAAATAAAAATTCTATAGGACTGAAGTCTTCATTAATTAACCTAGAATTTAATTCTTAACAGTCCAATAACTATTTTGTTAATTTATTTCTTATCTGTCAAATCAGTCAAGAATTAACATGATTGTACTGCACAATATGTTACAAGCTTGGCTTCAAACAACTTAATGCACTTAAAAGATGGGAGCCACAGCTAGATTACTTAATTACATCAAACAAATCTTATAGCGTAGGAGTAACGCAAAATGCCTGTAATAGGACTTAATCTAACGTAGAACAAAATCTATCTAAGGGAGTTAATAAAAAGGCCCAACAACGTGGCTACATGCTAGGTTATCCATCACCTGTCCTTAATTACTATCTAATTATTACCTAATTACTCATATAAAACAAAGAAAAGTGTCTCAATTATACTAAGAGAACAAATATGACTTGATCACAGAAAACCCATCATCACCCACTAATCACATAACGTTGAAATTTAAATCTTAAACCAACTTTGGCCCTGGTCATGAGTCATTATCAATCGTCAGTACTGTGGTGAAGGTCCAACATATCCTACAACGGCCATGTTTAGAATTATTAAGTTATCTAATTATTACGTTGAGACTAGCTCTCGAAGTAATCTACTTCGTTAAGAAATCTACTTTGACATTAAAAGAGGTAGTGCGGAAAAAGTAAATTAAACGCAAAAAAAAAGTTAGTATGTTAGAGAGTTGTACTTAGTACAAAAATCATTATATCCCTGTAGTTGTGCTATACGGAAAATATTTTTTATAAAGTTATTAACCTGATGATGGTGTTTACCGCTGTGTACCCAATAAGGCTCCATTACGTTTGACGAATAAGTAGTGCTGGAGGTGACAAATTAACACGATATAAGCAAATTTGCAAATATATTGTTCAAAAATCGTAACTTTTAAACTGGTTTATGGGTTAACTTACATAGAAGAATATGCGACTTTAATTCTAGCCTAATCCAAAAACTTATCGATTTTTACCTATTCATTACATAAACAATAAGGGTGGACCCTTTTATAAGGTCATTATTGTACAAGTAACATTCCAGTACACACACAATCATTTTTACTTTTCCTCATTTATACCGAAGGTATATAGGAAAAGTATAGTGTTTGCGAAAAATCCGTAATCGGGATGTCACGGGAATTATGCGTTTCAGGTGTTTTTAAGGCATCACGAGTGGTTTTTACAAAGTTGTTTGTCTGTGTGTGACTGTGTGTGTATCTGTTATCATCGTAGCTCCTAGCGTATTTATGCTAAAGTTAAAACTTAGTACAAAAAGCATTAAACCGCTGTAGTTGAGCTATTAAAAAAATATGTTTTTATAAAGTCATAAACCGGCAATAATGACTCAGTAAAAATTTAAAAAAATCATAATACGCAACAAAAAAATAATGTAGACTGGCTAATGCGCGCATGCAGCCATGTATAAGGCTAACAAATGTGCCAAGTTTTATCTCATTATCAGCATTAGTTCAATTTTAATCAAATGATTTGCGTACGTTTTTTAAAAAATAGAAAAAAATCGGAAAAATATATAAGTTAGTTGGTATTTGGTACAAGTATACTCTTTTATATAATAAATAAGTAGGTACACCAAATTTTGTTTTAATGGATATTCGGCAAGTATATCCATAATTTTTGTTGCATTATAAAAGTTAAGCAGCATTGAGCATGGTCAGTGCTGTATGGGTGACCGCTGAAAATGAAACAGATTCATTTACTATATCTAAGGACGAGTCCGAAGCAGGGAGGATGAGCGTAGCGAATCCGATGAGATGAGGAAAAGTTCCAAGGTACCCGATTTTTTTTTATTTTACAAGGTTTTAAAATTTTCAATTGAAGTTGTTTTCATCAGATTCCACAAAGTCAGTAACAGAATTTTCAACAATGATGGAAAAGTGACTCACTTAAATAAATATTAAGTAAATATAGACTTATTTATATAAGTATTAAACAATCTCCCCCTTAAACAATAATTAATACTAACTAATTTTCAAAAACAGTAAAAGCCAAATGTTACACTCATTTCCTGGATCAAGATAATTAACCAGTGAACTAATAAAATAATTCTACTGGAACATTAATCATTTAAAATCTATTAATACACATCCACAACATTAATTCCCATGTCACATTCGTTATTTATTATTATCACGATGATTTAGAACATAAAAAATAAAAAATATTTTGAAAGCAAGGTCAGAAAAGCTTTTTAGTACTTAATGCAGTTTTAAACATGAGAACAACAAAAACTACCTTCATCCTTTTTCCATATAAATATAAAAATAAATCCATCAATAAATATAATAATAATTTAAATTAGCGAAATATATATTATCCACAATTTATCCATTAGATACCGAGCAATTTTGCTGGAGGTATTATTACTTGCAAATTTGTTTACATTTACATCGTGCAAGAAAGGTGAAATGATAGTGAAGTAAATAAAGGATAATCTAGCTAAGGTGTGGTCGATATAAAAGGCCAAGGATCTATATAAACTTGGTTTATTTGCCACTATTCTTTATTTAAGTTGAGCTCAGATCAGATTTAATCTCAACGTTGTTTGAAGTCATTTAATGTTAAATCTTTTGCAATGTTACATTTTTAGAATGATATATTTTTATCCCTTCTAATAAATGTAATTGTGTTCTTGAGAGAAGTCTATTTAGTGATAGATTTGCCCTTCGCATCGTTAAATAAGTATATACAAATATTAGATATTTACTTTTAATAAACCTATTCTTGGCTTCTGTTATAACTTCTGTTATTTAATACATTCATAAGAAACTATATTAACTGCAAGCTTTCAATATGAGACTTTTTTGCACAAGACTAAAAATTTTAGCATGATGAAAATATATGCATGGTGGAACATATCAAATAACGATAAAATTAAATTGATAAAAAGTCATGTACGGGGTACCTAGGAGATCAGGTAATAAGTTGTCGAAACTAAAGGAAGTACATTATAAAGGATGGTCTTCAGGATGACTCGTGTAGACTTTGTAGAGATGCTCCAGAAAACATAGACCATATAGTGTCTGGGTGTAAAATGTTGGCTCAAACTGAATATAAAAACAGACATGATAACGTGGGGAAAATAATTCATCATAAAATTGCTAGTGCCTACAACCTGCTGAATGACATAGAATCACAGACGCCGTATTACAAATATAATCCAAACATAGTATTAGAAAATAGACAGGCTAAACTACTCTGAGACCGACATTATTAACAGATAGGATAGATGCTAACAGACCTGATATTACACTATTAGACAAAACTACCAGAAAACTTTACTTAATAGATGTCGCCATACCTAATACTCATAATTTAGAAAACACATTTCAAACTAAAATTAATAAATATCTAAAATTAGCAGAAGAATTGAAAGTTCAATGGCAACTAAATGAAACCGTCATCATCCCAATAGTAATGTCAGCCACTGCCATAGTCCCTAACAGTATTCACGACTCATTCAAACATTTAAATCTTCCTGATAACATGTATACAACTCTGCAGAAATCAATAGTTCTAGACACGTGCAGTATTGTTCGCCGTTTTCTGTCCAGATAATTATAAAATAAAATAAAAATAAAAAAAGTAAAATTGTAGAAACTTGGCACACTGTGTCCGCTCTACAATTAACCACTTTCAAAGTGAGAAAAAAACCTAAACATAATAATAATAATAATGCCCGTTTTACGGCCTTTCGGCCCTTCAGGGTATTCGCCCTGCGGAAACCACCTCGGGTGGGTCACATATACTATGCTCAAAGTAAAGCTAAAGTTGGCGAAATAATTATACATCAAATTCTATTCATAAAAACTGAGAGCATAGCCTGGGCTGTGAACCCCGGACCTCCGGTGCTGCAGTCCAGTACTATACAACCGTTGCTACAGAGACAGATAAAAACATAATCGTAAACAGTTATAAATGGTTTCTACTCCCAGTAAGTCTCAATATGTGAGTTGGTAACTATGACATAAATATAGTAATTTGTTACCTTTTTTGGTAACTTTAAAGAAAAAAATATAGCGTACCAAAAAGAAAATTTACATCAATATTACTATATAATAGACATTTTTCTGCAGCGATTGATAGACATACATCATAGATATTTGTACAAACCAAAACAAGAAGATTAATTTTAACAAAAATCTATTATTTATGTCTAAAAATAAATTAAACACAAAAGTATAAGGTAAATTGTCTAGAAAGAGTAAGGTACATTGTCAACAAAAAATTAAGGTATATTGTAACAAAGAGTAGGTACATTGTCAACAAGAGTAGGTACATTGTCAAAAAATTAAGGTATATTGATAACAAAAGAGTAAGGTACATTGTCAACAAAAAATTAAGGTATATTGATAACAAAGAGTAAGGTACATTGTCCACAAAAAATTAAGTATATTGTGTCAACAAAAAAGGTATATAAGGTACATTGTCAACAAAAGAGTAAGGCACATTGACAACAAACGTAGGTATCAAATATCATTTAAATTGTTTATATTTTCAATTTATAGTTATTTATGCCACAAGGCTGAGAGTGTGTCTTTATGCACGGCAATTAGATTTTAGAAGCGAGTCGGGAAAAATTGCCAAGACATAAAGACATTCTCAGCCGGATGGCATACACTTTTTTTTGAGGTAGCACTCATTAAATAAACTGCGCTATATACTTAATTGAAAAAAAACAAACGTAAAAAATAAATACATGTTAAATTATAATGAAAAATAACAAACAAATGACAAATAAATACCTGTTTACAATTCATCCATAGCTTCACACTTTAACTCAAAAATGTTAAAGCTTTACAAATAAACACACAAAAATTGTCAATTAGAACACCTTTTAAAAACGAATAAATTAGTCTACGAACAAAAACAGAAACAAATGAACGTTTTGAAGAAACCTCATGATGGTTTTACACAGATTGTTTTTTTGAACACGCTACATTACAGTAATGGCGGCAATATATGAATTACTTTTACGTCCTAGGAGTCTTTTTACATTCATTATTGTCCTCGGAGGTAAAAAGTACTAAATAACCTCCTATAACAATAATGATTGGCTTCTCATCCTAAAAACGGTCCAATAAAGTGTTCAATTACGTACTACCTCAAAAAAAAATATATTTTTTTTAATTTTAAATTTAGCAAAATAATAATATTAAATAAATAAATCGTTTATTTATACCTCAAAACCTGTATTGAGGTATCATTTACAATGATTAAATTACTAAATATATATAAATTAAATAATATACATCGACCATTTGTTTCTCATAAGCTCAAAGCTTGTGTGCGATGGCGGTTTAACAAAAACGAAAAGTTTATTTTTTTAGACAACACAATCAGATCTAAAGTTTAATTTTTGTGCAATGTTAAAACTTAGCACGAAAAGGGAGAAGTAATCGTGATATATAGACACAAATACTCTCTTTCTCACACACACACACACACATGCACACACACACAGACAGCTATCATAATGAAAACAAATTAAGAAACTACCGTTTTAGGCGTATTAAAAACATCTAGAATAATGAACATGAAACTTTAGTTTTGGATATTGGAATAAAACACAAAACTTTTAGTATGCCTACATACTAAAAGGCAGCAGGTAAGGAACAAATCGCGTACGGGGTACCTTGGAACTTTTCTTAATCACATCGGATTCGCTATGTTCATACTTCCTACTTTGAGGCTCGTTTCGCTCGTCCTTAGAATACTCAAGTCGTTAAATTTATACTGTAATACATCTTCAAAATACATCTTTGGCACTCGCTTCGCTCGTCCTCAAATAGAAAATACATCCGTTTCATTCCCAGTGGTCACACATCCCGGCAGTGAACACACTCGACGCTGAGTCATTATTTCGGTATAATGTTGTAAAAAAATATTTTTCGACAAAAAAACTGCACCTATAGATTGATTTTTGTAGAGAGTTTCAACTCTATAGCATAAATACACTGGGAGCTACGATGATAAAAGACATACACACACACACACACACACACACTTACATACAGACAGAAAACTTAGTGAAAACCACTCAGGAGGCCTTAAAACCCCTTAAACGAATAATTCCAATGGCATTCCACTTTCAATTTTGTTTTCAAACACAATACTTTTCCTATATACCAACAGTATAAATAAGGTAACAGTATAAATAAATAACATTTTAACAGTCATAAAATAAATAAATGAAATTACTATACAGATTAAGTTTAACAAATATAAATATTTGTTAATTATATTATAAATATAATTCATAAATTATTATGAAATCACCTAAATTATCCTCTATAATATAAGATAATACTACATTAATGAATATAAGTTCTCATCTATAACATCAAGCGTCCAATTTATTTTTCAAGTTTGAAAAATAAATGTTCAAATCGATTATTATAAATTTTAATCAATAAAGCTTTTAAAAGAAGAGTATGTACATAGTTAAGTAATAATCCGTTTCTTAAAACAACTAATCAAGTTGGTAGATATGATATAGGGGGGATTTTTATGGAGCACTAAAGTTTGTATTTTATATTAAAGGTTGTATGGGTTATAAAATATTACATTATGAAATATGATCCAAGAGGAACAATTTTCTAAAATTATTATTATTAATATATATTTTTTAATTCGACTATACAGCACAAATTTATCATAAAATGAGATCGCTCAACAAGAGTTAATAGGGTTGATTAAAAACATAATTATTTCATTTTTAATAAATAAGTAAAATATACTTAAGAAGATTTACAATTTTCAACAACCTGAGATTTACTTTATAAGATAACAAAGATTGTTTTGACTTAACGATTTCACAGCAGTCATCGATTTTAGTTTTTTATTTAAAATAAAAATATATACAAATAAAATTATTGTATTTGCTGCTTGTATCGAAAATAGCTATTCCAATGTCACTAGAGCAGGTTGGGAAAATCACTCCCCCCCCCCCTTAGGGAAGGAAAATAAGAGTTATAATTTTTCTCTTATATTTTCTTATAAAAATACACTTATAAAAAAAAATAAAGTGTATTTTTTTTAATCAGCTTGTTTTTGAGAAGGTTATAATTATTATACCCGCAAAAGGTTAGAATAGGTGATGCAGGTTACATGTTCATTGAGTAACTAGTCGTTAATTGAGTTAGAATTGTAAGATAAAAGATATTTTAGCCACAAGCAGCTATTGAAAACCATTCAATCAGACGTAAATAAAATATTGCGTTTCGCTCTTGGGTTAATTATTTATTTTACAGACAAAAGTTAAGTTAACTTCCTCGGCAAACTTCGGGAGATAAATATTTTATCCCCTTTGGCCTAAAAGCGTCAGAGAAAATGCAGTTTTCTCTAGCAGAAAAAACTATAACTCATTCGGGAAAACACGCTTCGCTCCCTTCTTGCAGAAATAACTATTTATCATGGATAAATCATAATGTTTGGTCATGAAAACAAACACAAATAAGTAGTTATCCTTTCTAATTTAATATGGAATGGTATCAAATCAGACGTCCATTCTTGCACCTAGAGAGATTTTAAAAGAAATCCTAACTTTTAATGTGGTAAACAAAAAATGTCTGCAAGAGTTGCTGACATCAAGTTACGGAGAAGTGTTAATTAGACGCACGCGCTGTAGACGCTCTAGGCAACAAGCAGATAATATCCAAATCAAAATTAGTAACAAAATGGTTACCTAATCACCAGATGTTTCTTACTGATCCTATATAAATATAGTACAACTTAAATATGCACCAAACAAATTTTTATTATTCTTTTGAGCTAATTTATTGTGTATTTCGCAGTAAATTGTGTGTTAATGGTAAAGTTTAAAAAGTCTACTACACATAAATATGTTGCTTTGTAAAAAACCTCAACGAAGCTAATTGTTAAGTTTCAACGACATCGTGATTCTACAATCTAAATATCGAGATACAAATAACTTTTACTCTTTTACTAGTGGCAACACTGGAACTGGCTTTAAAGTTATTATCTAAAAAAACTACACTAGTGTATATGATTAGGAATAGAAATAATATTGTAACAGATATTTTTATTATTAAAATATCCTTAGCGTGCTTTGTCCTTAAACTTTTAAAAACTACTATCTTTATACTGGAACGAAAGGAAAACGTTATCAAGCGAGAAGATACTAATTATCAAAGAAAATAAAAATAAACGAGAGAGATGAAAATACAGATAGCATTGTTTAAAACTGTCACATCTTTAATTACTTAATAAAATTAAAAAGTGGAGCAATATTAAATATATAGATATTTTTATGAAAGCAAACACTAATAATATTTAATATACAGAACCTATAGCTTATCATCGATGATTTGATTTCACCTGCAAAGAAAACACAATCTCTAACCTGGGGGCACGGCAGTGCCCCCGCGTAGTGTAGGGGTCATTGGTGTACTATCCATTACAGGAAGCATCTCGAGAATATTTTCACCCCCACATATCTTTTAATTAAGAAAATTAAAAATTATATTTTAATGTTAATCAAAAGATCTTTTTAGCTGACCCATCCTACCGAATTTCATATTTTTACCATTCACAGGTGTTGAGATATAATGGCTCAAAGTTAGGCAATTTTGACTCTCATTCACTCACTTACTCACTCATCAAAACTCTATGGCACTTCCAGCAGTTGTAGACACTTGAAATTTGGTATATAGATAACTGTTGATATAAAAATCAATGAAAAATTGTCAAAGCTAACATTTTTCATTTCCTCTTAAGTAATATATTTTACCTATGTTGATAGGTAATCCTAACCTCAAAAAAAATGACAACTAGCACTACCTATTACAGCACTCCAAAACTAAGAACAACCAGAGTTTTAATTTTAACAAAATATTTTTACGGAATTTATCTATTGTATAATTAAATAAAGTGGAACTGTTTAGTAATAAATAAGTAATGTGATATGCTGTACCTAATTAATAATTTAATTATATTTCTTGGCGTATTTTTGTAAGGAATAAAGTTCAAGCTTACAAAAAGAGATCTTTGAGATATTGTGAGATCATTGAATAAGCCGAGTCGTAGGTTTCCATATGAGGTCTTGGCGGTTTCAGGTACCTCACTACCTTAAGCTACGCAATGGCAAAGTCACAAAGTAAAACAGCTAAGACCTCATATCATTGACAAGCATTAATGGGAACCTACGACTTGGCTTATTCAATAATGTCACAACTTTTTACGCTAGACTTGGCTCTTTTTTTACACTCATATGTTTTTGTTAGGATTATCATGAAATAGAGTGATATAAACTAAGCACACAACCCATGTGCGAAACACTTAAGGTCAAACAATATTAATACCAAAAACCATCACGATTTTGGGTGTGTCAGATAAAACTGAAATTATTACTAAACCTGGAAATGCCTACTACAAATTGAAAAATTAAAAAAAAAAGTCAAGAAAGAACTATTTTTTTTTTAATTTTATATCGAATACAACGAACCTATCAGCAAGGAGTATAGTAAAATTATATATACTATTTGCTATCAGTGTCCAAATCACACTTCTATAGCTATCACTCCTGCTCATTCTTTAGTATACTCAACTTCTTGTAGTATAGTACTTTAAATATAGTTTTATGAGATATTTTTTTCGAATCGTAAGCTTTTTGTTCCACCTTATTTAGATTTACGTGATTTAAAACGCTAACGTCAATAAATTAAAGGTTAAGATAAGAAAATAGAGTTCACAAAAACAACAAATAATCTCAGTCCCTTTAACAAGAAAATAATTGTTATAAAAACTAACACTACCGCCAAAAAATAATAAATAAGCCTTAAAAAGAGTTCATAGTTAAACTAATAGTTAAACTGTAAAAAGAGCAACTTACAAAATGAATAAACGTAAGCTGTAACTTTAAGTTCAAATGAAGTACGTACCTGAAATCAAAAAGAAAAAAATAATGACCAAATAATATAAATAATAATTGCACATATTTAATAATTATAAGGAGGAAAAAATTGAAAATCGTGAACTTCATCGAATCCTCACGAACTAGCATCACAACAATCGAACAGAATAAAAAATGTTCTTTTGTGAGTATGGCTGATTCGAACCAGACTAGATTAAGTATCTAGTCTGGTTCGAATCAGCCATACTCACAAAAGAACATTTTTTATTCTGTTCGATTGTTGTGATGCCAATTCGTGAGCATTCAGCAATCAGCATTCGTCAGTAAAATCTATAAATAGAAAACGTAGTCAATTTACTATCAAATGTTACAGATAAAAAATTGGGGGGAGGCCAAGCGGGGGAATAAAAAATTTTTCCTATTATTGGGTCATTAGAGCCGATTATATCCATTTTTTTAGGGGAGAGGTATTCTCTAAATGTATATAGGTCACAGATCAATTTTTGTGATTTTTTTGGGGGTGACACCCCCAAAATGTATGAGAGGGACCCGACCAAACAAAATTTTTTACTAGCTCAAAATCCGTATCAGGTCCAAAGAAGTTTGGAGCAATAAAAATTTGTTTTGATTATTTTGGGACATCAAAACAAAATTTCAAAATTGGGCCTCTCAAAATTTCCAAGGGGGACACGACCAAAAAAATTTTTTTTATTGGCTCAAACTTATTTACAGGTCAAAAGAAGTTGTTTTTTTGTCCCCCAAAATCTATAAGGGAGTCCGACCCAATAAATTAGAATAAAATATAATCAACGTCTCTAGATCAAATCTTGTATGAACCTTGGGAATAAAATGCTATTTTTTCCTAGCAATTACCTTTCCCGGCTTCGCGTCTGGAGTAAAATACTTTGGTTCCCTCGGCTTAAGCCTTTGGAATCAACTAATTGCAGAGGGAAATAATAGCATTATTTACTCCCTTGGTGCATAAATAACTATTATGATGTGGGCAGTTTCCTCGTCACGCTTATTATTAATATTTATTATTTTATAAAATTTATACACTTATTATTATTTATTTATTCAAGTTCAAATTTATTACTTAAAGGGATTAAGCAGAAAAAGACCTTTATATCATTTTAGGTTTAAAATTATATTTTTGAATAAGACATAATCTTCCATATTTGGCATAAAACTAGAATATAAGACAGAGAACATATATTTCTTTATTTATTTATAAAAACAGCGAGCAGAGATCAATAACTATTTTTAAACTACAATTTAAATAAAAAGAGACGATAACATTTAATAAATTTCAATGTGAAGTAAAAAACAAAAAGGAATAAACAACATCAGTATAGAACTATTAATACATAGTACTAATTAAATAATCAAATCAATTATTGTTAAATAAAAATACTTAGAAACTTAAACTTTAATTAAAATAAAAAGTACAGTATAATAAAAAAATTATTACTTGAGATTTAACTTTTATAAAACTGTGAAATATGTAACTTAAAAAATACTAAGATTTTAATAAAATATTATGGAAATGAAACAATATTATATAAACATATTTATTCAAATAAGAAAAATACACATGAAATGATAATTAATATCTTAGGTGAATATCAAAATTTAAAATTATAATTAGTATAATAGAAATATCATCATAATTTTTATGAAAAAATAGCTAATAAAATTTATAATAATAAATGTGAATCTACATCTACTAAGAATTAGGATGTATCACGATAATTTTATATGATTGCACTTGAGCAGTAGCTAATTATTAAGGAATAATGTATATTCTGACTTATACAAACCAATTAAAAAACCAATAAAATCATGGTACAACCATTTTTATCATGGTTTACAAACCATGATTAAAATTAATAAACAAACTTGAGTTGAAAAAAATATTTTATTGTCAAACCACAAAAGGTACATAAAAAGTAGAAAACTGACCGGGTTTAACTATAAAGAAATATTTTTTGAAACTCAAGTGTGTTTATTCATTTTAATCATGTTTAATATATACTACAAAATCTCTGTCAAAACAACTTATAATTACAAGCCATAGAAAAAAGAACATATTATGACTAATTTATTATAACTAAACTGATTCATAACAGTCAACCTAAAATAATATTATTACTTTACAAGATCATTGTAAAAATAACATATTTAAAAACTTTAGAGAAGAAGAAAAGCTCCAGAGAAGAAAAAAAAAACTCAAAGGTGTCATCTTGAAAAAATACGGGCCTTCGGCCCGTAGCCGCTACGCGGCCTCGGCGCTTCGCGCCTCGTCCGCTCCACGGCGTCGGCCCACCGGGCCGCTTCGCGGCCCGGGGGCCTCCCTGTGGCCGCTTCGCGGGCCACATTGTTGTTGGTTTGTATTATGTGTTGTTCTTGTTACATGGCATTTTGCCATGTATCTAGCGAATTTTCACAGCCTTTCCACACAGGCCCGCTTCGCGGGCCTGAGAGGCTTTCTCACAAATTTGATTTTGCTAATTGAGATTTTATTCATACTCTATTATTAAATAGTATGCTATAATATTAAAATTAAGAAGCATTATTGTGCCGGCAATCGCGCAACAATCGTCACGAAATTCATTTAGCTACACAAATTTAAAGTCAGACAGCTTTAACTTCACAGAGTTTTATTGATATAAGTATCGATAAGAAGAAGGAACAAACTGTAACATAAAACGTCCCGTTTTCGCGAACAATAATCGAACAAGAACCCGTAAAAAACTCATTTGAACCCTGGTTAGAACCCGTAAAAGAATATTTTACCGTCTAAACTAATAAATCTTGAAACGAATCGAAAAACTAGAATAAAATACGTCAAACATAATTCTTTCCTGACAGTGTTGTCCAAAACAAAAACATTACAAAAAAAAAAAAACAAATATAGATAAAAATAAACCTAGCGGCGGCCGCGACAATTATAAACAAAAATATATTCATGATTTTAGTTTTTAAATAAAAATGCCGTTTCCGTCACTTAAGATTGCCTGACTGAGCTGAAACCGGTCGCAATCGTTTTAGAATGACTTCGACCATATAAAGACTACTTCGAGGTTCTTCCGCTTTACGGGCCTGCTTAGCTCGGCGTGGTTTAGTGGAAGCCATTTTTGTCTGTCTCTCTGGACAGTAGGCTTACCAGGATGGAGCTAGAGGTAGAGGCCCCTCTTTTATACTATATCACCACCCTCTAACACTACTGAACCCAACAGATATCGTACGAGTCTTTGACCTAGACGTATACATATATACAAGATTATATATATATGTATACCGTTTGCGCCATTTGTGATGGTTCGATTGAGCTGAAATTGGTCTTAATCGATTCAGCTAGCCGTCTACCTAAACACGAAATACCTTGTTTTATAGCCATTTCAAGTTTCAAAAAAAATTTTTTTCATGACGTCATAACTTTGGTTGATGACGTCATAATGTTTTTATAAACAATAGGCCTCGTAACCTCCTCGACATCTCGCGATTTGCAAAGTTTCGTTCCAATTTGAGAACGCCTTCGAGAGTTATCGTTCGCCATACGAAAGGGTAGAAACTCTTACATACATATATATATATATATACATATATATTATATATATATATATATATATATATATATACATATATATATAAACTTTTTTTCGGACATATATTTTGTTATCAGGAAGTAAATAGTAACCGATTCCGCTCACTCCACCTTCAACTTCCGTCATCCGAACAACCTCATAAGCGTCATTTCATAATGAAAATTCGCTAAAAGCTTGAGATACTCTACTGAAAACGATAAAATACGTAGATAAAATACTGCAACAAAATTTTACGTGATTGTTTTCATATCTTAACTATAATATAAAGTTCAATGCCTTAAAAGTACGTTTCCTTTTAAAGAAAGGGACATACAAGATTAATCGTTATGAAATATATATACATTGTAACAAAAAATATCAATATAAAAGATCTTGTAGTTCTTTTGCACGTATGGAGTCCTGAAGAAGGGATGTATAAAGATATAGTGAAAGGTCAAGTCTAGGTTTAACTATAAGGTAAACAAACAAGTAAAAGAAGAATAAGTAAGAAAAAATAGCAGCGAAAATAAACTTTATGCAAACTTAACAAAAGAGTGTGACATTTATGAAAAATGTGATAAGTGATTAAGGGTGAATTATACAGATTAATGAAATTATGAAATTATTTGTTAACTTTAGCATTACTGATTGACATATATTCAAATACATGTACGTAATTTAATTCAACATAAAAACTTAAAAGAAGCAAATATTACATAAAAGATTAACATAAGATAGGCTTTAAGTGATACAAATATATTTAGTAATATATTATTATAAATAGGGCAGTCGTGAATGGGTGTGGTTTTATAGTAAATTAAGATATCAAAATAATTTTACAAATGTGGTAGGTCTAGTTTAAGTTTATATTTTAAATGATTCACTGAGGGCCTTAGGATAATTTAAATATATTAAAATAAAATAATATTTTAAATATATATTTCAAAAACTATTGAGCAAAATTGTATTGCATTTAAACTATTGCATTTAAATGTAATAATAAATGGTATTAAATAAAAAATTTCAACTTATTGAAATTTTTGCTCCAGATTTTTTTTGTAATCATGAATTAATACGTAATCTAAAATACGTCTATGATAAATATTACACATCATATTTATCAAGTCATCAATAGTAACAATTAAGAAAATAAGCGTAGAGAAAATGAAAATAATCAAAATACAATTCGTAGCCACAGGGGCAAAAGGTGTGAGGCATACTGAATTGTGGCATTTTCTAAGAAAATATTTTCGTTATTTGAATAACTTCAGCGTGTTTTCCTGATAACAATTCGCTAGAACGTGGACAAAGAAAATAAATACCAGTCTCATTTAAATAAGCAAGACCACGAAATAAAATAGTTAACAAGGTAAACAAATAAGGAAGCAATGCTCGCAATTAATCTAAACAAACAATCAAATACGTTTAAACAACCCAATAACCAGACCAATCATTGCTCTTAAAAATGGTTAAAGAAGTCCTTTTATTTCCTTATAAAATAATATAGACCTTGAAAATAAATGGTTTAAGTGCAAAAGAAATTACAATCTTAAATTAGCCTAAAGGGAGAATATTAATGTCTTCCTGATTTCAAGAGTCTAGGTAAAATCTAAATCAAAATAATAATATTAATAGATGCATTAAGATAATTCGCAAATAAAAGAGTAAACAAATCTTTCAAAACTATGCTCAAGGAAATTTCTAATTTAGTATTAAAGGGCGACATCTTTTAAAAATTAAAATAATCGAAGTGCAAGACTTTAAGATCTGTAGACCAAGATGTAAGATATAGAGATAGAAAAAAAGTAAACTTTCCCTTAATCAAGGAATATTCTTTATGAAAATATTGGTAATTCTTAAAAATTACAATCACCTGTAAATTTAATTCAAAATTTCGACTAAATTATGAATATTACAATAAGACAACGTATAAATTATTGGTTACATTTTAGTAGCAGGACATATTAAATGTCAATTTACAATAACATTGCTTATCTAAAAGCAACGGAAGCAGAAATACCACATTAAAGTTATAAATATTTTTAAGTAATTTTTATAAATAAATTCTATCAGACAATTGTAGTTAATTATAATGAAAAATATAAATTTAATTGGTTGATTTCAAATTTAGTACGACCAATAATTACTGATATCATACTTTAGAATTATATATTTTTATAGCACACTTCCAACCATATAAACCAAAAGCCTTTTTAAATTAAAATCTTGAATATATGCAGACCACAGCCGGCATCTCATATATAGATAAAAATAAATCAAAAAATATTGCAATCAACAGGTACCGTATAATTATATCCATTCATTAATAAACCATTTGTATAACTATTATTTTTTAATAAATAAAACACAGTGTAATACTCTTTCGTACCCTTAATTAAATTAGTGTCATAAGGAAATAATTATTAAATTATTTAAAGAGTAAAACAAAATAAATTAATACATATTCATAAAAAATCAATTTGTTTCTACATATTTATGATTATAGCACAATAATTAAATATTTCCTAATTACATTATATAGTACTCGTGCAAATGTGCCATAGGTATTTAAAAGTTTTCAACTGAGTTTAACTAGAATATAAGTAGTAATTTCTTTGATTTTTACCGATAATAGTCGTAAAGGAATAAAAATTTAAATACAAATAACATCAGTGATTCACAAGGAATCAGTCATATTTTACGTCTTTATTCAGCTATTAACAAAAGAATAGCCTTGTCATCGCGATAAATTAAATAAAAGTCGGTATTTTTCAGGTAATCAACTCTCAGCGAAGAATTTGTCATATTTATGAACGGCTGTCATTTTTTCTCAAGGGAAAGTCATAATATAATTATTTTAACCCGAATTCTAAAACCTTTTTCTTTAATTTATCAATGATGATAAAGACGATTCGCATTCATCAGTCATTTTGATGGGCGATTCTGCTCGAAGTATGAACATTTAGTGGAAGAGAGCATATTGGACAAATGTATAAGAAATATTATACTTATAATAGAAACTATAAAAGAAAGATATATTGTAATAACAAGTTTTAAAAAAACAATCTAATGAGTTATTTAACTTCTAATGAAGAATCATTTTTTGTAAAATCGATCGGACCAGCTAGGACCAATTTCCAGCAATTTCGTTCAGCTTTAATAACTTAATAGACATCGATTAAACCAATTAGGAAAAGAAAATTTTTTTCCAGCTCTACCACTTAAAAAAATTAATTTGTTCGATGTTTACTGACATTTTTTGATATTGAATATTGCAAAAAATTAACATGAATTTTACACTTAAACTATAAGTGCGAAGTCACACAAAAAAGGACGTTTAAATTAAAAGCGTGGAATAGTTTAAACGAAATCTCAGTCACAGATCATTGTATACTAAAAGTATGTGCAGAAAAAAAGTAAAAGTCGTCTAAAACAAGTGTGCAAGAAGCATTAATATCAATTAGGAACTATTGTTGCATAAAAATCAGCACACTGGACGACTCAACTTTATGCTTTTAATTTAGTAGATAAATGTAGTGAAACCTTTCAATATGTCATCTTTAAGTGTTTAATTGTGGGAACGATTTCTCTAACTTAAAAACTAAATACGCCTAACAAAATATTAAAACTATTTTACTAAGGGATTAAAGACTCTACTCAAGAATATAGATTGAGATAGAGACAGAGATTTCTTCTGTATTATTAGCGTAGACATTAGAAAACAATGCCCGTTTTAGGGCCTTTTGACCCAGATTATTCAACCTGCGAGAAAAAACTTCAAGAAGACTGCATCCACTATGCTCAAAGTATTAATTAAAGATGGCGAAATTGTTTAAATATAAACAGTCCCAGGCATAAGTTCGCATGGAGAGTTTCAGAGTTTCCATTTAACTGGTACCGTCCAGATCCAGTTATTCAGACCCTGATCATATTACTGTGAAAACAGACTGTATGCGAATTTCTCTCTTTTAGCTGATTTCTCTCTTTTAGCTGATTTCTCTCTTTTAGCAAATTTTCAATACAAAATTTCCCTCATGAGGTATTTTTATGAAAATTTTTGCCAAAAAAAATAAGACTATACTCATTCCATCCACTGTTTTGAGTTTTGAACTTGAGGCATCTTAAAAAGGCGATATTATATGCCAAAGGAAGCATTCAAGGCTTTGTTTTGTTTTCTTAGGTAGTCCGACAATTTAAGCATTTTACCTATTCTATTATTTTGTATTTTAACTACTACATATTCTCACAAGTCAAAAAATGTTAAAATTATCTACGCGTGTAGTTATAATATCACTTTGGCAGATTTAAGGTCAATTACTTCTATTTTATTTATTTATTTATTTTTTATTATAGATTATAATTATTATAGATTACGCCCTATAATAACAGGCGTAATCTATAGATAATACTTCTTAGAGCTAATCTATTCAGTAATCCATTTTTTATTATCCGATTAGAATTAATAGTTTATTTGTTTAACTTCAATCCAAAGCATGATCTTATTTACTCAAGTCGTATAATTACGGAAGCTCTACAATTAACGGGAACACTTAGTCCATCCGTCGTCGAGTCCAAGAACCTTTCCAACAGGCAAAATTGCTTCTTTCCTTTAAGCCGACAACATTTTAATCTCACCTGTATTCTTTCCCATGGGTTAAACTACGAAGATGGTTTCTTAAGTAAGTAGAAGAGTTAGTAATAAGCTTATTCGACGCTGAGGAATAAAAATAATAACGTGAGAAATCTGCTATAATATATGAATAATATTTTCTATTTCCTATTCTGATATATTTGGCGAATATCCTTCCACGTCTAAAGGGTTCTTAACCCTATTTATTATAATATATTAACGGTTTTATTTCGAAAGATATAGATCAAAGTAATAAGTTTTATTGGGATCTACTTTCTTCGTAGAGGTCAGGTCATCTTGATAAAGTGTTAGGTTGTTAATGAAGAACCAATCTTTGTTATTAGCATATTGATGAGAGGATTGTACTGAATCGTACTTAGAGGTGTGAAACTACAGTGTATTTGAAGTTATGATAGTTTAGAGCCCTAGGATATATTTATTAGGTTTTTGATTAGGTTGTTGATTTTTTTCATAATCTTTCATGAGAGTTTTTCGTCCTGAATGTCTGTTCTAGTTTTCTTATTGAAAATTTATATCGACCTTGAATACTTTGATACACATTGGCATTAGCCTACAAATTGTTTGGTTGAAGTTTGTTATTAAATGTTTGATACATCCTAATTAATACTTTAGAAAAATGAAATATTATATCCACATTTTAAGTTATATACTGTTATTTTAAACATTGTTTTATTATATTTGTTTTGTTTTAAAACAGAGGTATTAAAAAAAATATCAGTCATGAATTTTAACTGAATAATCAGTTTAACGTGTTCTTAAGACCTTCTGAGTGGTTTTTACCAAAATTTATGTCTGTATATGTATACACGTGTGAGTTTTGTTAAAAAACGTAGCTCTTAATCTATTTAAGGTATGTTAAACTACAGGGTATATGATAGTTTAGAGCCTTAGCATATATTTATTAGGTTTTGTCGGGTTGTTGAGTTTTATTTCTGTTTTAAGTTTTATGTCTGTATATGTACAAGAGAGAGAGAGTATGTTATAAATCATAGCTCCTAATCTATTTAAGGCATAGACTTAAAAATTGGTATAAAATTTATTTTTAGATTTAGTAGAGCTTTCGGAAAAATAATTTTCTTGACGTCATTAACTGTCATTAATAACTAAAAAAAATTAACTAACTTTAATTTAAGATTAACTGAAATTAATCTTAATTAATAAAATTTAAGATTTCATTTCATATAATTTTTAAATTTTTGGATAGTTGATAAAATGATTGGATTGTTTCGAGATTTGGCTTACAATAAGTGGTATATAACACCAAGAAATCTGCAAAGTTAAATTTCATTATTAGAACAGGTTCCATTTTTATTGAACGACTTGTACACGTTTTTATAAAAGACCTAAGTATAATCAAATTGAGTAGAAATTTGGCACGAATATAATCCTTTATATTATGAATAAGTATACCAAGTTACATTACAATATGGATGGTACAGTATGTCTACGGTTTTCGTTAGATCACTAATGTAGAGCAGCTCGAAGGAGGAAAGTACCTGGAAGGGTGATCGCTGGAAATAAAACAGACGGTTTAATGTCTCAGGATGACCAAATTTAGTCCGAAGTGGCAAGGATGGAAGTAGTGTATCAGAAATGGTGAGGAATGAAATTGTAGTTTAGAGGTACCCCGTACCCGATTTTTTAGTTCAATATTTTAGTTCCTGTTTTCCTACTGATTTGTTTTACTAACTCAAAAATAACTTCCGCTACTGAACAACCTTATAAGCCAAACTTCCGATAAATTATTTAAAATGCTGGCGAATAAAATATATAATATATAATTCATTTAAACATTTTTGGAGAGGTAAAACCGCCGTTCTGAGTTAGTTTAGTTTAGTTATATAGATGAAAGCATTATTAAAATGTTTATTAGATAGTTAGAAGATGGAGAAATCAGATTTTCTCGTAGTTAGTTTAAAGGAAAGGTAGCATGCAGTAACTCATTTACGGGTTGAAAACGGAAAAATAATAGTACTTTGTATGTTCCGATTGTTTTAAAGCAATGAAAATTTCGTGATTTTATAAATTTTCGATCATATGTTTGTGTTAGTTGGTATAAAGGTTTCAAAGTATAAGATAGTTGACTATGAACCTAAGGCGCCGAAAGCGGTACTCTTGATATACGTGCCTTACCTGAACAATCAGACAGACAAGATAACTGGCATCACGTTTCAACCAGATCGCCATCTAGTACAGTTTCAACAACTTTACAAATTCCACTTTGTACCTTTTCTTGGTCTTTAATAAAAAAAATGTTTGGATTTTTTGTTCCACCCTAATTTTCCGCATTTTGTCGTTAAAATGGTCATAATTTGAAAACGCCTTAGTGTAAAAGCAAATAGCATGGTCATGACGATTTTATAAGGCAGTTTAAGAATTAAGTATCTTGACTCTAATAGGAGAAAAAGTTTTTGTACAATTATGTCATTTTTATCACAGCATATACTCGACCGGCAAAAGAATTTTAGAGACAAATCTTTCCAAAATGTACATTACAAAAAAAACAAACCAGGATATAACAGCACAACGTCGATAGAACATTTTTGATTACAGTAATATAAAAATCAGAATTTATTATACATAGTATAATAAATAGTAATAGATAAAATAGTAATAGTAATAATTTAGTATTAACAGAAGTAAACGATTAATCATAGGTATAGATATCAGTAATAGATGATGTTATTAAGTAAAACAAGTAGTATAGGAATATATACAACAGCAATGGATGATGTTATGAAGTAAAACAAGTAGTATAGGAATAGATATAACAGTAATAAATTATGTTATTAAGTAACACAAGTAGTATAGGAATAGATATAACAGTAATGGATGATGTTATTAAGTAAAAAAGTAGTATAGGAATAGATATAACAGTAATAAATTATGTTATTAAGTAACACAAGTAGTATAGGAATAGATATAACAGTAATGATGATGTTATTAAGTAAAAAAGTAGTATAGGACTAACGATGCTTGTCAAAAACATAGTTAACTACAAGCTGCTAATCATCGAACGAGGCATTCCTACGAATATGGCTTATTTATTAGTAGTATTCTTTAGGTAGAATAAGTGGGATAAAATATATATATTATAACTAAAACGAATTAAAAAATTAGATTACTTTGAGGTAGCGGTGTCTTATAGAAAGTCCCGGTGTTGCCCGCCACCCAGAGATTCCAGGTTCGATTTGATTAGAGCCTTTATAAAATTCGTGAGAGAGATGGGAATCATTCCGTGGTTTGAGCCTTTACGATGTCAAGTACTCTTAAAAGATCTTTAAACCTAAATGAACCTAGGTTTAGAAAAATTTTAGGACTCTCAATAGAACCTTGTGTATAAAATAAATGTAACTCCTTAATCGTTTCAAGAGCAGGGAAATTTAGTTTTGTAGTGGAGCACGTGTTGTTTCTGACTAAAGCTATACAAAATTATCGTAAAAACGCCTTCGTTTGGACTCATATAATAGAGCCAAATATTAAAAAGGAAGTTGGCAAAAGACCTGACGACGTTCTAGGTGATCTAACCCCTTTACCTAATTATTATCACTACCACCACAAGTGGTGTCTTGCTTCCCACTATTAGAAATGTAAGGGAATGTAATCCTCAATAAAATTATAGAGAGAAGGGAGCAAAGCATCGTCTTCATTAGAAGTAATAGAGATAAGTAATACTGAAACCTGATGTAATAGAGAGAAGTAATACAGAAATCTGAGGTAATAGAGAGAAGTAATACTGAAACCTGAGGTAATAGAGAGAAGTAATACTGAAACCTGAGGTAATAGAGAGAAGTAATACTGAAACCTGAGGTAATAGAGACAAGTAATACTGAAACCAAGCATTACATTCATAATACACACAACATACGTTGTGTGTGTTACGTCAAAGATAATGTTGACTAAACATCATATTTGGTCAATTTGATGAATTACATTATGCACCCCATTATGTTTCCAACAGTGAAAACCCAAACATCGTGAATTTTAACATCCTCGTCAATATATTTTCAACCGGAAGCCTCATTATATCGAAAATAAGAATGAATTCTAGATAGATATAATTAAGCTCTAAATGTCGTCGAAAGTCGTTTTCATAATTAAAACATGCACGATCAACTCGAGTACAATTAGGTCAATTAAAAAATATATCTAATACCTATAATTAAAGGTGTCTTTATACATAACAAGGAAGTATATATTACATAAATAATAATACAATAAATAAATACAATTAAACACTTACAGTAACTTAAGTATATGCCAATAAACCCTATTGTTTGTATATGCCAATTAAAGCAAGTTATTAATCCTGCAATACCATTTTGTAATGTTATTATAACTGTATATTATTATTTTAATAAATCCCATTAATAGAATAATATATATATATATATATTATATATATATATTATATATATATATAATATATATATATATATATATATATATATAAATACACACACACAACACAAGATTACGATTTTATTTATAAGCATAATTCTATTTGTAAATATCAGTAAGAAAAGTAAGTTATTCAAAAGACCATTATTTCAAAGATGCAATCATTTACAATTATAATTAAAGAATACTTTCAAGTTTTAATTAAACAAATGACTTTTTCAATATTCAATAACTTTTACTTTATTTAAATAATATCGAAAGCATACAACGCCCATATGAATGTGAAAATTATACTAATTATACAATATAAGAGCATATTTCACACATTAACATCAAACAATGAAACTAATCGTTTATAAGCAAATTAACCATTTAAATGTATCACTTCCTTGTTCTTTTTTTGTTGAATAACTATATAGTGTCAATACAAACATAGATTTTAGTTATGCAAGGGAAAACAAAATAAATAAATAGAAAAAAAAATAATGATAAATAATGTTCAAATATTAAAAGTACATAAATTACAAATTTTTAAAACCTTAATTTTATGAATAAATTAGCGATGATTCATAACGGATTAGCTTACATATATCCAACATATTTTATTTTTATCATACTTTACTAAAAAATTATAACCAATAATTATTCGAATAAAAGCGTGATAAATTATTAAGATCAAAATAATTCTGTCATCATTTATAAATTTATTATACTATTTGAGCTAATTTTTATCTAAGTTTAATATGCGATTATAAATAAATAAAAACGCTCGAACTTTTAAAGAAAAATATTTTTTAGGTGTGGTTAGTACAATATAGATTTCGTTTTCCTATTGTATAAAAGTAGTTTGCAAAAATTTTGGATTTCTTTATTTATAACATAAATGATGCAGTTACAAATATAATCGTGAATAAAAGAATTCATACAATACATTATGAATTATGTATTAAGGGGAACTTGATATGGTGTGCTATAATGTAAATAATACATAAAGCTGTCTTATATTCTTGTAAATAGAATATTGAACCGGATATTTGTTTAAATATTTAAATTTTATCAGAAAGGACAAGATAGTAAGCAAGGCTACTGTAGATGACAGAAAATATAAATCAAATAAATAAAAAGTGTTTGTTTCAAAACGCACGAATAAGAAACTTTTGTACAAATGCAATGGGAATGAATATAAAATAAAGCAGAGTAAATATATTAAAATACTATGAACAAACTAAGTTTAACTAACAAGTTAAGTTATAAGTTATTAGGACATTTATTTATAAAGAAATCAAAAGAGGTATGACACTGATTATTTTATCATACCGTTGCCACAATTAAACTTAAGGTAGAATTAACTATTGTATGTGGACATAGCCTAACTGATTAAATAAAATATTCATGTGGTTAGTAAGTTTCATTGAAAAATATAGATAGGCTGAAACAGCTTTGTTATGAGCCGATACAATCGATTTTGATAATATCGAGTTTTGTAGACACGATAGGGTAACATAATTCAATTCTTAACTAGAATTATTTTGATAAGAGAGGGCTAGTCTCTGGTTAACATAAACATATAGCTAAAGGAGTGGTGTTGAAGTAAATAGAAGTAAAAACAATTGGGTACAGGGTACCGCGGTACTTTTCCTCACGACTTTCGATCGCTTGTCTCCAAAATTTCATGTAATCCAAAGCCTAAGGTGGTATAACTTTGGTCTTGCTGCCCTCGACCTCAGAATAAAGTGACTATCCAAAGTCTAGAATGTATTGCCATCGGACTCGCTTGGCACGTCCTCAGAATGTCATGATTACCCCAAACATAAGGTGGTATTACTTCGGTCACGCTGCGCTCGACCTCAAAATATAGTGTTTATTCAAAGTATCAGTATTTTTTATGAGAAAACCTCTCATGAAAATTAACTCTATATTGTATCAATATATCATTTGATTTATTAGTTTAAATTTTATGCAGAATTTTGTCATATACTTTTTTATATATTTTTAAGTTTTAAACCAATAAATATATGTTCTCCAATAAAGTACAAACTAATTTTCGTTTACCCGAGGTTTCAAATATCTAGCATAAACACAGCGGAGGTTATGCGTAATACACACCCACACACACACAGCATGATGAAAACCACTCAGAACGTAATGAAAATTTCTGAATCTGATAATTATAGTGAAACCTCGGGTTAGGATTTTCAGAGTGAACGTAATACTTTTCCTATATACCTACAGCATAAATGAGGAAAAGTCAAAAGTCAAAACACTCTAGTAAACACGTAATGCCTCAATTAATATTACGTATTAGTACTTAGTAAAAATTTTAAAGCACTTATTTTTTTAAAAAAATCGTAAAATTACTAACTATTATTAAAGTTTCAAACCAAAACGAAAATATTGACGGGTATATTTACAGTTAATAATCAGGTGTCAGATCGATCTATTCATTGCATAAAAATTGAGATACATTCTAATCGAAGGGATCTAAAAATCAAAATTTTCATTAAACACTGATTAGAAAATGACAGGGTATGAACCTCATTTTTGCAGCAGGTCAGTTCAGTCAGGAAATTGTATTGAAAGGTCGCTTGATGTTATGTCACTTTTTAAAGGGGTAGTCTAAAAAAATTCACTTTATATTTCCCAATAAAGAATGACTGTTTTTAGACCACACCCTCTGTTTGTTTATTGAATTTGTTTTTGAAGTATAATAAAAAAATCTTAAACTGAGATAAACTACAAGAGAAAGGGAAAAAGATTGTAAGCAATAATAAATATTCATAAAACATCAATCATTGTAAACTGTGTTATAAATAATAATAATATTTTTTTATAAAAAATAGATAATACGTAAGGGTAAGGCAAGATAAGTTTAATAAAATTAAATGCAACGTGATGATATTCAAATGTATTTGAGCTAATAGATCAATGCCAGTCAAGTTAGGTACAGTATATAGACTTTTCAAATAATTAGGTAAAGTATGGACAACTTGTACTGAAAAATATAAAAAAGAATCATATAAATTTTTTAGAAAGAATTTTTTTTGTAAAAATTATTTGGTTTTTAAGGTCGCACAAAAAAGGATTCCTTGGTCTTATATCCTTGGTCCTAATTCACACACCTTTTAAAACATGATTAATTGCAATTTGGTAAATAAGAGAATGTATTAAAAATGAAAATATATTAATAATATAATTGCGTACTTTGGTAATAATCTATCACTCAAATATTCTATTAAACCTCTTAAGACTTTCCTAAAACTAAAGCCATAAAACTTAATATTTTAAGTTTTATGGTTTTTTCTATGAATAAATATATCTCGTACATATCCTCTTAAAAATTAAAATCAGAACTAGTGCAAATAATAGTGCGTACTGCTAACTTAAGAAGCATAATTTTGTATAAAAAACTGTATAATTATGCGCATTTCTTTTGAAAAATACAGACAAAATGAGTTGCGAGCAGAGCTTGACAATTGAGTAACTGCTTAGGTTCTAAAGCATAAACCAGAACCTTAAGCAAGAAATGGGTTGTTAAGCACGGAAACACGCATCCCAAAGAAAATTCGCCCACCCGACATGCGGACCACCGTCCAGAATTTTTGTTTAACTTATCATTTAATCTCAGACAGTATTTATTAAGTTTAAAATATATTAAGATAATTTTACTGTATTTTCTCGGGCTAATTAGTAAAACAAATCAAGAAATATAGTTTAAAATTTTAAGATGAATAAACAGTTATAATCTGCGATCCCTATAGTTTATCATTTATCCGCCTTGTCAAACCCTATAATTCATATAACACAAGGAATGGGGTGCCAAAATCACAAAAATGATATTATTAAAATAGAAGGTAAAGTTCTACAATAAAGAGAAGGTTTAAGTACACGTGTTTTCATGGACAGTGTTGAGTTTTTATGGATATTTTTCTTTGTCTTCAATCCAACTTAATATTTAATACAACTCTTGTACTGTTTGCACTTGTTGATCTTGAACGAACGTATTACAGATTTATGCGCATTTCTGTATTCTGGTATTTAACCCCCCATTACGATGATAGAGCCTTCACAACCAACCAGCACACCTTTATTTTATTTTCATACATAAGTCTTCAAAAGAAAGTTTGTTAATAAAAATTAACGTAATCCGGATTTTATGAACCCCAATTCCAATACAACTAATCAGACAATCATGTAACAACGGAAATTCCTTAACATTTCACGCGAACAACCTACACATCAAACTGTTCGTTATAAATAACAAAATATAATTATTCCCACTTATGTTGTCAAAGAGACACGTGCAATGCTTGCGAAAATAGTTAATTAAACGGATTCTAAAATATTAAACATGATATATTAAGAATATTCCAAGTATGCATTAGTAATACACTTTATGAAAGTCCATTCAGAGACAATAGAGAAACTTATTAAAAACAGCCTTGGCTTTCTTAATTCATATAAGTCGAAATAATACAATTAGATCACCAATAAATCATTACAGGAAGATTAATGTAGAACTTAACGAAGAATAATAAAGAACTTATTTAAAAACAAAACTATATAGGTTAATACTTTTTACAATAATTTAAGAAAATTACTTAGAACTAACCGAAACCAATGCTAGTTTTATCTTGTGACTTATACAGTCTTTTGGAAACACAACTTTTGCTTATTTCAGTCTGATTTAACCACGCTAATAACGAAATTGAATTTAAGTCAAATTAAAGCTCCTTATTTGAACTTGTCAAATTCTTCAACTATATGAGCTAAAATCTGGAGCAAAAACTGTATGGCTTTTACACATACAGATAATCCGTCGAGCCTGTCAGATATATTATCCGATAGATCAACTCGTCGGATCAGATCGGTGAACAAATTAAGGTGCACGGATCTCACTAGCGAGCCTGCTTTGTTGGTCCGATTTGTCAGATTCTAGAGGTGAAGTTATTTAGGAGTCAGTGTGCCAGATAGATCCATCCAGCTCGAAAGATCAGCTGATATTTTACGCATACAAGATACGGATTTTTACACAGATTTTCTCACGAGCTTAGCTCGAGCGATAATCTGCACGAGTAAACGCACGTATTGTTTTAATTGTATTCATATTTTTGACACAAGGTTATAAAATGACTTTAAAATTGTTATGACTCTTAATGTGTAAATAGAAGGGCACTTTATTTAACCTTTACTTATTTATCAATATCACTTTGATTAGTATCCTTAATGGTAAAAATAATGAAGTATGAAAGAACCAAAGAAATATAGATAGGGGCGTTGTGCATCAATGTTGTAATCATTTTTTAATAGACATGAAAAATTATTAACTTGAAAAAAATAATATCACACATAACTTTAAAAAAAGTCGTGTACAAAAGAAATAAGATTCCAAGGGCGTATGTGTCACGAAAAGGAACCGCTAGCTAGCAAATCAGTCCATATGAGATGAAAGAAGGAAAATATAACAGAATAAAGATGAAATAACAAGCATGAGAAATAACAAGAAAAAATATATGTTAAAAATGGAATTTGACAAACAGCAAAGATAAATCATTTCCACTTTTTCATATTCTTGAAATAAACGTGAACAGGTTTTATTTTTAGCATAATTATTTTCGTCAATTATTATAACAGGTATAAAAAAATATTAATTTGACGTTGAAATAAAAACGATTATTGACGTGTTAAATCGTTCTAAACATATTTAAATAGGAAAATATAATATATATTGATGAAAAGTCCTTAGAGAGTGGATAACAGTTGTAACTTCTAGATTTTGAAATAGGCCAAAACTATATTATTATAAATTTGTCAAGATGTCAATTTTTACAACAAAAAAAATTATGGCGTAGAAAATGATTTTAACATTATTTATAAATAAAATAGACTCCAAAACAATTTAACAATTACTATTTAACTTACCACAAAGAGATAAACACCTCAACATAAAGGGAATTTTATTAATTTCAAAAACACTTGGTACTCTATGTTAATTTTTATTAATAATTTAAAGAAATTATAAAAGAGTTCAAAACTTCATAAAAAGCACGAGTTAAACATAAATGTTGAAGCTAATTCAAAATCCTGAAGTAAACATCTTATGTTTTCTGAATTCATAATTACTTTATTGATAAGTTTGAAAACGCTGTTCTAAAGAATAGACCGTTATTGACCAAAATATTTCTCCTTAACCTTTTCACCCAGAAATTACACACACGAATTTCAATATTATCCTGAACTGTTATTTTTTTTAGGATTCATTAAATTAAAATTTAATGAGGATTAGTGTCTTAAACGAAAAAGCAAAATTATGGCGCCAAAATTTTTTTGTTTCCTCTTAATTTTACAAAAACATTGACCTAGGACTTTTCCCCAAGTTGAAACTTTAAAGTCACGATTTACTTTTTTAAAAATAGTAAAAAAATGAGCTATGGTGAAGAGAATACATGGAAGTATGCGAGATATTAACAAAAAAATTACTTAAAATATTGGATCAATTTAATTGTAAAGGTTAGAATACGTTATGAGTTTAATACTTAAATAATGTTCCTATATTTAGGCCATTAAATATTACATATAATAGTATAATAATATATCGTATAGTATAGATAGGAAAGTTAAAATAGATTTCAATTCACAGATGCTCAATTAATTACAACACTATTCTCATAAATACAAGTACATCAGGTACTAGATAGGCGGTGTATAAACAGGTTCAGTTCCGTAAATGTACAGATTACATATCAAAGTTTACAGCTTTTAAAAAATATAACATTTAGTATTTATATGAACTGATAAGTTAATTAACTAATCACAGTTTTTGCTGAAATAGTTTGATTATTAACTCACAGACCCTAAAATCTATTCAGGGGTCTGAGGGGCATACTTTCCGTAAGTGAATTACGCAAGTCCGTACCTGATGACTTGTCACATTTAACATGCTGTTTAACACAAGGTGGTTTAAGCAAGGCCGCGAATAAGCCACGAAGCGATTCACATGATAAAAGTTTGCTAAATACATGGCAATGTACCATGCAGTAAACAATAGTAATAAAACAAGTAAAGAACAAAGGACTTCTTATGAGCGGACCGAAGGTCCGCGAAGCGGCAAAGTATAATAATACTAAACACCAAATTAACAAAACAGACGGTACCACACAAAATACATTAGGAATAAAAATATTGTAACAGTGATCGCAAACTGTTAATAAGTTCATTAACTTAAAACAAAACAGGTGTAAACTATGAAGTAACGATTTTTCGGATTATTTAACTCAGAAACATTTTATAACTTGTCTAATTACTTATCAGAATAAGGAAGTGATATCTCTCGCGTATGAAATAGATACTATCAGCGTACAGTGAAAACTTTCAAGATAACATCTTTAGAGACGAATTAACCAACTAAAACAATGTTTTCTAATAATTCAGTGTCAGACGGTGGAGCATAGAATGTAAAATAGATTTGCAATGCTTCTATTATAAGTCTCAAGTATAAACAAACAGAATAAACCATAAAACGGTTTCATAGACATTTGTTGACTATCATAAACCTTAGTTAAAAGAATAAATGCGGTCCACAAAAATATATTTGTCTCTACAGAGCCAATCAGCCTCAGCCTCTTGGCCAATCAGCGACGTTGGCGGACCCCCCCCCCCCCCCCCCCCCGTACAGGACTCCAACTTCATAGGCTCGTTTTTCTTTTAAACTTGGATAAAAGCCATCCGCAATAACTTATTTGACATCAAATTGAAAGGGCAGTCTGCAATAACTTACTTTGCCATTAAAGAATATCAGCAATTCGCAAAAACTTACTCTTTCATTACAAAAAAAAGCTGTTCGCAATAACTTATTTTGACATTAAATTGAAAGGGCAGTCTGCAATAACTTACTTTGCCATTCAAGAATATGAGCAATTCGCAAAGACTTACTCTTTCATTACAAAAAAAAGCTGTCCGCGCAATAACTTATTTTATGACATAATAAAATGGAGCGAGATACATTATTTTGTCGACTATTCATGTTTAACGAATGATATAATGTATAAAGTAACTTCATCTATGTAAAGATAGTAGATACATAACTAGAGGGGACATACCCTATCTCAATACGGTATCAAATTATGATAAACATTAAGTAACATAATTCTATGTTAAGATGGAGATAAATTACTAGAGGGGATATAACCTATCTCAATACGGTATGATATTATGTAATTTTTGTAAAAATGTTTTATCTCTCCAACATCATACACTAGGAGCTACGATAACAGACACACACACACACACAAACAGAAACAAAACTTTATGAAAACCACACAGGAGGTTTCAAAAACACCTAAAACGGATAATTCCGGTGACATGCCAGTTTTGGATTGTTTGCAAACACAATACTTTTCCTATATGCCTACGGTGTAAATGAGGAAAAATAAATCTTCGAGTGTTCATACGCAGTTATTCCAATTTTAGCTATTTATAAGCCTATCAACTGATCACGCATTTATGAATTTTTTACATAGGTTAGTACAGGAGTTTCCCTACTTGGTTTATATATTCGATGACATTAATAGATGGAGTAGTTCGGTCAGGGAATGGTCATAAAATATTATTACGTATCTATCAATATGGATTAGAGTAGTTATTACTCTTTAATGGCAGTTCCGATAATATCGGGTTACAGCACAAACAGACCGATGTTTTAGTCGCATGTATGAGTGTTTCATTCTGCCATTACGCAAAGTTTACTAAAGTACAACGCATAAGATTTTTAAAAACTACCCTCATGCATGCATTATTGTCCATTATTTAATACAATAATTCCGCTATTCACATAAATACATGGTGAATGAACACCAAATAAAACAAAAACATTATTCACTCGTGAGTAAGATGAGTAAACACGTAATACGTGTACTTATCTCAATCTTGAACAAGTTCAAGGATCCTATCAAATAATTCCATCAATTAAACGATGACCAGTTATTTTATTAATCACTTATAATGACTAACAGTATCTCCTGTTATTTGACGGTATGCTACACTCAACAATATATGGTTTGGATAAAAATAATGAAAATCGGATATGGTATAACGATGATTCGTGCTTAAACCACCTGTAGCTCTCTTCACGGATCCCTGGATTTACAACGGTTTTTAAAAAATAAAAACTAAAGAATTTAAAAGAAAGAAGGAAGTAAACAATACGGTTTTGTACAACTTGAACTGATTCATAAAGAAAAAAATTAAAATTATGGAAATTTTTGTTTTTATTATGATTTTTTTGCGTATAAGCTTACGGTATTAGTGTTTAGTTTTTAAGCTTGGTGAATATTTAGGTCACCTGTAAAATTATAAAGGCATATATTATGATATAGTATGGCTTTAGTGACCTATATTGCAAAAATAAAAATAAAAAAAAAACTCGGGTATCTCGGAACTTTTCCTCATCACATCGGATTCGCTACGATCATTCTCCCTACTTCAAACTCGCTTCGCTCGTCCTGAGAATGTATTGGACGTTAAATTTATACTGCAAAACGTCTACGGACTCGCTTCGCTCGTCCTCAGATAGTAAATACATCTGTTTCATTCCGGCCGTCACCTATCCAGGCACTCACCTAGCTCGATGCTGCTTAACTTATATAATCCAACAAAAATCATGGGTATACATGTCGTATTGACAAGAAACATGGTGCACTTATTTATTACGTAAAGGTATATACTTGAACCAAATTTCAACTTAATTGGATTATTTTCCAATTTTGTAAAATTTTGTAAAAAACGAATACAAGTTATTAATTAAAAATTACAATAATGAAATAAAACTTCAAACTGAAACAAAATGAAACTCTTAGCATAAATACCATAGGAGCTACGATGATAACACACACACATACAGAAAGACAACTTTGCAAAAATCACTCAGGAGACCATAAAACACCTGAAACGGATAATTTCAGTGACATCCCGGTTTCGAATTTTTTGCAAATTCAATACTTTTCTTATATACCTATACGGTATAAATGAGGAAAAGTAAAAATTAAAGCTGAGTAGAAATGTTAAATGTTATTTAATTTCTGAATGCGTAATTCGTGAGAGAATGAAGCAAAGCAAGTGAGAAACTAGCATTATGAGTAGAAGTGGAAAGGGTGGGGGAAAGGAAATACTTCAGGTAAAGTATAACTTAAATACTGCATCAGGTAAAGACTCACTATAGGGAAACTACAAGAATATGGTTATAATATTGATAACATATCATTTTAAGCTGATATTAGACAAATTCTACTAATTCAAGTGGTTACCTATATAATCAGTCTGCTGCAGACCGAATCGGAGGCAGGTAATAAATTATTTCTTTAAACAGACAGGAATTAATAATAATAATAATGCTCTTTTAGAGCCTTGCGGCATATCATGGATAAACCCTGCGGGAACAATCTCGAGTAGTAGAGGCAACCGTTACGCTCAAAGTATTCTAAAGTTGGCGATAAACTAAGAGCGCAACTTTGGACGCGAACCCCAGAACTCCGTGGAAAGTTCAGTGTAACGACTAACGCTCTAACGACCTTGACCACGGGAGGCGGCTTTAATTAAGTATTATATCCGAACTTCATCCCAACGCGGAGTCAATTCTGATGAAAAATTTCTCATAAACGAGAATCAAGATAGGTTTAAGAAAGGCCCTCTGCGAAGGGACTTAGTTAAGTATGAGAAGGACTTGTATTCCTGAGTTTTTAAACCCTCCTAAAACAAAAGTCACGTTCTTAATCACTACCATAAGGGGAAAATTTAAATCCAGTCTACAATGTATCTCCATATTGTAATACACGTAATTGTCTTGTCACAAAAGCGCCCTCAAGCTCAAACAACTAAAACAATTTAGAAATAAATAATGAAAGAAAAGAAGTCTCTTCACAAAATAAAACTTTATTGGCAAAGCGCTCATAAACTTTATTTTAATGGCTCTCATAAAGTCGGTTGTCTTTATTTTGTGAACAAAGGTCGGAAAATGGACTTTCTGGAAAAATTGGAGATTGAAAGGAGTCAGAATAGAGTTGGCGATCTAAACATAAATGAGAGAGGAGAATCATCCCCCCTTCTGAGAGCTATGCTTCAAGCGCCATCGCCTCCTACTGTCAGTCTGACTCTCAATCTAATAGGAAAACATAGACTCACTTCTCTTCTTTTTACATCTCAACGGTAGTTATTTATTTATTTTTGCTTATTTTATTTATTTACGTTTTTTGTAATTTATTTTGTTTCATTCATACTTTTGCTCATCTTTTAAATAATTCTTTCGTGTTTTACTTATTTTATTTACTTGTTGTTAGGTTTTGCACTGATGATGGCCTCTAGTTAGGTTGAAAGCGCTTTGCCAATAAAGTTTTATTCTGTGGAGAGACTTCTTTTCTTTCATTATTTATAATGGACTCCATTCACGCTCACTCTAAGGATATAAATTTAGAAATAAGTGTCATTTCCTATTCCTATAGAAACTAATAAAAAAAATAAAAATTTTGTAAAACATTTTTCATTTCATTTACTTCATCCTGCATAACTATAACATTTAATATCTTTTCTCACTATAGCAATTCACTATCAAACAAGAATTACATCACTTTTATAGAAGAGGTTATAAAATTATGAGTGTTTTCTTGCATAAACGCTACATTGTGTACATAAGGTTTTAAACAATCAAGAAGATAATACAAATTAGTAAAAATTAGTCTTTTTCTCACCATAAATCCTATGAACTTCTCATAAAAGCAACGCCATTTATAATTAAAACAAGGATATAAAGGTAGTTAGGTTTACAAATCTTCACTTAAAATAGATGATTATCCAACATTTAATAAAATATTTATAAAAATATTCAATCATAGTTCAAGTAGTTTACCATTCCATTATTTCTAAAATAATTGTTGAAATAGTAAATAATATCTATATTTTTTCATTTGTAAAAAATAATTTATCATTCCGACAATGGTAAATTTGTATGACTAAAAATAGATTTTTTTATAAAGACAATTTTTTCAGGAATAAGGCAGACATGAAAAAAATCGGGAGCGGGGTACCTCGGAACTGTTCCTTATCCCATCGATTTCGCTGCGCTCGTCCTCCCTACTTCGGACTCCTTGGTTCGCCCTCAGAATATACAAGTCATTAAATTTATACTGAAAAACGTCTCAGACTCGCTTCGCTCGTCCTCAGAGATTTCAAACATCTGTTTCATTCCAGCCGGTCACCCATCCAGGCCCTGACCACGCTCGATAACAGTTAACTTTTATGACCCAAAACAAATCATGGATATATATACGTGTCGTATTGAAACGAAACTTAGTGTGCACACTAATCATATAAACTTATTATTCTTATTATTATAAATACATACACTTATTTATTCTTATAAACCTACTTACATACATACAAACACACACAAATACATATAAAACACACACAAATACACACAGACAGACAACTTTGTGAAAACCACTTAAGAGGCCTTAAAAAAACCTGATACAGATAATTCATGTAACATCCTGGTTTTGAATTATTTTGCAAACACAATACTTTTCCTATATACCTCAGATAAAAATGAAGAAAACTTAAATTCTAACTTTTTAAACGAACAAGTATTCTCTACAGAGCCACCGCATATCGGTCGAATCTTCACCAAGAGATCCCAACCTGAGGTCATAATAGAGTAAACATGATGGGGGGAATTGAGATAGACAATGCCTGACAGCGATTATTATTGACTTTTTAGGCATAAAACAATTCAAATGAAATCAAAGTATACCATGAGATACACATAGTCCATGAATTCGATCGTCTATGTTTATGGATTTCCTTATTGAATAAACAATTTTCAATTGGATGTACAGGAAATCTGGCCAAAAAGGGCTAAACCATATCAAGATCTCCCAGCTTAAATAACCAATGCTCTCCAAGCAACCAATTGCTTATCCCTCAAGCAAAAAACCACTTAACAATAACGATAAACCATATAGCATCATAAATTATGTATTAATAAAACCCATAATTGGCTACTTTATAAACATATGGTA
This sequence comes from Microvelia longipes, assembly GCA_018340805.1. Taxonomy (NCBI): domain Eukaryota; kingdom Metazoa; phylum Arthropoda; class Insecta; order Hemiptera; family Veliidae; genus Microvelia; species Microvelia longipes. The sequence continues at coordinate 47,557,749 of JACMZG010001911.1, read as the reverse complement.
TAGCCTCAAAAAGAGAATGAAGTATAAAAACAAAATTAACATGAATGAAAATGAATACTGATGAAAAGTAAACAGTCTATAATACAAAGAGAGGGGAACAAACAGACATAAAGTATAATCCCTTGACGTAAAGCAAAATATAATAACAATATTAACGCAAAAATATTTAAACAGATATTTAAAAGAATATCAACTAATACCAGGAACGCTTAGAGTAAATAATGCATTTTGAGTTTTCTTTTTAAATTGATACAAGTCAATTACAAATTATTGGCAGACATACATACGTAAAGTTGGTTCTAACAGAGTTGGTAAGGTTAACACGATATCTCATATTGTCATGGTAACTAGGCATACCCTAACAATACAAAAACAAGTGCAACAGATCAAGCAGTAAGCTCTTCAATACAGCTGACTATTTCTTTTAAACTATGAAGGAAAATAGAATAGAAAATAGAGAGCGTAACATGGAGACAACATAAATTAATAAAATCAGTGATTTATTCAAAGGTTAATAATACAGAATAAACATAAAGTTAATGGCTCAAAATAATCTCTAAATCACAGTCAACATTATAAGCTCACTGTATTATTTGATCATAAAATATGTTTTACTTTCTTCATTTATATAAAAGGTATATAGAAATAGCCGCCTCCGTGGCCGAGGTCGTTAAGACGTTAGTCTTTGCACTGACCTTTGACACCCACGGAGGTCTGGGGTTCGCATCCCAGGTTACGCTCTCAGTTTATAGAAGATTATTGTTTAGATAAATCATCGCCAACTTTAGAATACACTTTGAGAGTAACGGTTGCTACTACCACCCGAGGTGGTTCCCGCACGGGTTATCCCTGATGAGCCGCAAGGCTTTAAACGGGCATTATTATTATTATTATTATTATTATAGAAATAGAATTGAGTTACCACTAAACATCCAAGACCGAAATTTTACCTGAATGATGTTTTTAAAATGATTTTGAGTCCTCCTGGGTGGTTTCTATTAAGTTTCCTGTCTGTATAAGTGTGAGTATTTATTATTACTATAGCTCCCAGCGTTGAACCTCAGTACAAAAATCAATTATAGTATATTTGTGCTCTACTGAAAATAATATTCCTAAGAACTGCTCAAATTATCAGCAGTAATACAATTTTATTGAGTCACATGGATACGTTTTTTTTAAAAAAATCATTAAAAATTGCTTTATAAATTTTGGTTGATATTATATTGGTTAAATATTGGGCCCTTTATATTCTTATATAGAAGCATGCAAAGTTTTATTTTAATAAGGCATATAATGATACACACCCCACTTATCGAGTGACTGCTGGTATTAAACCAAAAGATCGTTTTAATAAGGATAATTTCCATCTGATCCAAAGATATACTAAATTTAAGTTAGCTAAAGACGAGATAACGAAGGGGGGAGGACGAGCATAGCGAATCCGATAAGGTGAAAAAAAGTTTAATTAAAAATAAAATCATATCACAAGTTTGTTATTAACCTTATGGGTATACAAATATAAAAATGATATTAAATATAGATTTATAGTATAGAAAGAGCATTATACTATATATAGTATGCTATATATATATATTATAATATAGGTTTATAGTATACTAGAGCATTATAACCAGAAAAATTGGTTTTCTGGTGTCTTTATGCACGAGTCTACAAAGGTGGACATTGAATTCAATAAAAATTAAGAGCTAGCTGAATTTTTATTGCTTGCCTTTTCCTTTTTATTTAATTTTCAAAGTTATAAAATTTCCTTTTGCTTTGACCTGACATAGGTGCTTAAAAAGTGTAGAATGAAAAATATTTCAATAAATTAACTCTAGCTTGAAAGGTTTAAGTGAATATAAACCTCTAAAAAGAAATAAAATGTAAACCAAGAACCTATCAAAAATGATTTTATGTGATTTTTATGAGAGTGAGATAGTGGGTTGTGTAAACCTGTAATGCAATTGAAAATCATTTAAGTTTTGTAAATCACAAAAAACTGATTGACTTAAACCAACTATCACAATTTTTCTTAGAATGTTATACATACCATACCAAAAGTAGCATTTAATTTACTAAATCATATGGTACCCATGAAAATATATACCCAGAACTACATCCATTTAGTGGAATGTAGTTTTGATTTATCATCTTTCTTAAGACAGCTAGTAAGGTTATAAAAGAATTATAATTTTAAAATTAAATATATGTTAAAGATACCTAAAATAAAACAGACAATTGAGTTATCATAAGTGCTGATCGGTACAACACGGAACTTAGCTTGCTCAAGTATGACCACACTCATAATCAAAATTAAATGATCAAGAAAAAGTGCTATAAAACTTAATGGTTTATGACTCGTGAGATTTGGTCGGTAAATTCCTTTCACCTTTTTTTGACGGGCTCGTGGCGTATGTCACGATCCTTTAACCCCCTTGATGTCATACAAATATGGCTAATAAAAAATATAAAACAGACCTATATTTTGAACGAATTTTGAAAATGGTGCTTTCTAAAACATTTATTAATAATGCAGAGTTTAAAAAAGTTTTAGGAAATGTCATACCGTGAAAATATAATAAATTTAGAAAAATATTTCTACTCTTGTATTAAAAAATATATAATAATTGAACGAATAAATGAATAGAAAAACGAATAAAGATAGTAAAACGATCGAATCAACTAAAAACAAGATGTTCAAAGAAGACCGAAGCTAATAGGGCAAAAAACAAACTGCTACATACGGAACTAATATTTTCTATCCTATTCAACAAAAATCATAAAACATGAATTTTAGGGACCTGTATTTGCTCAAACATATAAATTTAATAAATAATGTGGGGTGTCCAACTTTTTAGATGGCAACCATTCTAATCAGAAGATTAAAATGGTTATCTTTTCTATCATAAGAAACAGACAAGCAAAAGGAGTGATGCAGCCTCTCCCAGAAACGAACATTGACCATAGCATCATTTAAACTAGCAATATACCAGCCACAAATGTCTAATACCTATTATTTTCTAAATAGCACTAAACATTTGAAATGTTAATCTAAATGAGTAGTTTACACCTACATTTAAATGACTATCCCTTATGGTAGCCATAGGGTCGGACATACCTATCCCTTAAGGGTTAATGCGCACTCCCTACGATTTTGAATGATCATGATCATCTAATTACTATACATGGTCATATTTAAAAGAAAGAGACTAAAAGGTTTACGCAAAGCTAAGAAAGCTGTAGGTTATGTCTGTTGGTTAGAGATAGAACGTAGCACAAAGATTCAAATCAACTATAAACAAGATGTTCAAAGAAGACCGAAGCTAATAGGGCAAAAAACAAACTGTTACATACTACTAATATGAGTACAAACATAGAAGATTAAAATGGTAAAAGATTAAAAGATCAGAAAAAAGATTAAAATGTTCAGGGGGACATGCCTTCACGCATGTCTTTTTACTGAACTGAGTTTTAAGTAAACTTAAAATATGTCTACAATGTTAGATTGTAATGCAAGTCAAAAACACAATTTAAGCAGGATTTTAAAACAACAACTCAAAATGTTTTAAATTATAAACAAAAGATGCCCGAGATTCATTACAAGGGAAAAATTAAGAAACCCCGTTTTGACGGTTCTACTAAATCAAGCGACCAAGCGGACCAGGGAAATTCAGATACATTTGAAAAACACCCTTTGTTTGCACTTTTATTGTTTATTTTATAATTTATAACCACTTAGCATAGATTATATGCTAAATAGTAAAGTAGAGAAGTAATAATGTAACACCTTTATTCATTAAGAAAGGCCTGAAGGGGGGAGTCATACAATAATTGATCCTTACATAAATAATAAATAAATAATAATTCCTTTAAATTTACAAAATAGTAAACAATCGAACTCAATAATACATCAAATTTATTAAATGAAGTGGAGAAGATTAAATTAGGTTAAAAGTGTCCCGGGAGCTTATATGCCTTGGCAACTCCTGGTCAAAAGTGCAATAACATAAAAACCTGATGTAAATAAAAATCTCCTTACCTTACTTATAGTCCTTTATAATATTTTTCAAGGGCTTAAAAACAAACGTTTCTCTTAAACTTTAGACATCCTCTTTAAAGCATATTAACTTATTACATTACCTATGTATAAGTTAATAAGTAAATACATTACTTACTTATATTAACTTCTTTAATTAATAGTATGTATAAGTAACTTGGTACATTCCTACTATAGTTGTAACTAAGTTAAATATAATATTTACATATAGTAGTATTAAGTATTATATTTAACTTTTTTACTTGTGTAGTTGTAACAAATACTTTTTTGACTTCAGTAGTCAACAAATAATTGATAACTTGTTAAAGTTGTTATAATTGAATAACTTGTTACAAAATCAAAGGACTTATAATAAAGTTGGTCATGGAACTTGAGGAACAATATCGATGATTAGCTAAACTTGATGATTTTATTTAATCATTAAGTTTCGCTACTTTATTATTAAGGTTAAATTAATACAAATATTTAATACCTTAGATTGAAATCCATTCCATAGTCACACAAAATGTCTCATTGTTGATAGTAAATAAACAGTAAACGAACAGTTTCAACAATAATGTATTCAATGCACACAGAAAACCGAAAATTTCACTCGCGACAAAAAAGAAGAAATTTAGAATTCGTAAATATAATAAGTGTTGACGTTAAATAAAAATACCGGAGAGTAAATCAAAAGATCGCGGTTTGTTTATATTTCAAAAAGCGTCAAACGTAGATACAACTAACAGCAATGACTGAAGTAAACTGAAGCCTTTACAGACAAAAAGCAGTGAAGAGGAAAGGATACGGTAAACTAGCGCTACACAACGGATACTAAACTAACTAACTTCTTCTTAGGTAGCGGTTGAGAGAACACAGATCCTGCCGTCCGATGCTCAAGATAAATTCGGTTTTTGTGATCATTATTTTGCTTCACAATCGTAAATTAATGCCAGCTGCATGAATGATCTAACACATATGCTTAGGCTAATGGTGATAGTACAAAAATAAAATTGTAAAAATTCTAAAACCATCTTGGCCGAAACTTTTTTGAATTATTTCTTTTTCTTATTTATTAAACTTTAACGCAAAGTGATGAAATCTAATTAATTCCCAAACCAATGTGCTCCATATATTTATCTCGTCTACACGATGTGCTGAACACTGGGTTGAAAACCAGGTTGAATCCTCGACAACGATTTTACTCCGTGTAAACGGGGGTTCAAACCGTGTTGAACACCGATATCGACACTGATAATTCGTAGGTTGAATCCCCATAATGTGTCGTGTAGAAACTTATCGGGGTTGATCCCGGTGTCCAAAGTTAGGTTGTTTTAATAATTATTATTTCTTTCAATTTTCTTTGGTTATTTAATAAAGAAATTAATTTTTATTATGAATTTATTTACCTTTTCCTTATGATATTTAATCAAAATATTGATTTAGCAGCATTATGCTATCTGCTGTTGAAACTTTACTGGTAAAATAAATGCATTCTTTAACTCAAATTTATGTCACGGTACACAGTAATAAACGCTGATTTTGATATCGGTACTTCGCCTTCTCATAAGACTAGTGTATTTTCTTTTTCTGTTGTTCCTTGCTGCATACGCCTCGTTAAAACACTGATTAGTAGGTTAAAGCAGTTGTATGTAATTAAAACGCACTCAAAATAAGAAAAGAACAAGTTTTTAAAAATGTATAAAATACTAAGTCGAATACAAAAAAGAATTGAATAATTGCAAATCATGTTGATTTTTAAGAATGGCCAACCTAGACAAACAAATATCCCCTAAGAAAATATTGATCTTTATTTAGATTTAAGTTATTATTTAGAATTATAACACTATAATATATATAATGTTATATAACATTATAATAATGTTATATGACATTATAACATCTTTATTAGTTCTATTTAATATATTCTCTACAATTTTTACCGCATTTTTACTGTTCAGTTTTGTTTGTATTTTAATAACAATTTTTGATTTATTTACTTAGTTTTATTTATTCATTATTATTCTACTTTACTAAAATGTGATTTATAAATGTCTGCCAGTACTATAATACGACACACGGCTAAAATCAGTCGACAGCATGGGAAAATAATGCAAGGGAGCCAATGAGGTTATTCCTAGATGTTACACCACGTTCTCAATTTCAAACAGGCCAACCTTATTGGTTCCTCAACACTATTTTCCCGTCCTGTCAACTGATTTTAGCCGTGTTTCATCATTAAATGAAGTAATTTATTATGTTTGAGAACAGGTTGCATTTAAATAAAAACAGAACAAAAACTTAGCGATACAATAGGATAACCTGAGCAGAGGTTATAACTTTTAATTACAGTATAGGTGCTAAATCCCGGGTTGAACTCCTACCCTGTAGACGTTTGCTGGGTTCAACCCCGAACACAATTATAGGTGTTCAATCCAGTGTTCAACACATCGTGTAGACAAGGTAATTATTTATTGATAACAGACAGAGAGAAAAAAAATTGGTGCGGGGTACATCGGAACTTTTTCTCACCAGATCGAATTCTTTACGCTCATTCTCACTCTTCGAACACGTTTCGCTCGCCCTTATAATTTAAAACACAAGAATTTAAAGAATCATTATTTACATTGTTTTTTTGACTAACATCAAAAACCTTATTTTCGAATGCCACAACTACAGCTATAGGCTGATTTTTGTTCAAAGTTTCAACTCTTTCGCTTACATACACTAGGAGCTACGATGATAACAGACACACACACTCAGACAGACAACTTTGTAAAAGCTATTTAAGAGGTCTTAAAAACACCTGAAACTGATAATACCGGTGACATCCCGGTTTTGGGTTTTTTTACAAACAACACTTTTCCTATATACCTATGGTATAAATAAGGAAAAGTAAAAATTTATTAATAGCTCTACTATATTTATGCAATGAACCTTTTTTCATGTCCTTTCCTTGGATGGAGGTGTTCAATAGCAAGTAGTTGGAAATCACTTACTCACCCCGACTCATAATCCGAAATAATGAGTGACCATAATTTTTTCCGATCTCAAAAGTTAAGCAGCATTGAGCATGGTCGGGCTGTATGTTTGTCTGATGAGAATGAATCGGATGAATTTACTATAAGACGTGATGCTGTACATTTGGCGAGTTGTACAGCCAAATGTGTACTTTTTCCGTGTACTTTTTATCCGTCTACTTTTTTCCGTGCACTTTTTTCCATTGTATTTTTTTCCTGTAGTTTTTTTCACATCTCATTTACAGAGTTGAAATTTGGTACACATGTGTAACTATTTTATCCAACAACATAAAAAATATAGCCAACTATCTGGCATGCGCATTTGTCGATTTATAAGCGAATGTGCACATTTGCAAAAAATATATATTTTTTTAAAAATCAAATGGGGTATTAAATTGTAGGTATTGATGGGTAGAACACACATATGCATCTGCAAAAAATATCAAAAACTACCAAAAAATGGTTGTCCCCACCTCCCCAACTAACCCATAAGGAGCAGCCCTACAATTATGAAAAAATGCCCTAGAATATTGTATAAAAGTTTGATTCTATAGTTTAAAATTGGCTTGTAACAACAAGCACATAAAGGCGAGTGAAGCGGGCCCTAATTTTTTTAATATATACGCTTTAATTAAGGAACTAATAAGCAAACACAAAAAGGCGAGCGAAGCGAGCTCTAAAATATGATGTTATATGTTTTCTGTTGCTATCAAATTAGGTACTGATAAACATACATAAAGGCGAGCGAAGGGAGCCTTAGAATGTCAAGTCATGTTATAATTATTTTTCCTAAAATCAGTTATTGACAAGCAGACACATGCTCTAAATAAGTACTGATAAACAAAACACATATAGTCGATCGAAGCGACCGAGAGAGAGAAGTTTTTTTTTTTTTTTTTGGTTAAAGCATACGTTGACTTTTTAAGGCTTTTTCGAATCGAGAAAATCTCGCAAACATATTTTCGATACCTAATTTTAAGTGATCTTTAAAACGGATTTTTTAAACTCTACCAGGTCCGACTTTAGCCATGCCACTCACTTTGCTCATCAGATTAGCAATTTTCCTTATGGGAAATTCGCTAAAAGAACAAATACATAAGAAGTGTGTGGATTAACTAGACCTGAACAATATGTAAAGCAATACCGGACTACTATTTACGGCTACTATCATCTTACACAGATATTTATCAATTTACGTTTCCTTAACAACAAAATATCAACGAGATAATGAATGAAAAGGATATGTGTAAAAAATTAAAATATTCATTCAAGAAACAATTACTATATATGCGAGTGTAATTTTACTACAAAAGATCAGTGTCATTCGATTAAGATTACTTATACGTGGGTTATGAAATGTATTTTTACCTTTTCTCATTTATACCGTAGAAATATAGAAAAAGTATTTTGTTTGCAAAAAAAATCCGAAACCGGGATGTCACTGAAACTATCCGGTTCAGGTGATTTTGAAGCATCTTGAGTTGTTTTTACAAAGTTGTCTGGTGTGTGTGTTATAATCGTAGCGCCCAGTTTATTTATGCTAGAGAGATAAAACTTAATCTTAGTAGGTAATTAATCTTTAGGAGACATTGTGCTATCCGGAAAATATTTTTTAAGATATCATAAACCCGCAATAATGACACAGCAAAAAAAAAAAATTATAATAAGTGTGCAACATGTGCTATGTTGAAAACACTTGGGTACGTTTTTTAAAAATTTGTAAAAATCGTAAAATAATTTAATTGAGTTGATTTGAAGTTTCGTTTCAAAAAACAAGTGTATCCATAATTTTTGTTGGATCACAAAAGTTAAGCAATATCAAGAGTGTTCAGTGCCTGGATGGGTGATTGCTGGTAATGAAATGAATGTATTTACCATCCGAGAATGAGGGAAGCGAGTCTGAAGTAAGGAGGATGAGCTTAGCGAATCCCCAAAATGATGTGGTAAAGTCCCGAGGTACCCCGTACCAATTTTTTACTATTTTACTACATTTTACATTTCCACTTTTTAGTACCTACGAATTCCAAATTTATTAAAGAAAAGTGTCTGTATGCATCAGTAGATGTATACCGTGTGCCCTTTCATAGTAACCCTCAACATGGCGTATCAAAATACTTGACATTTCCATTTTCAAGCCAGAAATTTTTGGAAATAAAATATGAATCCTGTTTAAAAACTTATTAATGGCTCTTTTGTTTCAGCATATTTACCGCGGCGGGAAATGCAAATATAAACAAGCTGCCAGGAAACTATTAGGGAATGACTCTTCTCTATCTATACCCTTAAAGATGATAGGAGTATATAATATTGCATAATGAAGAATAAACCACGACCTATAATTAATGTAACTGGTATTGTATAAATGTTAAATGTATCAGTAGGGGGAAAAGGAGCGTTCTGGAGCCGCCACCACCACCGCCACCACCACCACCACCACCACCACCTCCTCCTCCTCAACCATCTCGTTGTAGTCGTATACCCCCCCCTCTTTTGCTTTGCATAGAATAATAACAGTAACATTAATATGCTTGCATAAAAAATTGGGCCAGGTAGAAGCAGCATGGTTTTAGGTGTGATGAAGTAGACCACCCTAGATATCAAGTGTCTCTCTTAAAAAGCCTTCCCACCACGTCAAGGTGGAGACACATCGGAAGGTGTACAGTGCCCCGTCCTCGCACTGTACTATGGCGACCATCCTCTTTAAAAAAATATCGCCTCTATATATTTTTTGTATTTTTTTATATTTTAATTTTTTTTGTATTTTTAAATTTTTATTATTTTTGTATTTTAATTTTCTAACGTATTTACAATTACACTTACATCTCATTAGCGCCATATAGGTTTACGGGACGCTATGCCACGCCAGTGACCTTAAAAGATGGAATATTGCGTTTACGGGACGCTATGCCACGCCAGGGACCGCTCTGAGGGTTTACGGTCGCTATGCCACGCCAGGGACCCTCTATGGGTTTACGGGACGCCATGCCACGCCAGGGACCCAATTATGGCACGCTTCGCCACACTAGAGTTCCATCTCGTATTTGCGGCAGCTGCTGAGACATGAGTGTAAGGCTATTTAACATATGATTAAACTCTAAGAATAAACTCGAAAATAAATCCCACTCTGGTTTTTTAAAACAACAAATATTTTATCTTCTTCATTCGAACAAATCGGACGAATAATTACTTGACGTCCGTGAAATTTAGGATTAACCAATCTTACTTTTATTAAACCAAATTTTCGATCAAGTTGTACATCTTCTTTACTTCGTTTTACAAAATAATTATCAATTTCATTTTTCGCGGATCTCAACAACTCAAAATCGGACATGTGAATGTTTACACTTCTTTTACCATGTTCTAATCTCAAGAAAGCTACACCTTTAACTAAACAAACTAATACCTTTTTACCGTCACTTAGATGTAAATGGTCGACATCTTGCGCAGTACTGATTTATTATTGCTCTGCTTTCTTTATTTATACATACCCCCCCCTCGACCAGACATGTCTATTCATGTCATTTTATGCACAATGCTAGTCAGGGTTGTACTGAACAAATCTATCGTGTAACAATAGACAGTACGCGGTAGTATTTGCCGGGAAATCTTTTTCAGATTCAAATTCTAATCTCACATCTACCGGACCCTTTTTGATAGACTCTGATTGTTTCGAACAATCAATGATTACAACAGGACATTTATTCTTAAATCTGTAAAGGATACGTACGGTAGACTCTGATAAGTGTTGTAGTACGACGTTTGAAACGCCGCGTACATGTGGTACAATAAAGCAAATTTATTTTGGGAGAATTTTAAATTTAAATCATCGTAGGGGAACACTCGTGAATTGAGATAAAGCTTGACATTTGACAAGTCGCAGTGATCGAAACAACTGGATGCCTTATCGACGACGTTATTTCTACCCTTTTGAAAGGCCAAAATTAAAAATCGCGGTTTCTCGAGTTGAGTCGAAGTTTTAATCGACCATACTTGTCGGTTTGACGTAGGTAATAACGGATACTCGTGCATATCCCACGCTCGGAAATGGAGAGAAATTATTTTTTCTGTTTTTAAAATAATTAATTAAATTTAGTTTCTGAACTTCGTTAACCGAAACGTAAGGTATTTCCAACAAGCGATAGTAGTTCAATTTTAACTTTCTCGCGAACTTCTGCCCGTGCATCCGTATCGACGTATGGAACATGCTGCGCGTAACAATTTGAATCGTTTCTGGCTCTTACTAAAATTAGCTCTTGCTTTACGTTTATCAAAACTTTTCGGTAATCTTCCGCGAATCCGAGTAACGAGGATAAAGGTAGACAGACGTTGTACCGAGTGGATGATTCTTCTTGTACTTCATTGAAGGGTATTGTCCATCCCATATTTGTTAGGGAATACGATATAGGTGCGTGAGATGCAATCCCTTTAGAGTCGAAGTCATTCCGGGGTTTCTGACTTTATCAATCTCAACTCCACAAATTTCATACCGGATCTCGTCGAATAAAAACGGGAATGCGTTGTTGATGAGTCTGTGCTTCGCCGGTGCCGTATTTCCTCCTTCTTTTAAAAATGATAGTTCCAAATATATAAAACTTTCACTCGGAAGCGTATAAATGTCTTGGAGTTGTACTGGAATCCGTATCTCTTCTCCGGCGTCTAGCTTTGAGTTTGCGTACGGATAGTGAGTATGATACTCTAGACTCTCTATAGATTCATCATATTCAGGGTGTTCACTTAAATTTAACATCTCAATCATTTTTGGCTCTTCTATGTCTTTGTTACTTACTACATCATCAATAGGTTCACTCCTCCATCATCTTCTTCATCCTCCTCCTCATCGTCTTCTCTTCTTTTCTATCCTTTTCCGATCCACATACTGCCTCGCTAGAGTTATTATAGTTTTCAATTGACTCATCATGTTTACATGCAATGGCGTCCTTGTAGAATCCCAACTCTGAACCATCCTCGCGTTCACCCCCTCACAGTGTTTATCTCGTTGGTGTCGAAGTAAATTCTTTTTATGTACAAACTTTTTACAGCAGTCTGGACAACTAAATGTCAAGTTTTCAAATCTCTTCTTGTAGAGGCTCGAATCACGTATCTTGGAGAACATCTCTGCTCGGTGTCTGGCTCAATACTAAAGTTGGAGCTCCACTAGCTCTATATATATACTAAACGAAAGCTAAAACACCGCTGAAGCGGCTTCAACAACTCCAGTTAGACCCATATTAGCTGCAACACAACTCCAAATCGGCTCGTATAGGCTCTGCGATAGTTCATATCGGCTCTAAATGGCTCATATAGGCTCCAAAGCGGCTCTAAATGGTTTATATAGGCCCCTACTTGGCTCATATAGGCTCCAAGCGGCTAAAAGGCTCCACTCCGGCTCCAAATGGCCATATTGGCTCCACTCCGGCCTCAAATGCTCCGCTCCGGCTCCAAATGCTCATATAGGCTCCCACCGGCTCTAAATAAACTGGCTCTAAATGGCTCATATAGGCTCCAAAGTGGCTCTAAATGGCTCCACTCCTGGCTCCAAATGGCTCATATTGGCTCCACCCGCTCTAAATGGCTGGCTCCAAAATGGCTCATATAGGCTGGCTCATATAGGCTCTATCATATAGGCTCCTACTCGGCTCTAAATGGCTCATATAGGCTCCAAAGCGGCTCTAACAAATGAATATATAAGTTTATGATATAAGGGGATATGGTCAGTTGTATCTCGGCTTCCGTGCTGTCAAGATGCCTTCTACCGCTATTATAGATATTCAAGGTTTGTAGATAATGAGGGGCAAGTCATCGTTAAAGAGCTCGCATGTTTGGACCTGGAGACGAAATCGTCTTCGAGCTGGTTATTTTTACCACCTGCAAATTACATTCAAGATTCTAATCAATGAAAACAAATTCTTGGCTTACATTAATTTTCACGGAATAAACTGGGATGACGGTGATGTTGAGTACGAACGATTGTATTTAGTATTTAAACTTTTATCTAATCGGTACACACTTTGTCGTTAAAGGTAAAGTACGTTTATTGAAAAAAATACTTGCCAAATAATTGCGTCATTATAGATTTACTTGCGATAGAATGTCCCAAAATTAGTTCATTGAGTTATAGCTGGAGGCCCTGCCTTCTTCATAAGCACAATAAAAAATTTGCTTGCGCTCAGGCTCGAGTATGGAGTTTGTATAAATGGCTCGTAAACGGACCTGCACTCGGTTTGACCATAAATTTACTACCGGTTTCATGTGTAGCCACGTGAGTTCATTTGTAGGGATTTATTTTCGAGTTTATTCTTAGAGTTTAATCATATGTTAAATAGCCTTACACTCATGTCTCAGCAGCTGCCGCAAATACGAGATGGAACTCTAGTGTGGCGAAGCGTGCCATAATTGGGTCCTGGCGTGGCATGGCGTCCCGTAAACCCATAGAGGGTCCCTGGCGTGGCATAGCGACCCGTAAACCCTCAGAGCGGTCCCTGGCGTGGCATAGCGTCCCGTAAACCGCAATATTCCATCTTTTAAGGTCACTGGCGTGGCATAGCGTCCCGTAAACCTATATGGCGCTAATGAGATGTAAGTGTAATTGTAAATACGTTAGAAAAAATATAAAAATACAAAAAAATAAAAAATTTAAAAAATACAAAAAAAAAATTAAAATATAAAAATACAAAAAAATATATAGAGGCGATATTTTTTAAAGAGGATGTCGCCATAGTACAGTGCGAGGACGGGGCACTGTACACCTTCCCGATGTGTCTCCACCTTGACGTGGTGGGAAGGCTTTTTACTAAGAGAGACACTTGATAATCTAGGGTGGTCTACTTCATCACACCTAAAACCATGCTGCTTCTACCTGGCCCAATTTTTTATGCAAGCAATTTAATGTTACTGTTATTATTCTATGCAAAGCAAAAGAGAGGGGGTATACGACTACAACGAGATGGTTGAGGAGGAGGGGTGTGGTGGTGGTGGTGTGGCGGTGGTGGTGGCGGCTCCAGAACGCTCCTTTTCCCCTACTTGTATCTCTACATGTACCATGATGTTTTATGTTTACATACTCTATGTACCATCAAATAGTTCATATATTTCAGATTTAGATAAATTATTTGTCTCAGGAACAAAAATTATAAACAGAATACATGAAATAAAAGAAGCAGCTGAGAATATCCAAAACAGAATATAAAGTTGGTGTTCAAAATAGACGAATAATAAGGAAGATAAAAATCCAATGATATTGGCGAAGATGTCACTCAGAGGCGAAATTATTCCTTGAATTCTATCTGGCAATAGTTCTCCTCTAAGTGTGTATGGAAGGAACCCAATTCCTGAAATCACCCTCCGAGTAAATAAATACATTGTTAAAACAAAAGAAAGGTGATATAACTATAAAATAAAGATAAAAATTAATTATATTATTTTAATAATGGATAATGTTACCAATAGGAGTAATGAAAACCAAGCACGTGTGTAGCAACTCCGTCTTATTGACTTCAAGAAAGCTTTTAATTATATTATATTTGTTCACACCTATAATATACTGGTTTATACTTACTTCACTAAATGTATAAATAATGAAAGCCAATAAACGAATGTAAATTCTGGCGTGGAGGTCCGCAAGCAAGCTGATTTTCATTAAAACTCATCTTTCTTTGCTTAAAATACCCATTTCTTCCTTAAGATGACGCTTTTTGCTTTTTAACATAAACAGTATTATTACTACTTGCAGCACAATTTTTCTTTATTTTTCCAAGTAAAAGCGCATATATATTTCACAACTTATACAAAATCGTGATAGTGATAGTAATTAGGGAGAAGTGATAGATCACTTAGCAAGTAGGCCCCGTTGTTGGGACCTAAGGTTTTCCTTAACCCAGGTTCATTTAGGGTTTGGGATCTTTAACGAGTACCTGACATCGCACAGGCTCAGAACCACCAGCTTAACGTCTCCTTCGAAGGACGGTTTGTCAAAGAATTTCCATCCCTCGCATGAAAATCCTAGATCTGGGTCACTTAAAGTTATGTATCGACTCCAAACCCGTTTTATTAGATTCTGCTATGTAAAAAACATAAATTGAGATTCAGGCTTTTTTCCTTGGTTAAAACTTTTTTAAAACTTCAATTTAATGGATTTTTAAGAATATTCCTGACCCCCTACAAAGCGTTAAAAAGTAGATCCGCGCAGATCTGAGGACTGAGCCTTGAAGGATCTACACGATACACTATAATCACGATAATCTTTTCTGGGGAAATATTAGAATATTTGAATTAGTGGAACTGGCGTGGCAAGTCACATTTAAGCATGGAAGCAATTTGATTAAGTGCCCATAACACCTTCAAAACTTCACTATATACATAGTTGCAAGAACATATCATTGACTTAACTCTCAAATGGATTTTGCCTCTAATTTCTTGGTTGTATTTTAAAATGAAATTTACACAAAATAGGACGTTAAAAGAAAAATCTTACCCGAAGTAATGGCAACAGCGCTAACTGCTAAAGATGCGATAGGTAGCCAATGAATCGTTGCCAAGTGTTTATAACCAACTGCCTGTAGCCAGAAGTACACTCCAATTATGATCTGTAAATAAAAGCTATCCAATGTCATAATCGTCATAACTAGGCATCATAACCAGACACCTTGAAAGAAATTTAACTCTCTTTTGTCAAAAGAAATTATTCTTTCTCAAAAAATTCTTATTTTCCTTCTTTCTTATTTTTCAAAATGACCAATAAAAAATAAATTTATTACAGTTTTATCTATGATAAATATGAATCCACGAAGAAAATATTCTTTGATGAGCTATTTTCAAGAATTTTCTATTATGTTGAAATTCACTTATTCAGAAAACAGTAATAATAAATTATTAAGAATGCTAATTAAATTGATGAAGACTTCAGTCCTTTTTAAAAAAAAATATTTAAAATAAATTGATGAAGAGCTTTCGCCCAGGGATCCTGAGGTTCCTTAGTTCTTGAAATTGACAAACATGAAAAAAAGTTCGAAAATTAATAAAAATTTATCAACTTCATTATATTTCAAAAATTTTTATTGTTGTCAATTTCAAGAAATGACGAAGCTCAGGATTCCTACCTCATCATCTATTTATTTAATATAAGTTTCTTTTTATAAAAGGACTGCAGTCTTTATCAATTTAATTGTTTTCACAATTTATGACAGTCCAGAAGCTCTAAATTTATTAAATTATTAAGTATGGAATAACATTGACGGTGTTATTATTGTCAACCTATTAAGTTATATTAAACCCGCAAGGCATGATGGCTTAAGCCTCTGCCTTGAATACTTAAGATCACTATTTGTTATAAAACTTCTTTTATTTAAAATCTACTGTAGGAGAAATATCTTACCCGAGTCAATTTTTTTGGTAGAAACTGCAGGCCTTATAATTAAAAAATGCTGGCGCGGTTGTCCGCATGTCGGGCGAACTTCCATTGGAATGGTAGTTCCAACTATTCATGTTTTGCAAAACTCGGTAGGATCAAATCATATACAGACCGACAACTTTGTGAAAACCACTCAGGAGCCCTTAAAGCGCCTGAAACGGATAATTCTGGTAACATCCCGGTTTCGGATTCTTTTTTGGCAAACGCAATACTTTTGCTATATATCTACGGTATAAATGAGGAAAATTAGGTCTGCATGAGTTATCAATACTCTTAAACTACTAATAACCACTACTTTAAGAACACTTCTGACATTATATTATTACTTACCGAGCTAGCACATTGAGCTATAGTGCAAATAATGAGAATCTTTCTAACTCCGATCAACTTGATGACTAACGATGTGAAGGCAGTAACTATAACCATTGTTACACCAATAATAGAAGAACAAATAGCAGGCGAGTATGGTGTTTCAGCATCGATTATGATTGGTTCTATGTACACAATAAGGAATATGGCACCAGATGCAATGGCACCAAGTAGAAGCATGAAGACGATTAGTGTTGACTTTAAGTATGCTTTATTTGAGTAAATCAATTTGAAGATATCGATCCAAGATTGTGAGACACCGAATTTACATGAATCGTTAGAGCATGCCTACAATAAAAGAATAAACAATTATTAGTTTAGGTATTTGTAATAGAGTTAAGTATAGAGTTTCAGGCATTGGCCTAGTGAATATCACTCAAAGCTCTTCAAGCTTAACAATTTAAAGCGAACCATATTTCTTGAAATCAAGTCAAGTTAGCAAGTGGTGAGCGATTCGATCAGTGTTCCACTGATAAAATATTATTTTTTTGACAAAACTACTTCAGAATAACTAATTCTTTAACTCTGATCGAAGCTACTTGGTTTGGTCGACTAGTATTATTATTACTGGGTCAATATGTTTATATTTCAATAACTTGTATCAGAATACAAATGCTATGATACATTAACGTTTTGAAACCATTGAGGAAAAAATGGTGTTATCCCCTATGTTTGACCTTTATCTGATTAGATGAAGGAGAATTTAACGAATTTACGAGGAATTTAACCTCGTTTAAAACTTTTAGTTAAATCCCCAATTTCCAAAATACAACTTGTAGACGGATATTCATCGCCTGATTTTAAGGAATTTGTAAATCTACCCGAACTTCAGGTTTGAACCTCTGGTGTAGACACAGTAAATTCACATGCATGGTTTAGATCCATGGTGGATAAGTAATGGCGGATTGTAATTTCTGAGTACTTAAATTTTAGAATAAGTTAATTTAAGTAGATGTATATTGGTTTATTTGAAAGGCACTTGGGTACTTTTATAGGAAAGGGACCCCCACTAATCATACCTTGAACCCTACCCTAACTAACTGATATAAGAAAACCCCATATTTCCTTATTCTGTTCCGTTAGGGATGACATCTCCAGTCTATTTAAACTTAATGTTATCCCCACCCAAATATCCACACTCTGTCCCGTTAGTGATTGAATGTTAAAGTAAAAAAGGATTGGTGGTCCTTTTTATATAATTCGCCTCATGGGGGACCACCAATAGGGGGTCCCTTTTCTATATATAAGCACCGGCACTTGCCCTTTTCAATTAGATATGTTACGTTGTTATATTTACCTTTATTTTCTCAATTTCTTCTTTAATTTTGACCTTGTCATCTTCATGTAAAGACCAGAAAAACTCTATTACCAACCTAGCTTGAGATTCATCTCCTTGTTTTACTAGAAATGTTGGAGACTCTTTGGCAACTAAATGAAATATCAAAAGGCCAATGACGTCTATAAGGACTATCATAACGTTATTTGAATTATAAGATATAAACGGAGCTACGACGTATTCTAGGAAACATCCCAGTGCAAAAAATAAAGATAACATTCCGCTGAATATGGCTCGTTCTTTTGGCTGAAAATATACAAAAAAAAAATGTATGATAATTCCTTTTTATTGTTTATTAATCAGTTGTGTTGTATAAAGTAATTTAATGTGACGTCACTGAAATGTTCCCGCCGTTTGTAAGGTGTACTATTAACATGTCCTACGATAGGTGTTATAAAAGGTGGAAGAAGTGTCTAGTCTCTTTCTAGAAAGGCTTGGGTAATTATCGCTAGGAAACTGTTTCACTTCCATTCCAAACCCCTTATCACTGTGTTATTTTAAGTGCTCCCCCTAAATAACTATTAGTCTCTTTGAGTGTGATTGTTTCTATTTCGTGCCATAACTGTACAAACCACTACTAGAGCCTATCTAAAAGGAGACTAAAGATTTCCTACCCCTCTACAATCCCTATCGGAGCACATATTAATAGTACACCTTACAAACGGCGGGAACTTTTGAGTGAAGTCTCATTAAAGAATAATTAAAGAATATATGCGATAGAGAATAATTACTACTTATTTTAAATTTATTATTCTTAATTTAAGACAAAATATCCGAAAATAATGTAACATTTACATGAAAGTGTAATTATGTTATTTACATGACGTCTCCAATGTACAGTTATCAGGGGATGATGATACTTGTATCCTCCCTCAAAATATTTAGTCTCCTTGTGTAGGAAAGGATGACATGATGCTCACAGTTAAAATCAAGGATGTTGAATAAAGGGGATGACGCACTAAGTCGAATTGCCATTCAACAAAGTGACCCCATCGAAAATCAAAACATAGAGATGAATGCAACACGAATCACACGTCAAAAACCAACTGCACATGCTTGGTACGAACTGCGCATGCTTATGATCCTTATAACAGCGCAGGTCTTAAAATTTAGAGGCAAACTTAACTCTCAATAGGTTTCCCATTGTTTTGCTTGCGAAGGTTATAAACAAATAGAAAAAAGTTCATACTTTTTTACTGTTTTTTTGTTGATATTGCTTAAAATTAACAACTTTAAAGAAAATTAAGAACATTACAACCAACATTGAATCTTGAAAACTAGCAAAACATTCCACTAAAGGCTAAAAAAAGACAAAATATTAACACATTTAACTTACTCTCTACGAAAAGTAAACGGTAAAGCTTCAATTACTCTCACTAAAGTGTCTACCTAGAGTCCAAAATGTAAAATATAAGCACAAATTACTCGACAAGCACCAAATGTAACAGTAACGAAAGCACTGAAGAAAGTTGAGAAGCAAACTCGACAACCAAGAATTGTATAACAACTTAGCAACTTAACCTGCGTTTAACGCCTTTTTTAATTATAACCTAAGGGAAGGTAAGTTTGCTCCTATTTCTCTATCTCATACAACTTCCATGGGGTCAAAAATGTTCCTTAATGCGTCATCCCCTTTATTCAACATCCTTGGTTAAAATATGATATTTATCAACAAACAAAAAAGCAGAATGTATAATTTTAAACAAAATCTACCACATAATTAACAAACATAGTTTTTTTTACGCTTCAACCCGTAGGGTCATTTAGCGTTTTCCCCTCACTCAAATCTCACTCAACTACTTAACTCCTGAGTTTGTACACATCCAATCATCTAGGAAGTACCCCCTCCGTACATGGTAGCACATATAACCAACCAGTTCACAGTGTGTCCAGTTCATCCAGCTCAACCAGACTCTATCCAAACTCACTGCTCTGGCTAGTATCTGCGACTAGTTCACAGTGTGCCTAGTTCATCTAGACTAGTTAGACTCTGGCTAGGCTCAACGCTCTTGGCTAGCGCCGACTACTAGTTCACTGTGTGCTTGTTTTATCTAGTCTTACTAGCTACCCTGATCACATTAGTCTCACTTGACCTCGTCCTTCCAGTCTCACCAATCTCATCAATCTCAATCTCACCGCTCTGGCCAGTCCAGCGCCACCCGACAAAGAACTAGCACAGATGTGCTAGTTTGTGTGTTGTGTACAAACTCATTCTGTAGCCCTGACCTGAAAGTCAAAGCTCCGCAGTGCCATTAGGAGACGTCTGTCTTCAAGAACCGAGCACTTTGTTCCTAGTCACTTACGTTACTCGTGTCGCCGCCATCACTTTCACTGACTAAGTTTTCGGACATACAAAGGCTCAGTATATCTTTCCGACCTTCATCTCCCCCACAGCCCGCAGAACATTAACTTTTCGTGAGCTGGAGACAACGGAAACGTGGATCCAGACTTGTCTCAGATGAAACTAGATCTAACCCCGCATTTGCGTATTAGTAGCCAAGGAAACCACGTGGCTGGGTTGGCCGGCCTTGAATTCAAGACCTCCCGAGTGTACGGTACAAGGGATAACCTCATATTGAGGTCCTCCCCGGCTGGATTTGAACCCTCGACCTCCAGGTCGAAAGGCGAGCGCTGTACCAATGAACTACCGGACTCGGTTCCAACAAACATAGTTAATAAATCATTTTGTTCAGCTTTGCTGGTATTTCACAACAACCGTTGGGTTGGTATACTATTGGTTAAACTTTACGCCCCTGAAGATTTATTAAGTTTCCTGAGGACTGTAGAAACAATACTTTATTATTGGTTTTGATACGATCTCAATTTGATTGGTGTGATTATTGATACTTCAGTTTTATTCTAAACGACGTTTACTCAAAGGGAACTAAACATTCTTTAGAATAAAGTCTACAATTTTTAACCTTAATTGATTTTTGACTGATAAATTTTCAGATATTAACCGCGAAAACCTATGATAAAAGAATTTAAAATATTACGTGTAAACATTCAGCTGAATATATCGGCACGAC
The DNA here is from genome assembly GCA_018340805.1 of Microvelia longipes. Taxonomy (NCBI): domain Eukaryota; kingdom Metazoa; phylum Arthropoda; class Insecta; order Hemiptera; family Veliidae; genus Microvelia; species Microvelia longipes. The sequence continues at coordinate 47,536,553 of JACMZG010001911.1, read as the reverse complement.
AATGCCGATTATGCTGTAAGTAATGCCGCCTACGAATCTTCCAATATTCAGCAAAACAGGAACCTCGACAACAACCACCGACAGCGCTGAGACCAACATTAACCAGCTACACAATATTATGATCCATTTTCTTCCAACTGTATACAGCAACACTATACTGAGTGCAGATCCAGCAACCAGTCCTGCCGTATAGATACTGACTGACACTGAAGTCATGGACTCAGAGTAACCCATGTCAAGAAGTTTTGGGATAGATGGGGAAGACCAGGTTGCTATGGACGTACATGTCAGCAAGAGTATACATTCTAAAACATAAATACCATTAGTCAAAGTAATACACGCACTGCGATTCTCTAAAGAGGTTTGGCATCTTGAAAATGGCATAATATGCTTATTACTTCTAAAACTTCAAAATAAAATTACGAACTTAGTGACAACCCCCAATTTTAATTAGGTAAATAATTTTATAAGGGAGGCAATTCCACCCCCCCCCCATTATGATCCTTCTATACGTTTGATTGCTAGGTTGAGAGTAAAATTTTACTAAAATTAAAATGTTAGTAGTATGACGTCTGCGCAGCTTTAATAATTTTTACTTTTTCTTATTTATACCATAAGAAATATGGAAAATGTATTGTGTTTGCACTAAAAATCCGAGGTTTAACCTGAATTATCCGTTATAGGTGTTTTAAAGACCTCCTGAGTGTCAGCTTACAACAAAGATGTCTGTCCGGGCCCGTAGCCAGATAGGGGCCAGGGGGGCATCGCCACCACTAGAAAAAAATTCTCCCCCTCTGACGAAGTAGATTTTAGTGGAATCCCCTTCTAAATGTGTGAATTTCGCCCCCCTCAACGATATCCCACCTCCCCCAACGAGTTTTGGCTGGGTACGGGTCTGGGTGTGTGTATTTATCTGTGTAAGTTTGGGGGTTAATCTGTTAGGGTTTGGTCACTAGTTTTTTTTGTTGCTAAGTTAATTTTATTTATGAATTTAAGTGCATTTATTATATTTTTTAATTTTGAAAAGAACAGAGTCTTGTAAGAAATTGTTAAGAATTGAAAAATAATTTAATTAAGAATTAAGATGTTAAACTTTGGTAGAAGTGTTTCCCTTTACATAATAAATAGTATAAGTTTATTTTCAATACGGCAAGTATATCTATGGTTTTTGTCGGATCATAAAAGTTAAGCAGCATCGAGAAAGGTTTGTGACTGGATGGATGACCTCTGGGTATAAAACATATGTTTGCTGTCTGAGGACAAAAACGTGTAGCAGTTTAAATTTGGTGGTTATAATATTATATCCGATGTGATGAGGAAAAGTTCCGAGGTACTCGGTACCCCATATTTTAAGACAGCTTCAGAGTGAAAACGTCTATTTTGTGCATCATAAAAATAAACAGAGATATAAATAAGCGGTGCTGCCGGTGATATTATGTATTGCTAAAAATTGAATTTCCTGCATAAAAATGAGTCGGTACCTACGTGAAATTAATATAAGCCATATTTTAAATTTTATTCTAATGTTTGACTCCCTGTTCGCAGAGACAAACATGCTTTGCACAAAATAATATTTTATTAAAATTTATATTGGTACGTACACTTTGAAATAAAAAAATTTTAAGGAACGATTAAGAAACACTTTATGTAAATAACATTTTTTCATAAAATTTAACATGACACTAAATATGTTATTATTTATGATGTATATAAGCAGACCATGAAACTTCTTATAAGTTATAACCCAAGTTTAATAATTCTATAGTCAAATTTTATTTTTTCAAGAATGCAAAATGAGTATTATACATTATTAATCTCTTAACTAATGAACTTAAATAGATACAATTTTAATTCTTTTTTAATGAATTTAACTGGCGATACAAAAATTATGTTTAATTAGTAATTAAATGCATTTGTGGCAAGATAGAACTAAACATAAAGATATTCTTATTTATTTTATTTTATTATTAATTATTATTTTATATAATAATTATAAGTAATTTATAGATGAGGGTGAAAAAGTGACTCAAATGGATTAGTCTAAATATGTTAAAATAATGTTAATTTTTAAAGCGTAGAATTACGAATACCTGATGGTTTTACAAAAGATAATTAATTATTCGGATTAGCTAAGTAGAATTTGTATCTCAACTCTCCACACTAGCTCAGCTTAAACACACTAGAAGCTACGATGTCATGAGACACACAGCTCCTCGGTCTCACCGTGCCGTCCTTCGAAAGGGATGTGGTGGTTCCGAGCCCGTACGGTGTCAGGTACTCGTAAAATATCCCTAACCATAAATGAACCTGGGTTTAGGACAAATTTAGGGCCCCCAATAGTATTTTATATAAAAATTATGTATTATATATATATTATAATATATATATATATATATATATATATAATTATATATATATATATATATTATAGGTTTCTGCCTTATGGTTTTGAGAGAGTAAGGCTTGGTACCGCAGAGGGCCTCGTGTTGTTTCAAGTTAAAGCTGTAGAAACCTATGGTAAAGCCACGGCTCTTCAGGAAATTAGACGAAGAATACCTGCACTAGGACTCATAAGGTAGAACACTATCTTATACCCAAGAGCACGGCTTAAGTCTTCTTTTTTGAAGACATAATCGAGAAAAATTTATGGCTTTGAGTATTGAACCTTAACAGATATAAGTCAAACCGAAATTTCCCCAATATATAAAAATTCATAGATATAACTTGGGCTAATTAAGGTTTTCCACGCTTTATAAATTAAGTATTTCGAAAATCTAAAAATTCCATGGGTTGAAATCTATTATTAGTTATTAAAAAATCAAAATAGGTAAATCACGCAGGACCTAACCCAGTATGTTTTAGCACATATTATATTTCTATATTTCATTTTTGTTTCACAATCATATATTTTTCGTGATTTCGTTCCTACTATTTATTTAGCAGTTTGGATCACGATCTTTGTTTTAATAGATCACTTCAGTAATTTGATCCTGGTTTGTACCACCCTCTAGCTAAAGAGTATTTATAAGATCAACTCAAGTGAAGGGGGTATCTAGCCAAAAAAGTAAAGGCCCCAGAGGTAAACCAAGGCCAAGAGTCAAGGTAATTAGTCAACTTTGCCCTCGATCTGACATCTACTGTTATTACGGTCTAATAGATTACAATAAACAAATATTTAAATAAGAAGAATAATAAGGGTAATAAATATTTAACACTTATTCTTTCACCACATAACTTAATTTTATTGCTGTGCACAAAGAGATTATATACTAGAGGGGCATAGCATATCTCAATGCATAAAGATATCTGACACATCTGTTTGGGGCTCTCAGAGGCTCTGTGTTACCTTATTCAAACCTAAAAGTTAGTTAAGTATATAATAAATCAATGTTCGCTCAATTTGTATGTGTTCTGTTCTGTATTTCAAACGTTCTATATGAGTTACTGTAATTTTGTACTGTTTATTTGATTTATATTGACAGTTAAAGTTGTTCATTTTATATTTTCGATATTTCAAAATTCAACTAATAGGACCTTACTTTGCTCAAATGGAGATTAACCCTGAATACTCATAACAACATGGGCCAGACACGGTTGAAGTCTTGTTTGGCTCAGAACAATTTAAACTAGCTCATGAAATATTTTTTTAATAAGTATATTACTAAAGAATTTTCATGGAAATGTAAAATGGTAGACATTTTCAAAAATCAAATGTTTGATTTTTTAAAAAAAATAATTAGTTTTTCTAATTTGGCGATTGTCATACCATGATGACAATCGCTATAACTATAGTACAACACACAGCTAAAATCTGTGACTAGCTAAAAAAATGTACACTATGGAGGTTTAACATCCAGGACGTCATTGGCTCCCTCGCTGTCAACTGATTTTAGCCGTGTGTCGTATTATAGGTGTATCATCCTTGCTGTGTCATGATGGCAATCGCTATAAATAAGCGATTAAACCAGATAGCTCTAATAATAGCAATATTTAAATTTTAATTCTATTTTAGCAAAGTTCTTTTCATCATTTTTGGTTCGGTGTTTTTTTTACATAAAATAAGTTGATCGATTAATTCTTTTAAATCACGTTTAGAAGAATGGACTGTGTAATCTAAAACTTAAACCAGGTTTTATTTATCATAAAGAAATAAATTGCTTAAACCTATCAAATATTTATTAAAATCTTAAAGGATTAACAATTTCTTGATTAAACCTAATATCTATATCAACATCTATATCTCAATTAAAGTAATAACTTCACGATTCTGTACTTATAACTTCTTAACTTTAGTTTTATTAGATAACAATAAGAAAATAAATACATGTTGTGAATTCTAACCCCGGAGGGTTACAATTTATTCGACAATGCAAAACTTTCACAGAAAGCTCCTATGCATCGTGTAATAAGTAAGTCAATGCCACTGTTCTTAAAGATCTTACATAGCCCAAAGCTATTAATCTAGTAAGTCGTGAATGTTTTTAAACAAGATTTAAACAATAATGTTTTGCCTTGATCGAAAATATGTTAAAGAGCAACATAACCTCAGAATAATTAAGCAGCATCAAAACTAAAGGCAGTTTAAACTGTAATCGTATTCAAATGTAAATATACTATGGACCCTATTATAATGGCTTGAAAAGATTACTAATACTAAAATTCAGAGAGGGTTGCTCAAGAATAAGTTGTCCGTCTGAGATATTTAAAGAATTACATAGTCTACAAAAGCAACCACTCAATGATCCTGAGGTTGCATTTTGATCATAATACTAGGAGGGGTAATTTTTGTACCTAAGTGTGGACTGTGACGGGTTTATCATAGAGATATACACTAGGAGGGGCATAGCTCATCTCAGTACATTAAGTGGGCTGAAACATCTTTTTGGGGCTCTCAGGGGCTCTGTGTAACCTCATTAAATCCTTCCCCAAGAGTAAGTTAAGGGCATAACAAATTTATTATTTTCGTCCATCCGCACATAGTTCGCGTTTTGATTTGAATTTTTAACATTCTCCTGTATAAGTTAAAGTAATTTTTTACTGATTATTTTATTGAATTTATAAGCGAAGGTGATCAGGTTACTTCATCGTAGGTTAATTATGTTTCAAAATTTAACCTGTAGGGCCTCTCTGCTAATAATATCTCAATTAGGTTTAAGATATTTTATGTAAAACTGATCCAGGTAGAGATATGAGTACTGGAAGAACAAGAACAAAGAAGGTCTGGATCTCTACCCAAACCCAGGTTTGAATCCTGCTTCCTCTTTTAGAAGTTTTCATCTTTTAGTGGTTTTTGCTTCCTTACCTCTTAAAATCCTAAAATGAGGGGGAAGCATTACATTTGCGAAAAATGTATCACCCACTTTCATCATCAAATGTCAACGTTTCAACACCAATAGAGCCCAAAAATCTAAAAAACAATATGTTGTCTGTATGGATGTCCAAATTATTTTTTTATCAATAATGAAATAGTAGTCTAACAATTTCTTGTAAACACACATCCAATTTCCATTATTTTTTTATCTCCAGACGTTGTATAATGTGAAGTTTATGAACTACTCTTTAGGGAGTAAAGAAGCACTAATCACTCCCTTGTGAGTAAAACGTAACTTTTCTCCCTTGGGAGTGAAAAGTGTTTCCTATTATTGTGTTATTAGAGCCAATTATATCATTTTTTTAGGGGAGTGGTATTCTTTAAATTTATACAGGTGACAGATCAATTTTTTATAATTTTCCCGGGGGTTGCACCCCCAAAATTTATAAGGGGGACCCGACCAAAAATTTTTTTTTGGTGGCAGCCCCCCTAAATTTATAAGGGGGTCCAACCCAAAAAAATAAGAATAAAATACAACAAAACATGCAAAAATAAAATCAACGTCTGGAGATAAAATCTTGTATGCACCTTGGGAGTAAAATGCTATTTTTCCCCTCGCAATTACCTTCCTCGGCTTCGCCTCGGGAGTTAATTGTCATAACTCCCTCGGCTATGCCTCGGGAATTAAACACATAAATACCTCAGCTTCGCCTCGGGAGTTAAATTCTTTGGTTCCCTCGGCTTACGCCTTAGGAACCAACTAACTGCTGAGGGAAATAATAGCATTCTTTACTCCCTTGGTGCATAAATAACTATTACATCCTCATTCAGATAATCAGATAAATAGAGATAATTACATCCTTAATAATAATGTCTTTTTGTCTATAGAATGACGACTTAAAATTATAAATATATTTATAGTTCACTTCAAAATCGTTTGTTTGTAAAAAAAAAGACTCAAGTCTACTATCTTATTATTTAAATAAAAATACTACAACTAATAGGTACTTTAAAAATCTAGTCCTATGAAACGAAGAACAGACTCCATTTTGGGGTTATCGTAGCACGGCGTACTAAAACGGCGTCGCTTTAAACTTTGATAAATTCTTGCGCAGTGGTCCGCAAGCCGGGCGAATTTTCTTTGAAATGCGTGGTTTCTTGCTCTTCGACGAAGAAGTTTCCAATCTTCCTAAGTGTAAAGTTTAAAATTAATATATCTCCCTCGATTAGGCCTGGGGAGTCAATTTTAGTTATCTCCCTTGACGAAACATCGGGATCTAACTTTTTTACCTCCCTCGGCCTTACGGTCTCTTTTGTTCTTTTTTTGAAAACAAGAAAAGAAAACTTGCACCATAAATTTGTGCTTTTCTAATCCTGAGGACGAGCGAAGCGAGTCCGAAGAAGTGAGGATGAGCGTAGCAAATCTTATGTGGTAAGGAAAAGTTCCAAGGTACCTACTCCCGACTTTTTTATTTTACATGTTACCCACAAATATATACATGTATATATATATATATATATATATATATATATATATATATATATATATATATATATATATATATATATATTATATATATTTCTACCCCCTAGCTTGGTCATTTAATGATGTTAAATGTTTTTATTATTTTTATTATTATTTAAATAGTGTTGTTTTATTGACTTGTTATATTATTTAGCATATACAATTAATAATTATAAATAAATGAATATATATGTCGCTGTGCGAATTCTCCTTTTTTTCGCCCTGGTTAGCCTACTATTTTAGACAGTACAAGGGGCAACGGCAAGCAGAGCAGTCCCGTACAGTTTCGCGAAGTCCTGGGTAATCCTAAACGATAGAGACCGGTGTCAGCTCCATCGGACAATACAAAATTACAACTAAATTAATTATAACATCATCAAACGTGAGTACTAAAAATGTTTCTACTATTAGGTGGGCGTAAGACGTAGGGCGTAAGATAATTGGTCATTGCTGTCTCTAATGGAAACAAAACTTGGCATATATCGGGTGGTTACGGAGTCTATTGTTTGTGAATGATGTCATTAGATGCCCTCAACTTAAATTGCGTCATAAAGTCTCAAAAAATTAAAACTTGAAATAGCGTTAAAACAAGGTGTCACGTTTTATAGTAGGTCGCAAACTAAATCGATTGAGACATGTTTCTGGTTATTTGTACATTAAAATTACTTTTTATCGAAATCGGAAGACATTGGATTGACTCAAGTCAAATAGGACAGAGCAATGTGCGAAATCCAAAAAAAGGCACCGATTGTACAGACTAAAGTAATATATAAACCAAGTAGGGAAACAAACGCGATTTCTGTCAGACCGCCAGGTCTGACATGCCAATGTAGTTCACATTTTGTCCACCAAGGCGTTGGCTCAAAATTTCCTATGGCCGTGGCCATTTTGTTTTATAGTAAAAATGTAAACAAACTATTTACGGTACTCAAAATTTTTGTTTTTATTGCATTTATTTGAACAGTTTAGTTTAAAATGTTAATAACTTGTGTAAAAAATACATTTTGCCACATCCAATAATGGTTTAGGCCGAATCTTTAAATACTAGGTTGGTTTAAATGACTTAAAACGAGCGATTAATTAAACTTTTTTTCGTGTTCACTACATTACTTAGTACATTTTTGCATATGATATTTGTTTTTCCCCTTCAAATATTAATTGTAATTAGTAATTTAACCTAATTTGTTTTAATGTAATAAAAGCAATCGTAACTTTAAGGCAATACACTGTTGTCTACATTTTCTTCAAAATCTTAATAAAAACATGTGATTTACCTTTACTATAGCTTCTCTTTTTCTTTAACTGAATTATTATAACAATTATTTAACAGAATTTAATACAAAATCATTAAATTATTACGTACATTATAAAGTACGAAAACACTATAAAATGTAAAACTCACCTTATGTTATCAGGGTTGCCAATAAAATTAAATAAAAATATCTAAATCCGAAAAGGCGCATGCGTAGTTATTCTAATTTTAGCTATTTTTTATTTTTGAGCAGCTATCAGCTGATCGAGCAGGTCTGCATTTTTTTACATGTGTCAGCTTAGAATAATACTATATATAGTATTATTCTAAGTGTGTCAGTATAGGAGTTTCCCTACTTGGTTTATGTATTACTTTAGTACAGACTTAGGACTAAAAGGCTTACTTACCTTGCCTGTATACACTAGACTAAAACCGCAAGGCTGAAATGTTCTGCTGTCATAGTATAAACCCGCCTTTGATTAAGCAAAAATGTCTATTACATAAAGCAAAAATAACTTTTGTCTTTTTTAGTTTTATAATCTATTGCTTTTGATTGCTTAGTTAAGGTTTTATTATCTTTGATGCTGATTATCCCACCCCTCTCACTAAAGTTAATTATAATACCTAGTATTATAATTAACTTTATCCCTCACCATACCGAATTGAAATCTCGTTTCAAGAACATTTAGAATTTGTAAATATGCTGTTTGTAAATAGCGGATAAATTAAATGTTGCAGCGATTTCTTCTTCTGCATTTATTGTCAGATTAAAATTAACAAAATTATAATTCATAAAACGAAACACACTATTCACAACTGCACTGAATTATAATTTTTCGCGCTAACTAAATAAAATACATAAACCGATTTACTGATAAATATAAGAATCTGCTTTTGACTGCTGAATATGGGAAAGTAACACTATCGAAGTAAAACTATCGATACACAAAGAAGTATCGATCTCTATAAAGTCAACCATCTTATTTGTTTACATTTATTTTTATTTTGATCGTAGTGAAATGAAGTTAACAAAAAATTTTCAAAAATGATTAGTTTTGTTCAGCTTGAATATTAATTTTTAAATTTGTTTAATTAATTTTTAACTAGTTTAGGACACATTCAATTGTTTTTAAAAGAGAGTTTTGACCATTATTTAATTTTTAACAGTTCATCAAATATGAACGAAGAATCAGATGTGGACTGGCAAACCAAAAATGAAAAGATTTCTCAAAGAGGACGTTATTTATTGGAATCTTCCCTATGGAGCGATTGCAGATTTATTGTAGGATCAGATTCCAATGTAAAGGTAATCACAAAATTCAGATTTTAGATGTGTTACTTCCTTGCTCATGGAAGATCGTACTTGATCTCGCTGTAGCCTTTGCCCTTGAAAGAAGTTTCCTGGTTTCCTTTTGTGGTAATAAAACCGTTAGATTAGTCAAGATCGAATGGGTAACTTGTTACATTCAAGGAAATAAAATTAACTCACCTCATAGATTTACAAAATCAACATGGTGATTATTTTGTTATGTACATGGCCCAGTTTCTCAATCAATTTATGAAACTGATGTCACATTACTGATTTAATTTAATCGCTGCTGCAGTACATAAGATTGTTATAACTGTCAAAGAAACTTCAAAATATGGTATTTTGGGTAGCCAGATTTCAGCAGTGATCGTGCTAGATAAATCTGTCAAGAAGGGGGTGTTCTAGCCAGCTTATGAACTCAGCTGTAAAGAAAGATTTTACTCCCTTCAGACACTTATTAATGAGGGAAGTGAGGCAATTATAAATTGCTGAAGCAATAAATATCACTTTACAGCCATGTTGCATATACAATTTGGGGGAATTGTATAGCAATTCTCTCATATCATATTCTCTTATTAGAAGATAATATGTTGTGGCCAGAGAGGGGGAGGGAGGATAATGATTATTTGCTGTTCTATTAAATGTAGTTTGGTGAACACTAAGCATTAAATGTAATTTAGGTGAGATAGTTAGATTGTATTTTTTTCCTCTATCTAAAAAGTCCCTGATGAAATTAAAAGAGCTTGTACTTCAAGAGACACTATGCAGAGACTATGTTGATACACATATAGTGTTTTAACAGAGAGACTATGCTTCTTAGGTCCTTTCAAATATTTTCTACTATATGGAAATTTTTTTGTATCCTTCTTACGATGAATATAATTCCTTTGCCTCCCCAGTCAAGATTTGGTATAAGCAACTGTAATATTATTGTGATTTTAGAAAAGTGTAGTAGTTATATTTTTTTCTTTAAACGAAGTTAATGTTTTCCATTCATGTTACTTTTTATTTTAGGAGTTTAAAGCCCACAAATTAATCCTATCCATGGCAAGCCCTGTTTTTGCTACTATGTTTAACAATGAAAGTTTTCAAGAAACAGATGTTGCAATTCTAGATGTTCAACCAGAAGCGTTTTCTACTTTGCTAAAGTAAATAATATTTTTTTTATTATTTATGCTTTATCCGTTTATTATAGTTATAGGAAATCAACTTGAATATTGCTAGTTGTGTTCATTATACAGCTCTATTTGATTTAAAATAAGTATAATTGGAAGACGTAGTCATTTAAATGAACCTTTATTATACTAACTTTCTTATGTCTTATTAAGTAAAGTATCATAGTACGACACACGGCTAAAATCAGTTGACAGCACGGGGAAATAGTGTTGAGGAACCAATAAGGTTAGCCTGATTTGGAATTGAGGGTGTGGATTAACGTCCAGGACTAACCTCATTGGCTCCCTCACATTATTTTTCCGTGCTGTTGACTGATTTTAGCCTTGTGTCATACTATACTAACAAGGAAGATGATGTATCCAGGCTTGGACATCCTCAGTCAAGTGTTTAAGCCTGATCCTCTCTCATTTTTGCAACCTTTAGTTAGAATTTACATATAGTTGCCGAAATCCTCTAGTTAGACACCTCCATGAAAAATAATTTGTTGAACCACTGCCCTTAACTATTCCTAAGTGGAAGAAAGACATTTCTTTTCCTAATGAATAGTTTAATACTTAAATCTATTTTATTTTTGTTGATAGTTATATTTATACAGACGATCTCACTATAACCTCATTTGACCAAGCATGTGAGCTGTGCTATGTTGCTAATAAATACATGATGCCGATACTTGTTAGATCTTGCTCATCCTATATTTGGAAGGATGTTAACTTTAAAAATGTATGCAGAGCTTATGAGTTTTCATTGCTTTTTGATCAAGAATCCTTAAAAAAGAAATGTGTTCAGGTAAATTAAATTTATATACATTGAATACTACTTTATTGTTCTTATAATATCTGTATGATATATTTTGTTAATAAATTTTACAACTTGTGTAGAATAGAAAAATATTTTTCTTGAAGTTTCTAAAACATATAATGAAATAACTTGCCTTATGCTAATAATTTAATTTATTAGTTGCATCTAGTAGGCCCTTCATTTTACTAAAACCACAAGTTTTCCTCTTAATAAATCATCAAAGAGTATGATTATGAAGAGGTCAGAAAACAGAAGCCTCTGTTCAATTATATTACTGTTTATCTTAAATGGAGTGGTAAATAAAACTCTTAAATGCTTGTTCTTTGGAATTATATTCTATTATTAATAGCAAATAGTGATTGTTAACCCTGTAAGAACCTTCCACTTAAGAATAATAAAAAAATCTTGAGCCATGGAAGGTGGCATTATTCCCTAGTTACTATTTTACATTATTTTTCTATGGATTTAAGAAAAAAATATTAGTTAATATAAAACTAAACATGCAATTAATTTTAATTTTTTGTTAATTACAGATAATCTGTACAGAAACAGAAAACGTACTGTGCCATCCAAACTTTTTAGAAGTCGAGCTTTCAACTCTTCATATGATATTAGAGCAAGATGAATTATTCATAGCTGGTGAATTGCAACTTTTTTCAGCTGTTATATGTTGGGCTAATCAAGAATTTGCTCGAAGAGGTATGGTCCTAGGGTTCTAGTTTTTATTGCAATTTTACTTTTTACAAGCTCATATCCTATAGAATCAATGTATTTAAGGTTAGGGGGATTATTTTTATAGAAAAAAAGATTTGAACCAAAACAACCATTCAAAAATAATGTATAATTTTTTTATTTTCTTCTTTAGGTGTTACTGGGGAGGAAAATCTTGAACTTCAAAGAGAAATAGTTGAGCCATTGCTTGCAAAAGTGAGGTTAGTAATTATTGCCTTCCGATTTATCATTAAATAAGTGTATATATGCATTGTTATAATTATCCTGGATAATACCATGTTTCACTGTTTCAGATTTCTTCTTATGACTCCAGCTGAGTTTGCTGAAGGTCCTGCACAAAGTAATCTATTGACGCAACAACAAAAATTTGCTATTCTTATGAATATATCATCCAAAAATTCAGGAGTACCAATGCCTAATCAGTTCTCTAAGGATACTAAACATCGGAATTATCAAATCAAGTATAAAACATCTTTTTACCTGTGCAAACCTGATTTAAATAGAGATAAATTAGTGAAAAATATTGGACTGACAGAGAGTTATCTGATATTTTCTTGTCATCGTGATCTCAAAATCCACGGAGTACAGGTAAGAATCTTTATTATTATAACTAGCATTGAAGATTTTTTTATTCAATGTATTTATTTTAAGATATTAAAACTATGAAATGAGAATAGCTCTTTGCAAAAGGATCAAAAAATAACTTTCAGGAGAGCAGGATATCACGTTTTGTTTCTCATGCATATACACCAAATCTTTATTTGATTTTTTTGATATTTCTGTGTTAAATTTAAGTATAGCTCAACAATGCATTAAAATTTAAAAAGCCATTGGTGGCAACTTTCCTTTTTAGCGAATTTTCATAATAAAAATGATGCTTATGAGGTTGTTCGGATGTCGGAAGTTGAGGGTGGGATTGAGCGGAATCGGTTCCTATTGGCTTCCTGATAACAAAAATATGTCCGAAAGAAGTTATATATATATATATATATATAATATATATATATATATTATATATATATATAATATATATATATATATATATATAATATATATATATATATAATATATATATATATATATATATTATATATATATATATATATATATATATATATATATATATATATATATATATTATATATATATTATATATGTATAATAATATATATATATGTATAATGTATATATATATATATATATATATATATATATATATATATATATATATATATATATATATATATATATATATAATATATCTTTATATATGTATACGTCCAGATCAAAGACTCAAACGATATCTGTTGGGTTCAGTAGTGTTAGAGGGTGGAGATATAGTATAAAAGAGGGTTCTCTACCTCTTGCTCCATCCTGGTTAGCCTGCTGTCCCAGAGAGACAGGACAAAAATGGCTTCCACTGAACCACGCCGAGCAAAGCAGAAGAACCTCGAAGTTGTCTTTATTTGGTCGAAGTCATTCTAAAACCATTGCGACCGGTTTCAGCATAATCAGACAATCTTAAGTGACGGAAACGGTATTTTTATTTAAAAACAAAAATCATGAATAATATATTTTTGTTTATAATGCTTCTTAATTTTAATATTATAGCATACTATTAATAATAGAGTATTAATAAAATCTCAATTAGTAAAATCAAATTTGTGAGAAAGCCTTTCAGGCCCGCCAAGCAGGCATGTGTGGGGAGGCTGTAAAAATTCGCTAGATACATGGCAAAATGCCATGTAACAAGAACAATAATGAAACAACACATAATAAAAAACAACAACAATGTGGCCGCGTAGCGGCTTCGGGCCGAAGGCCCGTATTTTATCATTGTGTAGTTAACTTCTCAAAATAGTTTGTTATAATGTACAAAGCTGTTCTTTAGGAAAGTGCTTGAGACTTATTGTACTGATGCTTAAACAGTTGTAAAACATAACATTGAAAAGTTAGGAAAAATAATAATGAAGACAGCAGTCTGAGTTTTGTTAGTTTAATTTATTTCATCAAAGCTTTCGAATAAGTGATGCTTGGCATCCTCAGTGAATCTAATAACAAGTAAAAAAACCATAAACCAATTACAAAAAAAAATAAAAATATACATACCAAACAAGGCAAAAAACAATTCAAAACAAATGCAAGTTAATATTAAAATAATCATAGCCCAAACTTACAATATGTAATATAGTTACACAACCACATATGTAAAACAACAGTTAAGAGCATCAAACCAAAAGTTAATATTAAAAATGTGAGTAAAAAATAAAAACATTACAACAATTAAGGAAAGAAAAATTGTTATTTAAAACAAAAAAACAGCTGATATAAAAGGGATAGGATTCAACAGGCTGGTATAAGAAGTGGAGGGGAGAAAGGCGGTAATTATTTCAAATTTAAAATATTGGCGTAGATGCTATTTATATTTTTAACGTCCTGTTTTTTATTCATTGTGTTATTATCGGTTTTTATATGTAGCATTTCTAGAATTTTCCATTTGTTTATGTGTTTTTCTGAATGGAGGATCAAAACGTTTTCATTATCTACTCTATGTTTTCTATTAGTCGTATGTGCTGCTATTGCTGAATTCTTTTGATTATTATCTACATTACGGTTGTGTTGTTTTAATCTGTTAAAACAACAGAACCGAGAAAGTTTGTGATGTTTCCCCGGTATATGTTTTGTTGCAGTCTCGACGCGGAATTCTATAAATAATATTTGAGCGGCTCAAAGCAGCTATTAAATGGTATGGGATCTTTAGTTTTTGAAAAGAAATGGAATTTAAAGTTGGATGCATTTTTTGCATTACCAAAAATGCAATTTTTCCTAATTAGACTCACAGTCCATTAAACTTAATTCTTAAATTGACAAGTTACATTACCTAAAAACCATATCTTAAGCTATCTAGTTTATCTCTCACAGGAGCTAATAAAGTTTCCTCCTCCCGCTTTGCATCAGCAGGAAAATTTATGATTTCATCCCTTGTTGCTTAAATGACTATTTCATATTTTAATCATTTGTATTTTGTTTTTAGATGATGTCCCAAACAAAACAAGAAAAACTAGAAGTTGATTATAACAAAACAGCATCTGATAGGCAATTAGAGTACAGAGAAAATATGTACATATACCTTGAGGAAGTTATTCAGGGAGAAGGCTTAAACTGTTGGATTCCTATATCTGGAAAGATTGAAAGTGCAGCTTTTAAAGAAATTGTTGGTTATAATAAATTAATTGAAGTTAGATTCTGTCGACCAGGTAGAATTTGTAAAGGTCGTCATTATAAATTAGCTGTTGGACTAAACCTCCCAGGGTTGTATGCCCGCTGGGTTTTAAATAATCCCACAACAGTATCACACACATGTATTTTTAATTTTCATCCAATAGATTTCTTTGAATCAGGCATATTCTTCAATGCCATATTATTTACTGCCTGAGTATGTCGTATGTATTAAGAAAAACAAGCATGGTTACTTATGGTATTTTCTCTCTTATTAAATTTATTTGAACAAAACAAAAATTTTAGTGTTCTTATAATGTTAAATTAACTCTTTTAAAATGTTACCTTTAAAGTTTATTAAAAATTATGACAGCTAATTACATCGACCTTTTGATCTATCAACTGGATTAATTACATATTGCAATTTATGTAACTATATTTCCCTTATAACTTATACATGTCATAATTTTCATATTTGATTAAAATAAACTAAAAGTGTGCAATAACATATACATAAGTGATAAATTCTCTAGTTATTTTGTACTGTGTTCAATTTCTTTAATGTTTTTCAAAATTAATTTTGACACAAAAATTGTTAAAGCAAATAAAATTTTATTTCTTTGAAAGATTTTTATCATCCCTATATATTTATAATACAAATGATCACTTGTTTTATAACCTTTTAGCTAATTAGGTAGTAGATGGACCAAAAACTCTAAGTAAAAGTTGTCTTAACTGATCTTAAATCTTGAGTTAAAAAATAATGATTCCTATCTTTTCTAAAAATTACAAGCGTAAATTGTATTAAAAAAATCAATCCAAATAGAAGACTCTCAATTTTATGTACTGCCTGATACAACTATCTTAAGTTTTGCAGGGCGGTAATTGCAAGGGGGAAATAGCTTTTTACTTTCAAGGTGCATACAAGATTTTATCTCCAGAAATTGACGTCATTTAATTATTAATTTATTCTTATTTTTATGTTTTGTTGTATTTTATTTTAATCTTTTTGGTTGGACCCCCTTATAATGTTTGAGGGGTCCAAAAATCCTTTTGACCTGAAACGGATTTAAAGCCAATAAAAAAAATGTTTTGGTTTCATATTATACACTATCTAATAGTTATTTATGCACCAAAGGAGTAAAATTGCTTCTTTACTCTCTAAAAACTAGTCAGTGAACTTTACATTATACACTGTCTGGAGATAAATTACATTTATGAGGTTATTTAGATGACAGGAGTGGAAAATCAAGTCTGTTTTGTTTCCTGTTACCAAAAATATATGTTCAAAAATTTGTAACAATTTCTACCCTTGCTTATGACGAACTATAACTCTCAAAGCCTTTCTTAAATCAAAATGTATATGACAAGATTTTGGGGAGATTACAACGCATGCCATGAAAAAAAAATTGAGAAAATTAAAATTGCTTAAAAATTAGGCCTATATATATATATATATATATATATATATATATATATTATATATATATATATATATTATATATATATATATATATATATATATATATATATAATATATATATATATATAATATATATATATATATATATATATGTATATATATATATAATATATGTGTGTGTGTGGTGTGTGTGTGTGTGTGTGTGTGTGTGTGTGTGTGTGTGTGTGTGTGTGTGTGTGTGTGTTGTGTGGTGTATTCCTATATAGTTAAAGTATTGTGTTTGTGCACTAAATTCTAATAATTATAAATCCTAAACCCCTTTAAGTCCTTCTGAGTGGTTTTTACAAAGTTTATGCATCTATCATCGTAGCTCCCAGTGTGGTCATGCAAGACAGTTGAAACTTGGTTCAAAATCAATCTTTAGGTCTAGATGTGCTTTGAGGAAATAATTTTATTATGTCGTCTATGACTCAACAAAAAGGTCAAAAATTCCTAAAACGCAGAAAAATATAGATATATTTAAAATTTGGCATACATGCAGCCATAAATATAAGAACAACAAATGTGGCAAGTTGCATCTCATTATCAGCATTAGTTCAACTTTACAATTTAGCAATGTCATGGATATGTTTTTTGAAAAAAAAATATTAAAAGCAAAAAATAATATAAGTTGAAATGTGGTAAAATTGTATCCCTTGATGTAATAATATACTAGTATAGTAAGTTCCATTTCAACATGGCCAATGCATCTATGCTACAGTTTTTTTGTTGAATCATCAAGTGTTAGTGGTATCAAGTGATGTTTCTACATTGATAGGTAACCAGTGTGAATAAAGTGAATGTTTTATTGTCTGAAGACGCACAGCTGAATAACTTAATTGATTACCATATTCTTGAGTGTAGCGATTATGGTATGGTGAAGAAATGTTTGGAGGTACTCCATACCCAATTTTTTGCGTTCAATTGATTTATTTTTATTGTTTAAATTTACTGTGTGTCATTGAAAATGTTCTATACATAATATAGGTGTTCGCCTTTTCTATATATTTTAGAGCTTTGGGGCTAATCTCGGATAACCCCTGTGAAAAGCACCATGACAGTTGTGGCAACTGTTAACATGAAAACAAAAGTTCGCATTAATTTATTTGAACGATAATCTATAACCCATGTATTTAAACTGAGAGCGTAATCAACATTTGTTATACTGACACCTTAACATGGTGTCAGATGTCAATATTAACGTTTTAAAAACCTTAGAGGCAGTGAGTTTTATCACATTAAATTTTTATCTTTTCAGTCATTAAAAAGCTTTTACCTGACATAAATTAAAAAAGGCAGCAGCGTTCTGCCCTGCCAAGTCCAAAAGAAAAGTTAAAATACTCTGCTCAGTTAGTCAGTAAAAAATTGGGTACGTAGTACCTCGGAGCTTTTCCTCATCACATCATATTCGCTATATGCTCATCCTCCTTTCTGAGTACTCGCTTCGCTCCTCAGAATGTACAAGTCGTTAAATTTATACTGCAACACCTCTTCGAAATGGCTTCACTCGTCTTCAAATAGTAAATACATACTTTTTATTCCCTGTGGTCACCCATCTAAGCACTGACCACGTTCGATTCTGCTTAATTTTTATGATCTAACAAATCTCATGGATATACTTGTCGTATTGAAATGAATCTTGGTGTACTTACTTATTACGTAAATAGATATATATTTGTACCAAATTGGACTCTATTCTGATTTTTTATAATTTAAGTGTAAATAAATTATTAACACAAGTCATTCGATAATTGAGCTAATGGTGATAATGAGATGAAACTTGTCACATATGTTAGTCTTATACATGGCTACATGTTTGCCAAATATCAATTCGATAGCACAATATTTCTGCGTTTTACAATTTTTCAAAATTTTTGCTGAGTCATTATTGCAAGTTAATGACATCATAAAACAAATTATTTTACTCATGTAGCACAAATGCACCTATTGACTGATTTTTGTACATAGTTTCATCTCTCTAGCATAAACACACTAGGAGCTACGATGATGACAAACAACTTTGTGAAAGCCACTCAATAGGTCTTATAAAAACACCTGAAAGGAATAATTACTGTGGCTTTCCCGGTTTCAAATTTTTTACAAACACAATATTTGTTCTATATACCTACGATATAAATGAGGAAAAGTTAAAAAAAATCATTCAAATCGGCCAAGTAAAAGTGGAGAAAAATTTGTTTGCCCCAACAGCACAAACTACTGAACGGATTATAATGTGTGAGGACTTTTTGTATTCTTCTTATGCTCGAGTGGATTCCTACTTAATAAAATATCAATTCGACATTGCTATGCCTAACACGGAGTGAAAAACTAATCTAGCAAATGCGACTTTTATGTACATTGTCCCACCTGAAGCCTTTACTACTGAATGGATTTTGGTTTTTCGAGGTTTTGTCTAGTGCCTTTTAAGAGTTCTGTATCAATAAATCCCAAATTTATAATTCCTATGTTGTACGTGCCGTACAAAACAGAGCTTTTGATTGGTGTATATTGTATACTACACCTTGACACCCACAACAGCTTTATATACAACACGTAACTACAACTATGATTGGAGGCGGTCATTGGCGTCATAGAGATATATTACTAGAGAGGCCCAATAGGTTCAATTTTGAAACATCAAAAAAGTAACCTGACTACCTTCGCTTAAAGATAAAATTGCTTACTTACCCTTATCGTTTCATTCATTTCTTTTTTATACGCCTGGATCTATGGAGGTAAGTAAAGCTGCTGCAATTATGACAACTGCTAAAATAATTAATAATTAGTCTCCACGAACACCTGAGCTGTATATCTCAAAATATAACACGATATACAACTAGTTCACTCCACTGGCACGCCGCCAAGGGGGAAAAAGCTGATGATTGCCTCTTAATTTAAATAAGGCCCTTTAGTATTGCCATCCAAGCAACTTTACTTTGAAACCCTAATGACCGTCTCGAACCAATTTTTTTACGACGTAAGTGGTTTTTGGTATGATATAATATTAGGCATGAAAGCTGGTAAATGGTATACCTTATTCATGGGTGATTCTAAAGAGGGGGCTAGGGGAGCTGAAGCCCCCTTAAGAAAAACATTTATTGCCTTCTTAACTACTAAAACTAAAATAAAATTTTAATTTTTTTAAAAATATATGAAGAAAATAAATAATGAAATTAATAAATATAATTATTATATTTATTTATTATATAAAAATGATACTTCATCAATAAATAATTAATAATGACAATATCTTTCCTACTTTTGATAAGTTTAGTTAGCAACCAAAGCTTACCAATCAACTTAGATTCATTTTACTTAGTTGTTAAATAGAAAGATAAGTAATATTAGTAAATAGTTATAACGAAATGTTAATTAGATTAGATCTTATTCAAACATACAGTATTATTATATATATTATATATATATAATATATATATATATATATATAATATATATAATATATATTATATGTGTGTGTGTGGTGTGTTTGTGTGTATGTATAGAGAGAGAGGGAGGGAGTAAAGGGGCTGAAGTCTCCTTAGATTTTCACCTAGAATCGCCTGTGACCTTATCTAAATGTTGGAGACTTAAGATTTTAGACTTAGTATGTTCAAGATTTAAAATGTCGTATAAATTAAAATTACGTTAGTGGCGCGAACAGTCAGCATATGAGAAGTCGGATTTGAGAACACAAATCAGGTATCAGAAAATTGGGTAATGGCTTATAGATTTAGTTTTCACTTTTTAATTTCTCAGGTTGCTATTTGTAAGCTTAGTTCTTTTTATAACTCTTCTTACCTTAGTTAACAATTGGCGTGTTTAAAAAGTAATTAAGTCGGGGTCTTTATCGAAGGGGCACTTCTTGTGAAAAAAAACCATTATGCGTCTCTCATATTAGAATAACCTTTTTAAATAGAATGCATTCTCACAAAATAAAGTGCAATATCAAGCTTTTCTAATAACAACATACAATATTTTTCATGTAGCGTACTATCATCATCATGTTGTCTATTTTGATGCAGATACAAGTGCGGTTAAGCATAACTTGATGATATATATAACTTAACGCCCCTTTAAATGCGAAACGTTACCTCGATCTCACTGAGCAATCAACATCTTATTAAATGAGGGTATAATCTTGGCGTCTTTGCATGAGTTAGCCAACTATTTTAAATCTCAGAAGTTTTATTGGAGGTATGGAAATCTTTGGAGGAAACTTGGTAATCGATTGGAAACAAACACCTCGGCAAAAATTATTTCGTCCCTTGTGGGGATCGAACCCACGACCTTTGGATTAGAAGTCCAACGCGCTATCCTCTGCGCCAAAGGGACTTGAATTTATGAGGCCCTCTATTTGATATGAAAGTCTAGTAATCACTTAGCATAATATTTTTTTTTACATTTTCGATATTAATGATTTCAAGGATTACTATTTATATGAGCTAGTATCATTATTTATATGAGCTAGTATCATAGAGTTACGCAATTCTTTTTTACGACGTAACCCCTATGCTCTTGTTTTAAAATCGATAAAAGGGCGGCAGCAGAAAGGGAATAGTTTTCTTGAAAAAGGGCTGAGGTGGGAATATATCCAACTCGTTCAACCGCTGCATTGGTGATTATAAACATAGCCGGTTCAAAAACAAACCTACCAGTAACCTCCTTAAAATACACTCTTTTGTTTTCCAAATGATGTTACTGAAAATAATTTAATTTATTTCTTTAAAATATTTTTATTTTATTTTATGAGTGTTTATATTATATAATTAAAAGAAGACAATGACAGCTTTACTCAAGAAAAGAGCTCTGGCAGAATACAGCACCTCTCAAACTATTGTTGTTGTAAGGATTTATAGTGTTTTGTATTATTTATTCTGTATTGGTTTTACTATCTCTGATTTATTTGTTAGGTTTTTTAAAGTGATTTAAAAATAAGGGGTCGGTATAGAGACAGTGCTCTGACTCCCACCATTTTCCCTATGGGTGCGATGGACCAGCTCTCAATCAAGGGGAATCTAGTTTAAGTACTATGCTGCAAGCCAGCGCCACTTGTTCTTCCATCCTGCTTTGTTGATTTATATCCGCTGCTACGCAATGGTCATCAAAGAACGCCATTTTTATTATTTTTAACATTTTTTCTTTTATAAAAAAGTAAGCCGCTTGTACATATTGTTATATGTGAGTTGTACATATTGTTACATGTTGTTATTTTTTTTTTTTTTTTTTTTTTTTGTCTCTTCAGTAAAGAAGATATTTCTTTTCTGCATGTACCGTCGTGACGACATAACATGCATGATGAATCTTCTTTTTTCGATTTAAATATCTTGAAATGTTAAATAATATTTTTGGTTTTGTAGTTTAATAACTTGTACTAGTATTTTTATGTATTGCTAATCTTGAGATACTTCTTACAGTTTAAATATAGCTGCGGGGTACGACTGTGAGTTGTTTAACAATTTGTTAATTTTTCAAAATCAATTTCTTTTATAAATTTAATAAATTCGTGCCGAAAGTCTTTGTCTAAAAGTGAGTTTTTATTATTTGAAGGAGGCCAAGAGAATCCTTGACTAGTCCATAGTATCATGAGCGAGCACCTTATGTTGTCAAGCAAAGGACAAGTGAACAGTACATGGTCAGACGTCTGTTGGCTTGTATTGTCGCAGCTACATTCTCCTGTTGGTATTAGATTAAACCTCTTCAAGTAGCTACGCATTTTACCATGTCCTGTTATAGCCATCGTCAACTTATAGCTCTCATTCCATGGTCCTTGCTTAAGTCTTTCAAGAATGTTTGGGAAATACTCTTTTGTGAGACGTCCAGTAGTAGATCTTTCCCATTCAAGTTGCCAGGATGTTATGGCTCTCTGTCTACTGATCCATACGACTCTACTAAGCGGGATCTTGTTGTACGATATAGGTAAGGATTGGTCTTGAGCTGCAAATTTGGCAAGTTTATCTGCCTCTTCATTACCTGCAATTCCTATGTGGCTTTTGACCCATGAGAAGTCAACTTCAATCTCACTTAGTTTAACCTTACAGATATTTCTTATTTCTATTATCATAGGAGTCTTAATATTGAAATTGTTTAATGATAATAAAGTAGCTTGGCTATCTGTTTTAATGATTACTCTTTTTATTGTTTTATGGTCTTGTTGATGCAACCAATTTAGGGCCTTTAATATTGCCAGTTGTTCAGCTTTGAATGTTTGAGCATTCTGAATTTAGTTTAAATATATCACTGGCATGAAGAGTTCCTCTGGTGTAAACTACAAAAGCGCATCCAACACCATCTTCGCCTTTGCTTCCGTCTGTGTAGATTGCATAGTTGTAGTTTGAATCTAATATATTTTCTACTATTTAAAATCAGAGGTTGTTGCTGGATGAGGCCAGTTTTTTAAAAGGTACTCTTGTTTCTAAAATGTCACAATTTATGTAAGGTAAATTTACGCCATGCGTAAATTTATAGAGATCAACAGTTTGTTCTATTTTTTACAGATAGGTATTATTCCTGCTATAACGCAAGCAGCTTGGAATGAAATTGTTCTGTAGCCTCTTATGATTCTAATAGCCATTATTCTTTGTACAGAGTTTAATTTACTAACATTTCTCTTTATTTTTAATCCATCAGCCCAAACAGGGGCAGCATATTCCAACATAGGACAGAAAGCTCCATCATAAATCACTCGAAGTGCTCTTGATCCTATTCCCCATGTAATTTTTGCTGAACGAGATAATAAATTTACATAACCTAAAACTTTAGATGTTATCTGAGTAATGTGTTGGTTCCATGACCAGTTATTAGTTAAGGTGACTCCTAGATATTTTAGAAACGGGACTGATTTAATTCTATATCCATTTAATGTTATATTCATATTTTGTTTCTTGTGTCTTCTCGTTATGTGTATATATTGAGATTTTGTTTCACTAAATTTTAATTTGTTAGCATAAGCCCAGATGTTGATGGACCTAAGAGCTTCATTAACTATGGCTTCTAGTTCTTCTACTGTCCTAGCAGCTGTCAGAAGAATGTAATCGTGCAAATGCTAGTCCTTTACAGTTTGGTGGTAGTATTATCTTTAGAAGAGAATCGTATTGAATAATCCAAAAACCAGGAGAACTGGATGAACCCTGAGGGCAGCCACAACTAGGGTTGTCGATTTTAACTATAGAATCAAAGATTAATTTACTTTTTCTGTTTTTGAAGTAAGATTGGACCAGATGTAGTAGATTAGATGGACAATTCATTTCCCTGAGTCTATGGATTATCATAGGCCACCATGCTGCATCAAATGCACCTTCAACATCTAATGAGACCAGTGCAACATGCATCTTTATGTTTAAATTGTCTTCAACATATTTCTTTACTTCTATTATGGCATCTGTTGTGCTTGTTTGAGGTCTAAAGCCATATTGCTCCTTGCTGAGAAGGTCATTGGTATAAAGAAAATGCATGATTCTGTCTATCATTAGGCGTTCAAATAACTTTGCTAAAGTTGGAAGTAAGCTAATGGGGCGATATTTTCCTGCTGTTTTGAGATGCGATTTACCAGGCTTTTCTACTATTACTATTTTTGAGATTTTCCAATTAGCAGGAAAAATACTTCTTTTTAAACACTCATTGAAAATAGCTGTAATAAAGTTTGGTAAACTATCAAAAACTTTTTCTAAAATAGCTGTAGTGATTCCGTCCTCACCAGGAGCTTTATTTGGAGCAGTTTTTTCTAGAGCAGTTTGAACTTCAGACACTGTAAACAGAGGATCGTTTGGTGTGCTAGAAGGTAAAAACATTTCTTGTCTGATTTTCTGGTGACTTTCATCATCTAATTCTAAGTCATCTTTCGGTAATAATTTTTTAAAAATCACGTCTAATGTATCGTCTAACCCCTGAGTAAAAGTTCCATCTGGTTTTTGAAGTGTAGATAGGACTAGATTTTGTTTTGTTTTACCACAAGCAGTTTTGTAAGTAGAGTTCCATGGATTGTTAGGGTTTGTATTGTTACAGATTTCTTGCCATGACTCAAATTTACTTTTCTCTATTAATGATTTGTACTCTTTTGTAAGGCTAAGTATTCTCTTTTCTTAGAGATTCTCAATAGATTATCGTTTTTAATTTTTTGGTATTGTTTCCTTGCTTTCCGAACTTTTTTTCTGGTTTCTTCTATTTCTCTAGTTCACCAAGGAACTTTTCTTTTGCCATTTGAATTATTTGTTGTATTATTTACGCAAGGCATAGATTTTTTACAAGCTCTTGTTAAAGCAATATTTATATTGTTGATTATGTGATCGATGTTTGGCTTAGCTGTAAATTTTTCAATCAGTATATCTTCGTTCAAGTTTGTTGTGTCTACTTCTAAGCATTTGGAGAGCTCTTTGAGTAATTCTTGGTTAAATTTATCCCAATCTGCTTTTTTCGTGTTGAATTTTTTAAAGTCTTTTTTATGATCATACTGGTAAGTTAATGAAATAGAAAATGAAATGTAGCGATGATCTGATGCACTCTCCTCGTCTTCGATCTTCCAGTTTTGAATGTATTTTAACATTGAGTAACTAGTGATAGTTATATCTATATTACTACTCCCACGACTGCTTTCAAACGTTGGTTTATCCTGATCAATGTTACAAGTTAGTAAAGAATTTGAAGCAAGAAACTCTTCTAATAGTTTTCCCCTAGGTTCTGTAAAACTGTCAAACCAAGTCATACTTCTTGCATTACTATCACTACATATTACAATTTTTCCCTTTACTTCAGTTAAACATTTTTCTAAGTATATTAAATCATCTTCAAGATTGTTACATTTGTTAAGATAAATACTACAAGCACAAAACGAGAAGTCATTGGTTTGAAGTTCCGCCCAAACAGAGTCTTCTTTAGACAATTTTGAATTAACAATAGCTGTTATGTTGCTGCTGATTATAATAATAGCTGCTTTAACCTTGCCTACGCTGGCTTGTAGTATTCTGTAAGAGGAAGGGAATCCTGCTACTCTATCATTTACAGTATAAGGTTCCTGTACAAAGATCAAATTTAGTTTTCGTTCTAGAATAATTTGGCAAAGTAAACTTGTAGCTTTTCTGGATTTACAAAGATTTATTTGAAAACACTTAATATTTATCTTATTTGCATTGCTATTCATATTGAGTATTTTGTTTGAATTTAGAAATTAATGTCTGGTAACAAGGGCAATGTTTGCTTAGGGCTGTGTGATTTTCATTAGCTTTTTTATTTATACTTGCGTGTTTATTGTATGAGATGCAATTCGCACAACGCTTTAATGCAGATTTACAATCGGCTAAAGCATGGGGCCCTGCACAAATGGGACAGATTGTTCTTTCTTTCTCAAGATCGTTATTTAAAGGGCAATTAATAGAAGTGTGCTGAAATTGGCAACATTTGAAACAGCGTTTTACAAGAATGTGGTCATCGCATTTACAAATACTCCTTGTTGTTATTGTTATTATAAATACACATGTTGTTATTGTGGTGAGATAATTGGCAGGATGGCAGGCATAGAGATATATTACTATTGGTTGAATTTTAAAACATTGAAAAATTAACCTGACAACCTTCAACTATCTATAAAATCAAATAATCAGTACAAAATTACACCCAATACAAATCAAAACACATGAAATGTGCAGTAAGCCGAAAAATATTTATAAATTATAACATTAATTTACTCTTGAATGAAGTTACACAGACCCCCTAAAAGCCCCATAATGATAATTTAGGCCTTTAAATGTATTGAAGAAGGCTATGCTCACTCGAGTAATATATTTATATGATGGAGGGATACGTGGCGCTGCAATGCGGATATTCGGAGGTACTATAAGTGACAGAATTTGCTCAGGACCATGTGAAGGATGGTAGCCAGAAATCTGTCTCTACTCTGACCCCTCATTTTTACATCACCAGTTTTTTGTTTGTTTTTATTATTAAAAATCAGTACTCCCGCTTACTTTCTTTCAATTTACCTTCTTTTAAGTTTTACTTGGACTCTTAGAATCAGATTAGGTTGTATCCAAATTGGACAATCTAATGATGTAAATAAAAGAAGTTAAAGTGATATAAAAATGAGAGACAGTGTTCTGAGTCCCATTCTTTTCACTATGGCCGAATGGACAAGCTTTTAATAAAATAGAGTCAAGTTCAACTACTACACCACCAGTGTAGTAGTAGCCGAAAACATGAAATAGACTTATTTTAATCTAGTTGACTGCTTTCAGTCAGCCCCTCTGTCTTATAGTATCGTTTCTGATATAGCGATGTTGCTTAGGAACATAAAACAGTCATAACAAAGCACACTAATTTTGCTATTGGTCAGTAGCACATTCTAGGGTATTATAATAGGATATATTTGACAATATTTTCTAGTTTCCATGGTAAGGAACCAACTTTAGAATTCACTTTGAGTGTAACGGTTGCTACTACCACCCGAGGTGGTTCCCGCAGGGGTTATCCCTGATGAGCCGCAAGGCTCTAAACGGGCATTATTATTATGGTAAGGAATGAAGTCTGAACCCTTTTTTTCATTTTTTTTGGGAAACCTTATTTTCAAATTGATAAACCAGGTTGTTAAGTGTTAAGGAAGAACTGTTGTTATATTTAAATTGCATAGAGATATAGAGCATTAAAATTATCAGATAAGACCCGGTATTTTCTTTATTAAATGATGGACGTTGCTTCTTTAGATAGTCACTTCCCTGTTGGAGAGTACTTACTAAAGTTTCTTTCCTTCCTTTGTTTTGTTATTTCCCTGTAACTTCTTTGGTT
Source organism: Microvelia longipes (assembly GCA_018340805.1). Classification (NCBI taxonomy): domain Eukaryota; kingdom Metazoa; phylum Arthropoda; class Insecta; order Hemiptera; family Veliidae; genus Microvelia; species Microvelia longipes. The sequence continues at coordinate 47,508,999 of JACMZG010001911.1, read as the reverse complement.
TGTTGCTGATCTTCAAGAGAGTAAATAAGGTGACACAGGACAATATTTTATTAGACTAGCATCCAAATAAGGAAAAATGAGTTGTGGAGTTTCAAGTAATGAATTAAAACAGAGTCTCTCCACTGATGATATGTATTTTCATAGCCAGCTTTCAATCTTAACATACCATCATCAGTGTTGGCGAGCAGCTGTTTGTTGTAAAGCTAAGTTTGTAGCTGACAGCTACAAACCTCTAGACAGAACTGTAATCTCTGTATCCTGACTCTTTTCTTTGTTGCTCGCTGGCAATGACAGTCTATTAAGATAGAAAGCTGGCTATGTAAAATATATATCATTAGTGGAGGGACTCTGTTTTATTTAATATTTTATTAGGTTGTACTCACTCTTATTCATTAACCTAAAGTAATTTAACAATAGTTTCTTGTTTTAAGTCTTCTACATCATATTTAAAGTGCCTGATATTTTATCCTCCATTTGTTAATTTACAATGATTAGGAGCTGTGTGATTTTTTTTTTAAATATTTACTTTTCAGGAACCACCTAACAAACTTATAAAGAAAATAAAATTAATTAAAAAGCCAACTCATACACCGGTCTCTATATTTGTTGGTTTGTTAGATAATTGTAAAACTAGTAATGAAGCATTGCAGCTTCTCATCAGGATATCTGATGCTCTCACTGTAAAAGTAAGTATAGCAAATTACCATTATATATAATTGTAATTTATGGGGAATATTCAGCATCTTTTCTACAAAATTTAAGGCTTGTCTCTGTTAAGACTTTCTGTATAAATTTAAGCCTTTCGCTTGCAATATATCTCAGTTTGTTACACAACATTTTTTGATATCATAAAAAAAATATAAATGTGTCATGGTAAACTATTTATCATTTAATGTGAATAATTAAAAGTATACAAATTTAATGATAAATCAATAAATAAGTATTGAAATTTATATTTTTCATTTTATGCGAATTTCCAGTGTAAAGAAGATTTAGGTCTTCCGGTGGTGACCGCGTCAGTGTAGATAAAGAATCCGACGTTTTGCTTCCACTGTGGGAGGCATCTTCAGGGATGTAGGACATCATGGATAGAAAACACAATGCTCTACAAAACTGAACTGAAGATGGAGACTAAGGGGGCCCCTATTTATACCTGTCTCTGACCTTGTCTTCGAGGACGAAGATTATAGCTATGAGAGGGGATAATAGGGTTCGACGGTCCAGTATGACGTAATCCACTTTAAGGTCGCGTAGGGGTGTCCTGCCTGGTTGATGAACTGGCTAATGGGGGATATCCGTGGGATGACGTAATTGGTGGCTGAGATTGGCTAAGGGGAATATCTGAGACACGTAGTGAAGAGATAAGCGGTGTCCAAGTGTTGGAATTCTTCAACCCCGTGTCCCTGTTCAACAAAAAAAAGCCACCTCTGTTTTCCAGTGTAAAATCGAGGTAATAAGATTAGAGCCATGGGGGGTAGGGAAAGGCCAAGACCGAAAACCTTTGGGTCACAACTCCTTACAAAAAAAGATATTGCAGAACAAGGAAACATCTTTTGTGCCAAAAAAATGTCTTTACATGATTATTTTCCTTAAATTGTTCTAAATAGTTCCAAAATAATACCTTATGGCTAGCGATATCAGCCTATAATGATTGAAAAAGTAATTTAAATAATAAATAATATAATATAAATATATTAATATAAAATATATAATATATAATAAATATATAATATAATATATAATATATATATATATAATATATAATATATAATAATATATAATATAATATATAAATAATATATATAATATAATAATAATAATGAATAATTTAAATGACTTTATTTGATTTTTCAACATTTTTTAATGAAGCTATTGCTTTGTTTTTGTATCCATAAAGACTCTGCTCTCACAATTCTTTTGAAAATATTGCTTTACTTTTTCAGGATGATGACTTACCTATAGTAATAAAGAAATTATCGGACCATTTTAATCAACAATCTGAATCTGTTGTTAGAGTTAAAATTCTATCGCTTTTTCTGATGATTGGACAAGTTCCCGGCATTGATGTGGAGGTAAGTACCCTAGATTTAGTTAGTTTTACCTTCTATTGACAAGGGACAATATGTCCTTGCGTTTCTGAACCAATACTCCCATCTCCCTTCTGTTGAGATAATACTTAAAACTTATAATTGTGATAATTAAATATTGAATAGATAATTCTAAAGTACATGTACTAATTAAATAAATTACTAAACAATTAAATAAATACATTCATTAATTTAATAAATTAAATAAATAAAATAAATATAGCAATTAAATTAAAATGATAAATTAATATAATAAATTAATAAATAAGTAATAATAATAAATTAAACATAAAGCATGAATATGTTGTATAAATATGTTGTATGTTAATATATTGTAAAGTAACTTGTATACAGAGAGTGGTGGGGTGGAGTGGGGAGAACATCCCAGTACCTATAAGGGTAGATAGTCTCACTGTGTCAGTGGCGTTGTGGGGGGCTCTACCTGGAGGGGACTGGGAGGAGCTAGAGGGAAGCTCAGTCTTGGAGTCAGTAAATCAATCATCAGTCTTTCGATGTTCTGAGACTGGTCACTTCTCTCTAACCACTCCTCTCCTTCCTTACTACTCTCTGGATAGTCTAGTTTAATACATGTTGTATTAAAAATTCAATTCATGGAGTAGTTATTCATTTAACTTCTTTCCTTCCTTCCCCAATCCTGGCTCTCTGTTCCTGGACGAGCCAACCTCCCGTCCCGGGCACGGTACAGGTGTTCTGGCCGGCCCCGGTTTCCTTGTCCTCGGTATTCGACTAGATGTTCTAGCCGAGACCGAATCTTTCCTAGCTCATCCCAAGTCACGGTACCAGGCGCTCTGGCCGGTCTTGGGCTTCCTTTCCTTGGTACTCGACTAGATGTTCTAGCCGAGACCGAATCTTCCCTAGCTCATCCCAAGTCACGGTACCAGGCGCTCTGGCCGGTCTTGGGCTTCCTTTTCCTTCGGTACTTGACTAGATGTTCTAGCCGAGACTGAATCTTTCCTAGCTCATCCCAAGTCACGGTACCAGGCGCTCTGGCCGGTCTTGGGCTTCCTTTTCCTTCGGTACTCGACTAGATGTTCTAGCCGAGACCGAATCTTTCCTAGCTCATCCCAAGTCACGGTACCAGGCGCTCTGGCCGGTCTTGGGCTTCCTTTTCCTTCGGTACTTGACTAGATGTTCTAGCGAGACTGAATCTTTCCTAGCTCATCCAAGTCACGGTACCAGGCGCTCTGGCCGGTCTTGGCTTCCTTTTCCTTCGGGACTCGACTAGATTTTCTAGCCGAGACCGAATCTTTCCTAGCTCATCCAAGTCACGTGGCGGTCTTGGGCTTCCTTTTCCTTCGGTACTCGACTAGATGTTCTAGCCGAGGATCTTTCCTAGCTCATCCCAAAGTCACGGTACCAGGCGCTCTGGCCGGTCTTGGGCTTCCTTTTCCTTGGTACTTGATTAGGGGTTCTAATCGAGACCTATCCACTCTCTTGCTTATCCTTATCCTTTCTCATCCCTTTTTTGTAGAGTCTGCACATGGTCATAGTGAGAGAGTTTGTCCTTTCTCTGGTAGGCAAAAAAAAGGACTGGCGACCGTAATTAATGATAGATTGGTTAGCTCCGTCGCCTATTGCGCCCCAGGCTGGTCGGGTCGGAATCAGTCTTCCCGTACCCCCTGGTTGTGTTGGTCTGCTGAATTTGGTGACCACACGTCGGTGTCACTATAAGCAAATATATTTGAGCAAATCTTTATTATTTGACTTACTATTTGGCTGAATCTTTGGTTGTGGCTGGTTAAAGTGTTAGTTATTTATTTTATCCTTTGACAGCACAGAGGTCTGGAGCTTGCATTCCAAGTTATGCTCTCAGTTCATTTAAAATAAACATTTTTTTATATAAATAAATGATCCCCAACTTAAAGTTATAATTTAAGTATAACTGTTGTCACTACCACATGAGGTGTGTTTAGAGCCGCAACACTCTAAATGGTCATTATTATATACTATTTTCAGTTTCATTATAGCTTTGTAGAATTGGGATGTCCGGCTTGTAGATTAAACATGATCATAAGAAATCTATTGGTTTTTGAATGGTTAAACAGTCACTAACTGGTTTACTAATCAGGTTACACAGAGACATGACCAGTCAATGCGTTTATATTATTGTTTACCTTCAGTAATATACCCTACAATAAAATACCCATTCTTTACTTTTCTGTCACCCACTTCTGTTCCTACTTTTAAGTTAATAATAAAATTATTAACTTTTAATTGAAATCATGATTTTGTGACTATGTCCAATAATAATTACATGGATTAAATTTCAATGTAAATATGGGATGAACTAATCAATGATGCTTGTTTAAATTTATGTATTTGAGGTTTCAAGATGTACTAGGTGGAGTATAACACATTAAAAAAGTGTAATTTGTATGATGTAGATTCACAAAAAGCTATTTAGTATCTTTACCCTTTAATTATTTATTGGAACAAATTTTGTTTCTTATTATGAACTATCATAATTAATTAAGTATTATATAATTAGTTAATTATTATTAACTATCATAATTTTTAATTCAAGTATGAGATGGATTTTAGTGACCAGTTTTAGGGCATTTTTTTTCTAGTAGATTAAGATTAAAAACAGCAGTTGTTAAAGACTAAATGTAGTTGTAGAAGCACTGAATGTAGTTGCTAAATCATCAGTGTTTATGTAGAGTATTGCTCAAAATCCGTGCTAACTATAGTTTACATGTCGAATGTTACATTTGCCTTTTCACTACCACACTCTAGCTCGCAAGGGAGTTGACCCTTATAAGCTGTAAGTTATTAATACCTTGCAACTCATAATATTCAAACCTATTTAAACAGGTTTAATTATTACAATTAAACACTGAAAAAATTCTGTGCGATTAAAATATACAAAAATTGTTTACAGGCAATAATGGAGCTTACCCTCAAGTTAGTTCGTAAAGATTTGTCTCATAAAGTTATTGCCCAAGGTCTCAATACACTGTATTCATTGCTACCATGTGTACCTGAAAATGAAGCTCTAAAACTCAAAGTCCTCAACTCTGCTAAATTGGTAAGTATATTTTTTCCAATATTTCATGCATTAGAGTTATTATGTTACAAGAAATTGACATCATTGGCTCATAAAAAATGGAACAACCAATCACAATATGTCATTGTTTATTGTGAGCCATAACTATTATGTAAACAAATAAAACTTTTAAGTTAACTTCCTTGACTTCAGTTCGTATATTTTATGCATGCGGTTAACATTTTAATGATTGTTTGTATTACTATTATATTTTATATGTTTTTGGGTCCCACCCAAAAACATGTGTTTTTATTATGTGTTATGGCTATAGGGAGAAGGCCCATATTTGTTTGTTATTATACATGGCTTAATGTTTGCTTTAGCATTTTGTCTGTAAACCCTGAGATGTCCCATATATGTGTATATTTTAAATTCTTTGCTACCTCTTGTATTGGGGTAAATGAAAAAGAATATTTTTTCTTTTATATGATTTTAGTACCTCCTCATAGCTTTAATTAAAGCTCATAACATTCTTGGTGTACCCAATGCCTTTGCGCCAGTATTCAGCTGTGGAAAGTACTGAGACATCTATTTTATTTTCTCTTCCTTAACTTCAATGTGTAATGTCATTGTGAAATTATTATTTGATTGGATGTACACTATTGGATCCTTGCTTCTGTACATGCGCTTGTGAATATATTCATATTTCAATACTCTTAGCTCAGATCTCATACTCAGAGATCATTAATGGTTGCTTTAAGCCTACAGAATTTCAAAGAAATCCAAAATATTGAGTGTCATGTTAAGTTCACATAATATGGCCTTACAAAGATATTTATTTGTTAATCCTTATATTGTGTTTCTAAAAATATAATTTTTTTTTAATAAGTTGGCTGAAATGTTATCAACGTTTAATGAAAGAGAGAACCATCTGGTCTCAATTTGGTTTATTTGGTTAAATAAATCTATCAATCAATAGATTGATTGATAAATCTATCAATAACTTACAATCAAATTTTATTTATTGATTTACTAAAACTTTCTGTGTTATTAAAGGCAATATTAATAAAATAACACAATAGTAATATTAAAGTTAAATAAAATATTTAGATTATAATCAATCTCTGATTAGATGATCAATTTGTTTACTTATGTGTTGATATATTTTTTTGTTAATTATTTATTTTTAGTATTTACAAGATACAAACCATTGGGTGAAAAGAATATGTTTAAAGATAATTGGTGCCATTAATGCTAGTGATAATTTAAGTCTTTTATCTCAATATATACACAGCCAAGATGCTAGGGTCAGAAGTGCTGCTTTTACAACATTGGTATGTATTTGTCCTAAACTAAAAAAATTATATGTTCTAATTATTTATGCACCAAAGGTGTAAAGAATGCTATTATTTTCCTGAGCAGTTAGTTGGTTCCTAAGGCGTAAGCAGAGGGAACCAAAGTATTTAACTCCCGAGGCGAAGCCAAGGAGAGGCTATTGCAAGGAGGAAAATAACATTTTACTCCCATACAAGATTTTATCTCCAGATGTTGATTTTATTTTAATACGTTTTTTTGTTGTATTTTAAATTTAGGGGGTGCTGCCTCCAAAAAAACTTAAAAAACATTTTTATTGCTCCGAACAAATTATTTTGAACTAAAATGGATTTTGAGCCAGTAAAAACATTTTTTTGGTTGGGTCCCCCTTATAAATTTTGGGGGTGCCCCAAGAAATTACACCGGTCACCTGTATAAATTTAGAGAATACTACTGGCCAAAAAAGGATATAATTGGCTCTAATAACCCACTAATAACACACTTTTCATTCCCAAGGGAGGAAAGTGCTTCTTTACTCCCTAATAACTAGTCAAAAAACTTTACATTATACACTGTCTGGAGATAAAATTGTTTTATTAATTATTCACCTATTCAAATCAAATAATAATTTTTAAAGCATTAGTATTATAACCTTCAACACCACAGAGTTAATGTAACAACGCTTTCTAAAATGCAGCTGCTGCTCAGCAAGACAACCGCTAGGATTCTAAAGTTAAACACGCAGCGAAATCGAGCATATGGTCTCTATACTGAGAGCATTATACCTTAATTGATTTTAGAAGAAACTACTTGTGCAGTTATTACTTATAATTTGTGCCTTGGCAGTAAGTTTTGTACTTAACTCTTTTCCACTTAATTTTTCATCCCCTATTAAAAATAAGTATGTGTACTTTTGTGAAAATTCCAATCCAATTCAAACCGAGATAGATCCTTAACTGAGATTTTTTATTTGTTCAATCTAATTAAACTGAATCATCTGTTTGCCTCTCTTTCTAAAGTTATTCTATCATAGACAACTTTCAGGTACAATGGACCCACATATGAGGTCTAAGTACCTAGGAAATTATTTCCTCCGGAATTTAAATAAAAAAAAATAGACAACTTTTTTATTGACTTACGAAATCAATTTAAATTATTTTCTACTTGTTTGAGTTAGGTTTATTGATAAATTCTTTCATAATCTTTCAAATCAAGTTTATTGCTAAATCATTTATCAAGCATATTTTGTTGGTTTAGGTAACACTACATGAAAGTGGTCTTAAGCTGGATGTAAGTCTGTATTGTGATGCCTGTATTGCTCTCACTGATGATTATGAGATAGTAAGGGAAGCTGCTCTGAAAATGGTCTGTCTTCTGGGCAACACTTATCCTGAATTGTATGTAAATCTCATACCATTTTGATAATTTAAGCCATTTTTGTATTTTTACTTTTATCTTGAGACCTTTTAACTAGTTAGTACTTTCTTTAAATTCTTCTCTTTTAAATATTTTAAGAGCTTTTTTAGTTGTTAAGATAACTAAAACTTAAACTCTTAAACTAACTCTTAACTTAGTTTAAGATAATACTTATCAGAAATTTAACTTTTTAACTTAAGGAAAATAAGTGCAGGTTAAGGCCCGTATTCAAAGACGTTTTCCTAACATTTTCCTAACTTTTTCCTAACATTTTCCTAACATTTTCCTAACATTCTCCTAACTTTTTCCTAACATTTTCCTAACATGTTTTTAAGCCACAAAATTTAAATGATCGTTCCCGTGTTTTAAAAGTCATTTAGAGGCTTCGCATGATTTTTTTTAGTAAGAACCTAAGGTAGTTAAGTCAAAAAGTGATACCATTGTAAGTAACGTAATATATCGCAAAATATCAATGTTATTAACTTATTACCTGGATTTACGACACACTTTGTCATAAACAACAATGCGGCCTTGCTTTGGCGAATGTTAAATATATTAGAAACTTTATTTACATATGTTTTCAGTAAACAGTAGAGTTAATACAAATACAATGTTCAATTATTGTAACAGCTTTCATAAATAAAGCAGTATCAAGCGTTTCAAGTTTGAACGTGGAGCAAGGTTGTACGAATCCAAAGGTGTCTAAATGAAGACCTGTTAATCAGTGCAACACTGTTTTCATTTTGCTAAATCATTTACACAATTTTGTTTTTCGTATTTTGTCATCAAATTCATTTTTGTTTGTGTAAAATGTTTTTGGTATAATAATGGCTGAATTATTCACACCGGACCAACTGAATTTCCTCTTTGAATTGATAGCCCGCCACAAACAGACCATAGAAAATAAAAAATCTGATTGTGTTAAAAGAATTTCAGGGTAAACTCCCTAATAGTAAAGTAAGTGGATTAACAGTAACTTATATTATGTAAATTTATGTAGATAGTTATTAATACGACAAAGTGTGTCGTAAATCCAGGTAATAAGTTAATAACATAGATATTTTGTGATATATTACGTTATTTACAATGGTATCACTTTTTGACTTAACTACCTTAGGTTCTTACTAAATAAAATCATGCAAAGCCTCTAAAAGACTTTTAAAACACTATAGGAGAATGTTAGGAAAATGTTAGGAGAATGTTAGTAGTTTGGAAAATGTTAGGAAAATGTTAGGAAAAAGTTAGGAAAATGTTACGAAACGTCTTTGAATACGGGCCAAAGTGTATATAAATAAAACACCCTATCCATGCATAATGTTGATTGACAGAGCCAGTTTTAAACCATTTAGTCATCAGCAGTGCCTATACAACAAAAAATAAACAATAAGGCTTCTTAATAGACAGCAAAAATAGTGAAAAAGAGAAAAGAAATAAGTTTGTTTTATTTTTAGTAGGTAGTTTTATGAATTAGTTTTCATTGTTCAAACTCTGATGACGACCTAAAGGAAAATTTATAGTATTCTAATTTTAAAATTTAACTAAATTATGGTTACCTCTGGCTACTTTCAGTGAATTTTCAAAGTAAAATGAGATTAGGGTCTTGTGAAGGGGGGTTTCAGGTAGTTTTCCAAAAGGAAGGACTCACAAATTGATAATGTAACAATATTGTGGCAAAATCACATATATTCTTCAAACTTCAATAAGTTATTGGATCGAGCTGAAATTTACTTCACATAAATATATGTAACACGTACATTCTTCTATGTAAGGTTAATACATGTACTAGGTTAATTTTAATTACCAGAATTATTTCTGATTTTATTGTTTTGATAAGTTTATGTAAAAAGTCACAGATTTTAACCAATACAATTAAAAATGGCTCATATTGTGGAAATACTTATATGGGGCAACCAGAATACTGCCGCAAAAGGGGCACAGGGATGCACGAGGGCCTAAAAACAGCCTCCAATGCTGACACCATGTATCAGCCCCCAGTGTTGGCACCTTGTAGCAGAGGGGTATTTTTTACGCTTAAACCCGTAGGGTCATTCAGAGAGGTATTGCAACAAGGTTTGACTCCACAAAGTGCTCAAATCCCTCTTGTTGTGCTGTCATTAGGTTGTCTTTTGATTTATTTTTCATCATTCAGGCTCTGTTGTTGTATAAAAGTTTCAAAGCTGACTAATAAAGCTCTGCTAATAAAATGATAAAGAGCCAATGTACTTAATAAGATACTAATAGTAAAACATAAACATAATAAAATATAAATTGAGTGACTGACCTCTGTTCATTTAAATATTTATGTTTTTATTCCAGTCCAGTGAAAGTACCTAAAACTGAGGAGGATATTAGACTTATTGATGATGCATTTGCTAAAGTATGCCATGCTATAAATGATCTAAGCATGCATGTGAGAATGCTTGCTGCACAGTTATTAGGAACTATGACAAGAGTATCTTCTAGATTCTTAAATCAAACACTGGATAAAAAACTCATGTCTAATATGAGGGTGAGTTTAATATTTTTTATCTTAATCATTTTACATCTTTAATTTTATTGATTTTTCAAATTTTACTTATAATTAGTTAATCGTTATAATATTTTCTATACAGAGAAAGAAATCACTGCATGAAAGGTCTAGTGAGATTGTGGCCAGTGGAGAATGGTCTAGTGGGAAGAAATGGGCTGATGATGCTCCTAAAGAATTACTAGATAAAGATTCTGTCAATGTTCTTTCATCAGGTGCTTGTGGAGCTTTTGTGCATGGATTGGAGGATGAATTTATGGGTAAATAATGTGTCATTCCTAGTCAAATTTTTAGCTAGAGTCTCATAGTGATATAGATCTAGAAAGCAGACAGTCAGTAACAGTTTTTTTTCTAGTTCATAAAAAGAAATAAATGGTCAACCATAATCTAGTAAACTCTTTTCAATGTAATAAATAGTTCCCTGTATCCTACTTGGAGCCACTGTTGGAGCAAAAAAATAAGGAGTTCACTACTAGATCCTAATACTGTCACACTGTACCAACATTTCAAAAAAGTTAACTGCTGTTTTTATTCATTGCCCAAAGTAGTGGGATGGCTAGCAGTACTTGTGAGACAAGGGTGTTCAAAGTTCTTATCACTCTTTATGTTGTACTTTTATCAGCGATTCTATGCATGTTATCGATTATTGTCTTATTTCTTTTTACTTTCTTATTTTTTTACTTTAATTTATATTATTATACAGTATTATAATTAAAATTATAATTAAAATAAGTTACTAAAATTATAAGCAAGAGATGATAAACAAATGTGTCAATAACATTTCAAGATGACCGTTTTATAAAAGTAATATAAGTGCTAGATTTTCATGTTAGTGCTAGGAAAACTAGCTGCTTACTTTTTGAAAACCTCTTAGTAGATAGAAGCCTGAGACTATGTTTTATTACTGATCATAATCAGCTGAAATAATCTCAGAGCAAGTAAAAAGGATGTTTAATTATTTTACCATTAATATTTAAAAAATGTTTAATAAAATATTATTCTAGATGTATATTACCATTGTTGTTAATACAATGTCTGGAAAATTATGGTTATGGGGTTGTTATTTTATTTTATAAATTATTAAAAATTATTACTGTTTTTAATTGTATAATTGAGATTTTTTTTATTGTATTTTTTTTTTTAAGTGACCATTTGTTGTGTTTTCACAGAGGTTAGGAGTGCCAGTGTTGATGCAATGTGTAGCCTAGCACAATGTCACAGTGAATTTGCCTGTGTGTCGCTTGACTTTCTTGTCGATATGTTTAATGATGAGATAGAAGGAGTTAGAATAAAAGCTATCGAATGTTTGATCAGTATATCTAGGCATGTTGTGCTTAGGCAACATCAGCTTGAAACTATACTTGGAGCTTTAGAAGTGAGTTTATTACTACAGGAGCTAACATGTATTGAAAAATTAACAATCATTAAGCATCAATATTTTCTTTTGGGTATAATTATTCCTACAGTAAAACTTGACTAGTTTTGGGTTAAGCTAATCAGGTTAGGTTTACCTAGTCAGGTAACCAGTTCTGGCCTATATTCATAGAGATATCATGACTAGACTAGATTCAACTATCAGTTGAATTTTTAAACTACAAAAAGTAACCCGAAACTCTTAATTATTAATATAATCAAATAAACAGTAAAAAATACAGTCACTTATATGATTGTGTTTTATAACTTATATAAAACACAATCAATATGGGAAAAGCAGATAATGATTTATGTAGTATAACCTTAACACTCTTGTTAGAAGTTTCAAGCCTTTCAATGTATTGAGTATGTATTGAGTATGCATCTTCTAAAAAAAATAAGACATGGAAGTGGGTTTTCATTGTATTATTACATCCTGTAAAAGCTAAACTCACCACTTAGTCCAAGAGCCAGGCCTAAAAAATGTGACTCATTTGGTACTACTTCAAACCAAATTTTTCTGAAAATATACAATAAATTGTGAAGGAAAAGCATAGTCTGTCTATCCAGAGTGAAGCCCTTTATATGAATGCATTCGCTCTAAATATTAGACAATCACACTTATTCTAGTTTTTTGCAGCTAGTGGTTCCTTTTGCAAATATGAAGAGAACGTTTTTTAAAGTTGATAAAATTTCCTATAACACGAGTGTTTTTTCTAAAAATAAAAAATAAACTACTACTAAAGTTATGTCATTTGTTAAATATCCAAAAAAATGCACAAAAAGTCAATATTTTTTCAAAGAAATTTTGCTGACTTGGCATACATTAACAATTTTTGTGGTGTCTTTGCGAGAGCCATATTTTTGGTTGTAGTTATCTGATTTTGATGATTAAGCACTTGCTTTATTGGACATTTTATCTACTTTAAAAAATTTTCTATTCATGTTTTGCACATGACCCACAGGTAAGCACTTATTTCAAGAAAACTGAAATTTGTGCGATTTCATAAAATTTTGATCATGCGCAATCATATGAAGGGCTCCACTCTGGACTACGTTCTTTTCTTCATAATTTATGGTATATTTAAAAAAAATTGTTTGAAGTAGTACAAAATAAGTCACATTTTTTCAGGTCCGGCTCTTGGACTAACTATTATATCGTCTCATTTGAAAATGGTATGTTTTAGTAAATTTGTATTATACAGAAAAATCAGATAGTATTATACAAAATGAAATTTTTCCTCCTTACCTTATTGGATTGATACCTTCATCCTTAGACAGTAAATTATCAGTTTTATTCCTAGCAGTCCCCCATCCAAGTACTGACCCATCTTGATGCTACTTAACTTTTATGATTCAATTACACCTGTGTAACTATTGCACTAGTAATTTTGTTAAAATTAAATAAATATTGGCAAATAAAATGTCCAATACTATAGATTTTATTTAAAAGATTTCAAATGAATTTTAAGGTATTAGTGGTTAACAGATAATCTCTAAAAAAAGTTGTACCAAAAAGTGTTGTACCATGTACTGAACAAATATTAAGTTATTGAAGTGCTCTTCCTTTTTAACTTCAAAAATTTAACAAATTTATCATCCATGCACTGATTAGTAAACTATATTATAATACTATACTATAACTATATATACTTTACTGACTAGTAAACTATATGACTCTATGCATCCATGCTATTTATATCTTTCCTAGACCAATCAAGAATGGCTAAAATCTCTGTTAACTATAAATATTATTATTTTTTTAGGACTCTTCCATTGATGTTAGAGAAGGTTTACACAGGATGCTGGCTGCTTGTCTTCTCTCAACCAAAGACTGTCTTCAGATGTGTATAGAACATTTACTTGACAATCTCAAAAAATACCCAGAGGTATTATTTACATACATTGTAACATTTTTCCTTTTAGTTTTAATGGATTATGCATATAAGTCTTTTTTTTTAACATATTTTATTGATTAATACAACAACAATTATGATTGTTACAAGTATTAGAGTTAAATGGTTTAAGTGGCTTGAGAGACTTGGTAGAGAAACAATCCAGTGATTGCACTCGGCGGGAGTAATAAGTCTAAAGTTTTCTTTAGTTTCTATGTCTCATATGGCGTTTACAACTTTGTTGAAAGAAACATTTAACCTTCTACGCCCGGTCTCAGATCCGTGGGTCAAATCCCAGCTATTATCACAATAGCTGGGATTCCAACGTATTTCAAAATAAAGGTGATTCACAGCAAAGTGGCAGCTGGAATCCAAACCCTCAAGTAAAATTTGAAGTGAAATTGACTATATGATCAATATGCTTCATGCCTATGTCTGTCATTTTTGTTTTAGTTTAATGGCATTTAACTTCTAATATGTACTTTTAACACTATTTTATAAACTTCCAATGTGTTTTCATCGAACATATTAATGACATGAATCTATCCGATATCATTGATTACAAAAACATAAATCTTAGCTTGCAGCAGGATTTTTTCGCTCGAAGTGCTAGCAAAAGAAGCATCTCCATTTGGGAATTAATTTTTCAACTTTATTTCCAAAGCCATTTTCTATTTTCAAGAACTTATTGGTAGCTCATTATTGTATAGTTAAATTCTTCAATATATGTGTGTTCTTGTATATATTTGTACTCTTAGTTAATTATTGAACATTTGTTTTTTATTATTTTTTAGGACAAGAAATCAACATGGAGGTGTGTAAAAGAAATGGGTTCTAAGCACGCAGACCTTGCTTTACCTCTAGTTCCTACTCTATTATCTATACACCCATTCTTTCTTCTTCCTGAGCCTGATGTTGAGGATCCTCATTGTATCCTTTTATATAAAATTCATTATTATTTTCTAAAGTCTCTGTGTTAATGGAAAGCTGCTGAGTCAACAGGCTATTTGTTGTTGGCTATATATTTTCTGCAAAAGATCTTTTGGCAGAAATATAAATATTGTGCATCTACATAAGTAATACTGTTTTTATTCTCTTATTTCTAATGGAATGGGATTATTAAGTGTTTTTAAATCTTAAGTTAAAATATTAATTTATGACTCCTTGACTTATATTTTGACAGATATCACTGTTTTAATATTAGTATTTAATGCTGCAAGACATTGCTCAACAATGTTACAATTATTCGAGGAGCATACGATTAAACATTATAGCTACCTACGTGTCACTCTTCCTACCTTAGTGCCTCACTTAGATGTAAGTACTTTATTATTATTTCTTTATTATTACATAGGTAATACGGTAATACCAAACTTCACAAAATCAATTGAAATAAATTCTGCTCATGCTAGGAATCTGACTTAAGCCTGGAATGACTTGCTTTTTATGTAGGAAGAGCATTCATCATCATTGTCTACCTAAAGTATACCCCGGGGTCATTGTATTAAATAACCAATTTCATCTATTTCCGCCTAATGTGTTGACTGTGCTTTATCTGGATCAGTGGTTTCCCATCCACGAAAACTCACAGACAACTTTATTCTATTTAAAATCCATCAAAGACCAACTACTCCCCCACTAAATTGCGGGGTCAGTCTAGCTATTACTTTTCCTCATTTATACCGTAGCATAGGTATCCAGGAAAATTTGAGTGTTTGCAAAAAAAAGATTTTGAGATTCCACCTGAATTATCCATTTTAAGTGTTTTAAGAGCTCCAATTTCTGTGAGTGGGAAGCCACTGATCTGAGGCAGGAATTGATGAAATTGGTGTTATATATACATACATATATATATATATATATATATATATATATATATATATATATATATATATATATAATATATGTGTGTATATATATATATATATATATATATATATATATATATATATATATATATATATATATGTGTGTGTATATATATATGTGTATATATATGTATATATATATATATATATATATATATATATATATATATATATATTATATATTATATATATAAATATTTGCATGTATGTAAGTAAACACAATTTCTTGTAAAAGAGAGTCTGAAGCAAGGAGGATGAGCGTAGCGAATCGGATGTGGCAAGGGAAAGTCCTGAGGTACTCTGTACTCAATTTTTTTTATTTATGTTGCTTAATATTTTCTGGTATATTATAGATAAGCCAAGTTAAAGAACAAGAAAGCGGTATAGGTGATGTGCTATCAAGCGGAAGTGAATTTCTTGGTTCATTGCTTTGCAGGGTTGCTTCATCAGGTCAAGTAGGAGCAAGAGCAAGACTTGCTCATTCCATTATTCCTCACTTAGAGCGAATCGCAGTTACCGATGCTACTCTTGCATCAGCAGCCAGGTAAGTTTTTCCTATTGATTTGATTTATTGTTAAATTTAATACTCTCCTGATTAAAGAGGTGAATATGAAACTAGACCCTGCAAGCTATGACAGTGTGACTTTCTTTTAGCACAATGTTATATCTATCTTTACTAAACTGCTTCATGAAGATTGAGCATATAAAATGTTTGCAAGGAAAGTAAACAAACATAACACTGTAATTGTGACACATAGCAATTGAATTTTTATGTTGCTCGCTATTCTAACATTTCATTGTTGCTTATTTTTTCATATTATAGATGTTTGAAATAAAAATATCACTAAATAAGGATTGCTTCAATTTGTTGTCATTTACTAGTTTTAAAAAAAAAAAAAATCACTTAGCATGAGTCCAGCTTCAAAAATAATTAACATTCATTTGCCTTTTAACTATTTAAAGGAAATGCAAGTTGACTTTTTCACTCTTTATTTCATAATTTTTGTAATTAAATTCTTGATGTACATAATATCAAATTGTTCGCAATCAGCAACAACAAGAAAATTAATGAATACATTTGATGACCCTATCAAACCACACTTTCTTGTTAACATGCTACCTTTTGAACAGATAACTTTTTTAAATTAAACTTGTTACAAAAATCAACCTTGGAGAGGACACGAACCCTATTAAAAACCAGGTTGATGTGATGTTAGCTGAGTCAGCGAGAATGGTAAAAAATCGATGACATTTTATGTACAATTTTTCACCCAGATAAAGGTTTGTAATAATGTCTTTTGAGAGCTGAATCTAAAGAAACCGGTCTGGAATCCATACGACAAATCTAACGTGACCAAAAAGTTAAAAAAACTGTTGTAAATAACAGAAAACAAAAATTACTTTAGGTATAGAATAAACCTATAAGTCAAAAATCACTAGAAACCATAACAAAAAGTTAGTAAACATGAAAATTTCAATGTGGGCGTCGTTACCAATTTTTTTTGGGCTCTGACCTAAATAATATGGTCCGGAGCTCAAAGCTAGTTCACCTAGGATTGAATCCTGGTAAAAATGATTTTTTTATTGTGTTATTTACTTTTATAAGTTCATAACGACTAAATAATTCTGGCTCAGTAGTTTGCATGCCGGGTAAATTTCCAGCAGTTTTCTATAGCTAATTTGATAAGTATGTGCTTTTGAAAAATACAGGAAAAATGTGTAGCGAGTAGTACTTTACAATTGAGTAGTGCTCAAGTTATAATGCATAAAGCAGAAACATAAGTAAAAAATGGGGTTTAAAACGCCTAAAACGGATTCTGGTTTTTTGTAACACTCATTCCAAAGAAAATTCACCTGGTATGCGGACCATTGCCCCGGAATGTTTTAAATTATAATCTCTGAGGTATAGTAAAAAAAGCAACAACAAATGATCACAATTGAATTTATTTTTAAAAAATAAAGCAGTTCATTGATCTAACTAGGATGCATTTTGAATATAGCATAATGCTAAACTCCAATGATTTAATGTTTTGTACATTACACAATTTATTCTTTATATTCTGCAATAATTACACAACAACTCTTTATTTTTTCTAAACTTAAAAATTAATACAAGCAGGTAACATTGACACTATCTTATTTTGATATTAATTAGATGTTTATCAAATCAATCACTGAATAAGCAAAGTGACTACCTCAGACAATTAAATGTAAGTGTAGGCATTGATACTGACTCAGTTATTGACTTCATTTAGCTTATGATTACTTTTATTTTTTTTATCAGAAGGTTTAAGCAGAGTACTTCCAACAATTCCTAAGAACAATAGAGCTCCAATATGTTTATTTGAAATAAATTTTGAAGAACAATCCTGTCTGTTGTGTATATCTAGTGAGTAAATTTGGTGGGAAAGATGTGCAGAGATAATAGACAAAGATGCATAATATGGCCACATCTGAGTTGATAATAGTCCAGTAGTTAAAAGAGATCCAATCATGCCACAACTAAATAATGAGAGCCAAATTTTGGTATTTTCTCCAAATTTAATAGCTGTCGATTTAATGCCGATTAATAAGTCATCAACTCTATCTTGATGAGCGTAAATAGTGTCGTATATTAATGTCCAAAATACTCCTGCGGCATATAATGGCAAACACAGAGACCAATCAACTTGGCCTTGAATTGCTGAATAACCTAACAAAGCACCCCAGTTGAATGTCAACCCTAACATCAGCTGAGGGTAGTGGGTAAATCTCTTCATAAGAGGATACGTAACGACTAGACCTAAGGAACTAGCACCTAATATCACACTGTACCAATTGAACTGTAATAAGACTGCTAAAGCTGCTGACAGCTGAGCCGCTAGAAAAATTATTGCATTCTTTTCTGTTATCTCATTGGCTACTAGTGGCCTATCTTGAGTTCTTTTGACTTTGGCATCAATGTCTCTGTCCCATAAATCATTGATTGTACAACCTGCACCTCTCATCAATATGGCTCCTGTACCGAAAAGAGCTAGAGTGTACACATCTGGAAACATACCTGGGTCACTAGCTAGCGCTATACTCCATCCACACGGCCAAAATAGCAACCAACTTCCTATCGGTTTATCTAATCTAGCCAATCTAACGTAAGGAGATAAGAAGTGTGACTTATCACTAGCAATACTGTGTATAAACAACATTTTCTTATTCTTGCTATCTTTCCTCACACTGAATTTATCAGGCCCAGTTATAATTGCTCGTTTAGTAAACATATGACACACTTTACTATGATTCTCAAAATGACGAAATAATTTGTAATTATATGGTCTAGGAAGTCCACGACTTCTGCTGATAACTTTGGATAACAACACAGACGAAAACAAATAACTCATCTTGTTTGACTTGTGAAAGTACGTAAATTATTAAGCTAATATTAAACTACGATTAATTGCTAAATTCATCCTAAATTAAGTAAAATTATATAATTATAATTAAAATTTCCGAAATCTCTGCACGCACCGGAGTTCATTTTCGAGAACTACTGATAACGATCGAATTCCATAATTTTTGTGATGGTCCACTGTTGAAATAC
Organism: Microvelia longipes; assembly: GCA_018340805.1. Taxonomy (NCBI): domain Eukaryota; kingdom Metazoa; phylum Arthropoda; class Insecta; order Hemiptera; family Veliidae; genus Microvelia; species Microvelia longipes. The sequence goes on along the minus strand of JACMZG010001911.1, from coordinate 47,489,898 downwards.
GCTTCAAAGATCGTATATCCTTTCTGATCCACTTGCGTTAAAATATTGTTTTTTCAAGAATACTTCATTTACCTTAATGTTTCTATATTACATAAGTCTGCTTTAAAAGTACGAAAGGACTTATTAATTGTCGACCTCGCAAGTTGCAAGATGAGTTTTGTCCTCGTATATAAATCGATTGGCCGAACATTTTGTACACCGATATATCAAGCAATTTGTATATCGATATATCGTGCATTTAATACATTCGATCCTATCAGGAAAAATCGGGTACGGAGTACCTCGGAACATTTTCTCATCACATCGGATTTGCTTCGTTCGTCCTCAGGATGTATACAATTTGTCAAATTTATACTGCAGAATATCTTAGGACTCGCTTCGCTCGTCCTCAGATGATGAATGCATCCGTTTCATTCTCAATGGTCACCTATATACAGCACTGACTACCCTGAATGGTGTTTAATTTTTATGATCCAACAAAAATCATAGATATATTTGTCGCATTTTAGCGAAACTTAGTGTACTTAATTATTACGTAAAGGTAATTACTTGTACAAAATTTCAACTCAATAAGACTGTTTTCCGATTTTTTAAAAAACGTACAAAGTCATTTCATAAAAATTGAACTAATGCTGATAATGAGATGAAACTTGGCACGTATATTAGTCTTATACATGGCTACATGCGAGCCAAATCTCAATCTGATCGCATCATTTTTCTGAGTTTTGTTTTTTCGAATTATTTGCAGTCATTTTTGTGGGTCAATGACGTCTTAAAAATATTTTACTAATTGGTACAAAGTTTCAACAGGAAAGTATTGTGTTTGCAAAAATCCAAAATCAGGATGTCATCGGAATTATCCGTTTCAGGTGTTTTTAAGGCCTCCTACGTGGTTTTCACAAAGTTTTCTGTCTGTATATGTGTCTTTTATCATCGTAGCTACCAGTGCATTTATGCTTGGGAGTTGAAACTTAGTAGAAAAATTAATCTACCGCTGTAGTTGTGCTATTCGGGGAATAATGCTTTTATTCTTAGTCATTAACCCACAATAATGACTTAGCCAAAATGTTGAAAAATCATAAATCGCTAAAACAATTTGCAATCAATTTGAAATTTAGTATGCATGCAGCCATGTATAAGATTAACATGTGTGCCAAGTTTCATCTCATTATCGGCATTTGTTCAATTGTTGTTTAAACAAATACTGTACGTTTTATTTTTAAAAATTGGAAAAAGATCTTATTGAGTTTAAATTCAGTACAAGTGTATGCAATTACAAAATATTTAAGTACACTAAGTGTCATTTTAATTTATCTATGTATATCTATGATTTTTGTTGGATCATACAAGTTAAGCAGCATCAAGCATGGTCAGTGCCTGACTGGATGGATAATATCCAAATAATAACTCGTTTCATAACTGCTGAGAATGAAACAAATGTATTTACTATCTGAGGACGAGGGAAGGGAGTCCGAAGTAGGAAGGATGAGTGTAGTGATTCTGATGTTATAAGGAGAAGTTCCGTGGTACTCTGTACCTGATTTTTTATCAATATAAAATTACTATTAGTAAATATAAAAGTTAGTAAGTAGTAATTAAGTAGGAACTCCCTCTCATTATTTAGTTTGGGACATAAACAAGAAACACAACAAAACATTTGCCACTTACCCATGGAGTAATGTAATTTTCATACTCAATCCACTTACACATTGCCACTCCACTTAAAGATTGGAAAACAAAATTATTATTTTATATAATATGACACTACCGAGTTTAGCAGTTATTAAATTAAGTCTATAGTTTGCATAGGTTGCTGTTATAATTTTTCCTGTACTCAATGAACTAGTTGTCTTCACTTGACGAATTCTCAAATTTGTTTTATCTGTTTGTTGCAGATTCACTGCTACGTTTTTACAAGCTCAGTTGTTAGTTAGGACAGTACTGTGTGACAGTATGTGGTGTTCTAATGCTGCTGCTACTACAGTTCAAGGAAACGCTACTAAGAATAATATAACTCAAATCTTAACATTAGCATTGAAGTAATTCACTTTTTTTATTGGTCTAAACAATAATTTCACATTATGCATCAGTGATTCCAGTATTAAAATATAGTTTAGAATGTGGAACTATGGAAAATATAGTTGAAATATGTTTCAGGAACATGATGTTAAAAATGTGATTTTATTGATGATGAACCATCACAATGAGGCATTAATAATTTTTTAAACCAATAAACTTTTAAGGTGTCAACAAAGAAAAATAAATATTTACTTCCTTCACTGAGATACTCGACATTAGAGAATGTGCAAACTGCCTCCCTGTGACCAAACTCATACTGGATTTTATATGATTAACTATCATAGTTCACATTCTTTTAACATTTTTATCTGTCTATTCAATTAATTAGAAGTATTATTACATAAATTAATAAAAAATCATAAATAAATATTTAATAGTTATTTTATTTTTCTTATCATTGCTTTCTAAAACATTGCTTCTTTTCATAACAATTTTTTTTCTTAGTCTTTCCCTTGTTTTAATTTTAAAAGGTATAGGTTTATGTAGATTTTAATAATATATTATTAAAATTTATTAATGATAATTTTCATTATAATAATTTATACCTAGGGCTAGAATATTGCACATTTTACCTTTGATGGGTTATTTGGCAAAAACCATTCATTTTTGCATATTTTTATATATATACGCACTTTGATGTATTATCTAAATTTGTTTATTTTAAATACAGTTGGACCTCCATATAACGAACTTCTATACAACGAAAGTCTCTATGTAACAAATTTTTTACGTTCCCTTGAATTTTGTGTTTAAAAGTGTTTCTATTTAACGAAAAAAATTTCTATATTCGCGATTCAAAGTCCGTAGCAGCGCCACCGTCGCTGATAAGAAATTGATAACGAAAGGGTGATCGTTGTTAAAGTCCTTATGGGAGTTTTTTGGTTTTTCTTATTTGTGACGATTGTTTCTTTAATTTTTTTATCAAGTGCTTTAATTTAATTAATTTTAGGCGTATGAACTCAGTCGAATCACTATTTCGTTGAAAAAAATAGGTTTTAATGGATTGTCACGAGTATTTAAATTAAGTGATAAGATGGTGCAAATGAAATATAGTGTTTTATTTTAATATTGTTAATTAATGTTACTTTTAAATAATTTTAGTTTACACAAACACACAAAATTACCTTTTAATTGCATTAAATTGTTTAAATTAACTGATAACAAGCCGATTTTCACCGTAATGATGTTTTAATTTATCAATCAATTTTATTTACACTCTAAATAATAAATAACTCAATAAATTCATGTTTTGTAAAATGTTTGTTTAAATTATCCGTTTAGGTTTTATTATTTCTGGGTTAAATCGGACAAATCCAAGTCTGTAGTGATAAGAGCCTGATTCTATATTTGAAATCCTGGAATAATCGAAGTATTTATCTATGAAATATTGGCCATTTTTTAGCACCGATGGTCGTTCTATTAGTTTTTACCTCATTTATCACAAATTAACGAACAATAAAGGAATAAAAGAAGAATTTTCAACGGCTCCCATGCTAATCCTATGATAAAAAAAAATTTGATCACCCTTTCGTTTTCCCGCCATTGGTATTGCCAACCTTACAACTATCTCTTTGAATCGCGAATAACGAACAAAATTTCCAGAAATAAAGATAAAGACAAGACCCGCAAACTTTCAAGGAATTTACCAAAACGGCACTTCTGTTTCCCAGAACAATTATTTATTGATTCTCGCCCTCCCTTATTTAATTTTGCGAACTCTTTCTTTACAATTTTCTTGAAATTAGGATTAACACAGCATAGAACTAAAAATCTTTCAGTTTTAATTTGGTATTCGGTCTGACCAGTTCGTTTGTGAAACTTTTTATTTGTTTGTAAATCGAGTTTATTAAAATGTCAATACGGAAACCGATGTCCCTTTTCAGAAAAAATCAATTTATTAAAAGATTCTGACGATGGAGTCAAAAACAAAGACTTGTCTCTAAAGTATAAAATCGCTCCTAGTTCTATATCAACAATTTTAAAAAATCGGGAATCTATACTTAGGTTATACGAAACGAGTGGCGATTTAAAAAAAAAGTTCTCGAGTATGCGAGTATGAAGACATTGATGACGCAATTTTACAGTGGGTGACAATGTTAAGGGACAAAAATATGGCTGTGACAGGACGGCTAATAAAAGAAAAAGCTGCTGAATATGCAACTGCGAGGTTATTATTCATCCTAAATATACATTAAAATATCATAAAATAGTACAGAGTTATTTATTTTTTCAATTTCTATACAACGAAATTTCTATATAACAAATTTTTTCATTTGAACCTTTAAGTTCGTTATATAGAGGTCCGACTGTATTTTTAAAAACACAGAAAAAAGAATTAAAATTAATTTTTATTTTGAAAACTATATTAATAAATTTTTTAACCTTATAACAGATAAATATATAACACTAACCATAGACTATAACTGTTAAAATACTGTTGAAAATGGTAGGTTACCTAGTATGCCGGGTGAGCAAGTAACACATTAAAACGTAAAAATGTGATGTGAAATTGTGAATGTAAAAATATGGATGTATAGTTTTATCATTATATTTATTGTAGATAAATATAGATGTGAGGTGGTAGATAGAGAAAATGTCTGGTATAGAACGAGAGCAGTGCCATAGCCCTTCTAAGGAAGATGCAGTTTGTACATTCACCAACATCTTGTTACTGAGAGTGTCAACAATTCAGTCTTCAAAGAGTTGTGCCATGGACATAAAGGAAATCCTTACTGAAAATTTTGGGGCTGTACTTTGTAGCCTTCCATTTTCAAATGACTTATCATTTCCAGGCACTTTATAATTATTTTGAGGGTGTAATTCTTAGGGTAATCAGTTATGCTGACTAAGCTTTAACATTTTGCTATGTTGGCCTAACAGCTGTATATACAACCAGGGGGGGGGAGAGGGAGTATAAGGTTCATACATTTTTTCCATATATGAATGTTTTTTTTATTTTAGTTATTGTTTTTTGTCTAAAATTTATTTTTATTTTAAATATTTACCTTGAATTACAGTATAAACAATATATGATTTATAAAATTGGTCTCTGATGATGGATACTGGGGGTAAAATTACTTGTTAAATAAGAAACTAAATTTGCATAATTATTTCATTGTCTCAAGTAAACATACATAGCATCCACAATGAATCAAAAATGTTTTCCCATCTTCCAGTGAATTTTATTGTGCAGTTTACTGCATAGTTGTAATTTAATTCGGGAAACATCTTTTTTGTAGAACTCCATAATTATTTAAAACAAGGTTGACTTTAGTTCTACAATTATTTAGAAAGAAAGCTATATATTTCAACCCCTTTGGGTCATCTTCAGGCTATATCCTCTTAAGATTATCAAATCTTTTTTACATTTAGTGAAAAATGTAAAATAAACTAAACAAACATATGTTTCTCATATGTAACTGTTTCTGTTAATTGTTTGTTAAGTTTATTTTACATTTTTTACTAAATATAGTTGTTTTAATAATCTTAAGAGGATATAGCCTGAAGATGACCCAAAGGGGTTGAAATATATAGCTTTCTTTCTAAATAATTGTAGAACTAAAGTCAACCTTGTTTTAAATAAATAGTAGTAATTTACATAATTATAGTAGACCCTAAAGTCAATTGTGCATGCTTACATGTGTTTTCTTATATTTTAAATTAGGTTGGAATATTTATATGTCGGACTAGACAAGGCTGAGCAATCTTTAGTGAAACAGTTTAAACTAAAAGCACTTGCATTGCATCTTGTTTACATTGTGAGAGTATCAAATAGGTCTGCTTTGGCCCTCTGTGAACACTTCCTGGCTCAGGTTGAACACACCCAAAGGTAAGATTTTCTTCTTTTATCACTTTGTCCATTAAATTTGGGTACACCTTTGTATAGTTTTCCGGCATCAGACTATAATAATTTTAACGTAAAATCATCACCTGTAGTTGCTCACTTGTTTAGTTACACTGGTAAATCATAGCAGATGTGGAATTTGTGCCAGCACCTTATAGATTAATTCAAATCATGTTTAAATTAGACATTTAATTGGAATTTATTTCTAAATATTCAAAACTATTTTAAATTTCTTTATTTGGCCTAAGTGACTACAAAATCATAAAAAAATTATACCCAGTTATATAATACATGGAGCTTTGTTAAACCTATCTTTTTTGAGTTATTTATTTTAAATTTGACTGTATTTAAAAACACTATTTTACTAAACAACTGGGTGATAATTTCCAGATTTCACATAGAGAATGAGTTGGACTGTGATGACTTCTGTCGAGGTGTAGTCACCAGGATGAATAGTCTTGAAGAGTTGAAGCCTGGTGCTGTAGCAAGATGTCTCCTACCTCTACTTAGTCCAGCTACTCTTATCACTACACCCAGACCTAGCATACAGGTATATTGGGCAAATATTTTAGTTTTTCCTTTTTATTGATAGAAATAAAGGTGATTAATTATCACTCCTATGTATGTATCAAGTTAGTTTTAAGATAAAAGATATTATATTGAAGAGTTTACAGATACATGGTCATAACCAGACTATGTCCAGATTGATACAGAAGAGGTTTGCCACTATGTGTCAGATTGGCATGATTCATCATAATAATTATGCTTGTTTTAAAATATAAAAATGTTCTAAAATTTATATTAACAACACCAACTTAGTCTTTCCACCAATAACCTCCATTCACTCTAAGCTAAGTCGGCTATCATGCCATCTACAGTGCTAGCGAGATTTTGAGTCTCAATTCTTGGAGCCTGACTGAATTAAAAGACTTAACATCTCACCGTCTCTGTAGATAGCATTAGTGATAGATAGAGTGATTAAAGCTTATTGGTGGAAAGACGAAGTTAGTGTTGTTAATATTTTAAACCATTCAACAGCACTCACTGAATTTTATGTTATTGTAAGTAACTTACTTCATGTATTATGTCTTTTATTATATTAATGTTGAACCAACATATATCTGAAGTAATTTTCTCTTTTAAAGAGAGAATTTTTTTGTCTACAAACAGTGTTTTATGCCCAATTTCCATAAATCTATTAGGAGTATACCCTTAAATTTTTCTTGTTTCAACAATTGCTCTTAAATGATGGTACACCTGAAATACATCATACCATGACAATGAAGTTCCTTTTACACAAGAAAAGGATCCAAGGTTTCATTAATTAATATCAAATTACTTGACATTTAAGAGAGGGATGGGCTTTGGTCCCCCCAATAATTCAGTGTGCTGAATTTTCATATTGTTAAACAAATTTTCAATAGAAAATTATACTTATTACCCTCTATTAAGAGGGTCAACTTTATGTTTTTCCTGAATTTGTTATCCTGTCTGTGAGACAAAATATATCTAAACCACAAATAATTTTACTAACTTATTTATTCAAACATTATAAATAAATAAAATGCACCTATACCAAAGGTGTAACCTGCACCCATACCAAATGAACCTATACCAATAAGCTGAATGTAAATATCTATTTAAAAAAGTAATTATTCAGACTGTTTGTATTTTTGTGTAAAAATGTAATCATATTATTGTAGATGAGAATGTGTAGAGCAGTTGTTAATGGTCCATCAAGCAGTGCTGACGCTCCAATTAAATTCACAGCAGGATTAGTGATAGCGACTACATTAGATGCAGATATATATGGGCTAAGAGATCCATCAGCATTAAGAATCAAGATACATTACCCTGATCAACAAACACACATATCTGTACCTAGTATACATGATCTTAGACCCACAGGTTTGTAACAAACTACTACTATAATCTAACCAAAACCATGAAGGGGAATCTTCACTCACTTTTATGAGCAGGATCATAAAGTGCCTGATATTCATAATAAATATATTTATTATGAAGACATTAAATATGCATAAATTAGATGTGAAGTAATACTTTCAACAATTTCCTGAATGAAGCTTCGTCATGTGCTTTCGCTCGATCCTGCAACTGCTGCAATAACCTAGCTTAACGCTTTTTGAAACGGAAGCTATAGTAAAATGTTTGGTTATCTCACATTCATTTTTAATAAATATCCATAAAAGTTATTAAAGGTGGCTAAAGTAGTGTTATAAGAGTGTAATAAAATTCAGAACATAAATATACGAAAATAAAAATACAATAAATTATATTAAATAGATAAAAGGTCACTGATAAGTATGTAGTGGTATGAAGCATATCAACCATATGCTCGATTTTGCTGCGTCTTTTACTTGAGTGTTAGGATTCCTGCCTTAACTATGGAATCCTCGCAGCTTCATTTTGGAAAGCAGAGGTTGTGTCAGCTTAGCAAAGTTTATTAACCAAATAGAAGTAATTTTTCAAAAAAATGTGTATGTTTTTCTCAATGAGAATGCAATACATTTAATAAGAATTGCTAGTGATGAGAATTATAAATGAAACTCTAAAAGAGAATTTAGCGAAATTTCATCATGAAATGACACTTATGAGGTTGTTTGGATGTTTATGTATTACATTGTTTATTTTAGGATTGTTTGTAGAATTATTTTATTATTTTTATTATTTAACATTTTTCAGGTAGTGAAAATAGTTTAGAAGCCGAATACAGGTTATTAACATCTGCTCTGATATCGCATACCATTTGGACAGAAGGTTGTTATGTTGAGATAACATTATGCCTGGAGTTATCTGAAGGAGAATTAACTCACAGGACACACTATAGTATAGATCCTTACCTTGAACTTTGTCCACCTTTAAAACTACATGTTGCACCTAAGCCAGTCAAAAGAGGCATTTAAATCTTGTCTCTTTAAAATAACAACTTAATCTTTAAAATCATTTAAATTATATGCTAACTGTTGTGTCAACTGTTTTCAAATGGTTAGTCTTATAAAACTAATCTTTTATTTTATATAAAAATTAAAATGTATTTTTTTACTGTAAATATTATATTATTTTAATACTTCTTGTTTTAGACAACCGAAACATAAAATTTTGTAATAATTCAAAAATCATTTGTCCTACTTTTTATGTATTAGATAAAATAGTTTTTTATGTAAATATACTATGTTTTTGTATAAAAAATACAGTTGTATTTTAATTTTTTGATTATATATTAGATCCTATTTAATAAAAGTAAATTATACAATTAAAGAATTAAGACAATCAGGACATTAAGTAAAGAATAAAAAAATATAAAAACCTTAAACGTATGAGTTTATTTTTTTATAAAATACAATTTCTTTAAGATCAATAACATTTAAATCAAATCTATTTAACTTGTTTTTACTTTATGAGCAAACCCTTCTGTAGATAAACTATCTTTATAAAAGACACTTATATGTATCAAATCCAAAATTTTCTCCTACTTGAATACAGCTAAAGCAGTAAAATAGAAGGAGTGCCATATAAAACCAAAAATAACATATCAACACTTAGGCCCGTATTCAAAGACGTTTTCCTAACATTCTCCTAACAGAAAATGTTAGGAAAATGTTAGAAGTTAAGAAAATGTTAGGAGAATGTTAGGAAAACGTCTTTGAATACAGGCCTTAATCTTATACGAAACATGAAATTATGACACAACATAAAAAAATATTTAAACGAATTATGTTCCAACACATCTTTACTTTAATTATTTGTATCAAAAGAGGAGAAGAAACATTTGTATAATTAATTATTTTAGTTACTAAACATTTTTAATGCCTGTACTATAGCATAAGTTAGTGTGTTTCTAGAAGAGTTTGTAAGTTTTTTCTTTTTATAAATCAAATGCAGAACACAGTTCAAAGCTGACTTATAACAATTCGGTTTTCTTTCCTAGATTATTACACCCTTGCATTGCATTGAAGAAGTGTTTTATCGTGCATCGGTTACAATCAAATCAGTTATTCTCTTCTTTACCATCATCTTCTTCCACTCCATTTTCAGAATCAACTCCATTATGACTATCTAGAATAGTAAAGGTTACCATAAATCACTCATATTAAAACTAAAGCCATTAGAGGGGAGTTTTCTTCTTAAGAAGAAGAAAAACTGGAGGGTGGAAGTCTACTACTCGAAAAACACAGGAACAATCAAAACACACTTTTTTTGCATCTCATTTATTGCTCACCACTCTTTCAATACATATACAAATAAATTAACATTTAAGTTATTATTATTTAAAAATGAATAAAATTATAAATTCAACAGATAATACAGCTGTAAGCACACCTTCTAAAAGAAAACAAAAGATACAGTGTCCCATTTCATTTACATAGGAATCTTATAAAGTGAGTAGACTTCCTTTCCCTCTGTCTCCCCCTCAAAATCACTTTAATTTAAACTTATTTCTTTTAAATTGATAATATAGGAATTAGGATTCCTGGCCTTAAGCATTTTTCTTATTTAAACATTTTTAAAACATCAAAAAGAGTTTTAAGAATTGTTAGAAAAGTGCTGAAATTAATAGTTTTTCAGTTTTTACCCAGTCAATTGATGAATTTTTTATAGGGAATAATGCTTTTTTAATCTTCACCCATAATAATTATTATTATCACTTACATAAATATTTTTTCAATTTAGATTCAAGTGTTTCATTTTCTGACGCAAGCATAATTTCTTTGTGGTCCGAGAGCATTTCATACATAATATGTCAACAAATCATGTTGGCATCTAAAATCAATCAATGGCTATATGCCAAGCCTTCTATATTTTACAGAATAGGCCTTTCTTTTTAGCCAAGTATAATAAAACACAATACATTGATTTTTAACATGCTTAGTTTAGACAAGCAAAGTATGTGTTTAATATAGTTTGTTTAGAGGTAGAAGTTACAATGGGATTTCTAATTTAATGAAAATCTATATTAAAAACTCTGGTACAGGGTACCTCAGAACTTTTCCTCACTACATTGGATGCACTACGCTCATCCACTCTACTTCAGACTCACTTCGTTTATCCTCAGAATATACAATTTGCCAAATATATGCTACAACACGTCTTAAGAATCACTTTGCTTATACTTAGATATTAAATACATCCATTTCATTCCCAGCAGTCACTCCTTCAGGCACTGACAATGCTTGATGCTGCTTAACTTTTATGATACAACAAACACCATAGATATACTTTCAGTATTAATACAAAACTTAATAGACTTATTTATTGTGTAAAAGGATACACTAGTACTAAATTTTAACTCAATAGGATTTTTTATATTTTTTAAAAAGGCATTCATAATGCTGCATTTTTAAAAAAGCACACATATTTCACTTCAAGCATCACAAATCTTAAGTCAATCAAATATTTTTCCGTGTTTTATGAATTTTTTCTGAGTTATTATTGCGGGTTTATGAGATCATAAAAATTATTTTCTGGATAGCACAATAAGAAATAAAAATTGATTTTTGTTCCAAGTTTCATCTCTCTAACATAAATGCATTGCGATATAAGATGATAGCAGAAAAATACACATACAGACAGACAAATTTGAGAAAACCACTTAGGAGCTCTTAAAAACACCTAAAACGGGTATTTTAAGTGTCATCCCGGTATCATATTTTTTGCCAACACAATACTTTTCCCATATGCCTTTGGTATAAACAGTCCTACGGAATTGCTAAACATCAGTGCATATGCCTTTTAATCTTAACTTTAACTCAAAACTTCCTAATGCATCATAATTGCAAGTTTTGGTCAGCCTACCAAAAAATTCAATGAAGGAGAGAAATCTAATACTTAATGCTAATTCTTATGAGATGTTACTTTGGAACGAACCTAAGTAGTATACATACCAAGTATGGAAAAAAGGCAATTTCAATCAACCATACCTGAGTTACCCATTTGGGAGTAGGCTAGAAAGTTTTTAATGGGCATAGCCATTTTATAACACACAATTATAACCAGTTGACAGCATGAGAAAATAATTTGAGAGAACCAATGAGGTTACTTCTGGATGTTAAACTATGGCCACAATTACATATCGGATTAAACTCATAGGTTCCTCTACATGCGAGGTTTGGCTGAGGGTTCACCCCCTCCCCCCGGCAGTTGTTAACTGAACAGAATTGAACATGGGGTTCAACCCTGAAACTAATTTTTTATTGGGGTAGAGTCTAAACTATAGGTTAAAAATACCGTGTGAACAGTTGGGGTTGAAATCCGTAACGAATTAACTATAGTTTACAAGAGTTGAAATACCCCATTTCCATACTTGGTCTCTTAATAACTTTAGTACGGGCCAACAGAACAGCTAACATTAAAAATGTTGGTGGGCCATCAATTGATCAAAACTACAGTAGTCACCAGTCCAATGAAACATACCTTCCGAATTATTTTCAAGCAAACGATGAGAAATAATCGTTGTTAACTCTTTATTAATTTCTTTATCAACATATTCTAAACAGTTAATCAATTCATTGATATTAGTAGCACTCGTCATAGAAGTAAAGTCCTTCTTATCATTCCCTCGCTTTATCGAAGCTTGTACGAAATTCATTTTGTCAGGATTTATCATGACACAATTACATTAAAAACATAGCATGCATAAAATGAAATACATTTTAAAAGAATAAACTCTCAAACGAATTATAAATCAATTTGTAAATTCAAAAATGGTGTTATCCATAGAGATATATCACTAGAGGGGCCCTATTGGTTGAATTTTGAAACATCGAAAAAGTAACCTGACCACATTTGATTATAATTTTCATCAAATAAACATAACAAATAAACAGTAAATTATATAGTAGAATGTTTAAAATACAAATCACAACACAAACAATCTGCGGGAAGCCGAAATCAATTGATTAATTATTACCTTAACTCCCTCTTAGAGGAGGTTTCAATGAGGTTACACAGAGCCCCTGAGAGCCCCACTAAAAATGTTTCAGGCCTCTCAATGTATTAAGATAGGCTATGCCTCCTCTAGTATATATCTCTATGGTGTTATCGTGCAAAACCTAATGTAAACAAAGTAACCCAGGTTTATTTATGATGATTTAAAAATATATAAATATGCGGAACTACATAACCCACATAACCAGCCAGTGTCATTTGGTATTTTTTGGAAAAAATGTTGGTGATTCGATCTTTATTTATTCAATTTACTAGCCTAATCATATTACGAAAATTAAATTAAGTTTTAATCATTTCTAACGAATAGAACCAGCAACACCTTTAGCACTACAAAAATCAGCTGTTTGTCGTCATGTCAGAGTATTATTTATTGTTTGTTTTGAATCTTTTAAACTAAATATTTTTTGTATTTAATAATTATTTCCTTCTGCGTTACAGTCAATATTGTTGAGTTTAATTATTTTTAGCAGTTTGCTCTCAAGCTAGTTGAGATTGTGTGCATTTTCTCATCTCTTCTGTCTTTAGCTTCTTTCTTAAATGGAGATTGGAGCTTTTGATAATCCAAAAATTGTGAAGAAGTTACTCCACAGCGGCAAGGAATTCAAACCAATCAATGATGGCACAAGGGTTTGTATTCTTTATTGCTGGTATTATATATGGTTTAAAATTAATTTGGTCAGAGTTGGTTCTACATAGGAAACCAACCCGGTATAATCAGTGATGGTGTAATACACATGGTTATAATCAGTTGACCGCGTGGGAAAATATTCTTAAGGAACCAATGAGGTTGGTTCGATATAAAATTGTGGGTGTAATTTAACATCCAGGACTCGCATTATTTTCCCACACTGTCGTCTATGGTTGCCAGATTTTAGCCAAGATCGAGCAGGATAAATCTGGCAAGGGGGGAGGGGGAAGTCCATCTGTGCAACTCAGCCATAAATAATGATTTTACTCCTGTCGAAACTTATTTATAAGCAAAGTGAGGCAATAATAAATTTCTTAACCAATAAATATTACTTTACAGCCATATTGCAGACACAAATTTTATAGAATAAGCAAATAAAATTTTTCATAACATCAACACTTATAAAGACCAAATGTAAAGTTTTTGTCATGTGCCTTATTCACCTTTTAAACTATGATAACAAGCTGAACCAAACATAAATTAAAATTAATTTTACATGAAGGCATGTTTGGTTGGTTGGTAATATTACCAACAAAAATGCTTTCACTTTTTGTATTTTTATGAAAACTAATGAAAAATAGGTTAAATAGGGACATTTTTAGTTTCGTTGGGATTTTAATTTTGAGCGGGACAAAGGTGTCAATATCAGAACTGTCCCGCTGAAATCGGGATGCCTGGTAACCCTATTGTCAACTGACTACAACCATGTGTAATACAATAACTGGGTAAAATATTTAATATGGTATCCAGTAGATCTTTAGAGAGACAACTTCACTCAAAACTCTCTAAAAATTATATAATAATCTTTATATCGTATATAACCGACAAACATATGGGAACATGGCCATATATATACTATGTACTCATAGCCTATTTGGCAGGTGATCGTATTCCATGCGCAATTAATACGATTTGGTTGTTGCACCGTATTTGTTTATCGTTCAAAATATCATGTCTCTTATTGTGAAAGTTTATTCGGATTATAAGGAAGTTAAAAACAAAAATATATTTGATTATATTGTGATTTCTTTGCATAATAATGAAATAAAATGAAATAATAGTTACGTTAAATATGATCACCTCTCGAGGTACATACAGTGTATTCAGGAGAGTGATCTGTATTCCATCTCCCTACTTCTAGCATATCCGCCTGGATTCCCTCCTATTCCCTCCTCATAGTCTATTGATATTCCTTTGTAAAATATGTCATTTAGGAAGGAAAAATGATGATAGCATAATATTCTTTTGTGAAATAACTAATCTCATATGTTTGTCAGTGATATATGGTTTAAGATTTTACCACTAACTGTTATTGGGGGAGAAAAAATACTCGAGACATTAACGTTATTAATATCCAGAACCCTATTGTATATGAAATATGTGTGTGACCCATAATAATGACCCCTCAAACATTTCAAAAATCACAAATCTTCATGAAGTGTTTAGATCTGACTGAAATGTTCTACACATGTATTACTATGTATGATTAACAATAATACAAAGCTTCATTTTATTATCAATAATAGTTCCGGTTTTATTGATTGACATATATAACATAATGTAAACAAATCACGTTTTTGACACTTATATTGTGGCAGCATACCACTTATATAAACTAGTAATATAACGAACTGGTATAGGACAACAACCATGTGGCTAAGAAGCAGCCACAGGGAGGTGCACGGGCTGCAAAGTGGAGTGGAGTGGCTTAGAGACCAAAGCCCTTTTGTGTTGAAATTGTTTATTTAAAGACAAGGTGCCTTATATAACTAATATTAAACTTGTCAAAATTATAATATGAGATCTCATGCCTCAAAAATCTTAATTTTGGGACCTTTTTTAATGGAAAAAGTTGGTGCCTCAACTTTGGCTGTTTCAATTAAAGGAGAAACGAAAGAAAAATTATTTTTAATATGCCATTCATCTATAGTTTCTATAGAAAGATTTAAATTATTATTTTAATGAATTTATATTTAATATTAATATAACATAATATAATATTACCAGAATGATGTTATATTAATATGTGATATTGATGATATTTGATACGATTAATTTAATTTTGTATGACATAATTTAAGGCTATCGTGCGCTCATATTCTTTTACAGGTGTATTTTCACTTTGTCACCAAGAAATGTGATGAAGATCAGACTATTCTTGATGACAGTCGTAAAATGGGTAAACCCATGGAGTTAATTATTGGAAAGAAATTCAAGCTGGAAGTTTGGGAGACATTAGTCAGAGCTATGGCTATTGGAGAAGTGTGTTCCTTCAAAGTAGACAAATCTGTAAGTAATATGATACCTTATAAGGCGCGGTCAAATATCCACGGCCTTCTAGAACATTGGATCACCAACAAACTTTTTTTATAACTTTTTTTTCAAAATTTTCAGTAATTAGCCGGATTTGTGATAAATGAAGCCTATTTCTGTAATCTGCACGCTCTTTTGGTTAATCTCAAAGAGTATTTACATTCACTCAACGATTTATTTTTAATCTAACTTGGTACATACATAACTACTGTTAGACAATGTTAACAAATATGACATGTCAAAATATAACACAAAATATTGACGTCTAACAGTAGTTATGTATGTACCAAGTTAGATTAAAAATAAATCGTTGAGTGAATGTAAATACTCTTTGAGATTAACCAAAAGAGTGTGCAGATTACGGAAATAGGCTTCATTTATCACAAATCCGGCTAATTACTGAAAATTTTGAAAAAAAAGTTATAAAAAAAGTTTGTTGGTGATCCAATGTTTTAGAAGGCCGTGGATATTCGACCGCGCCTTATTGATTACCTCTTGAGTGGACTAGAGATTTCACCTTCCCTTACATGTATGTGAAATCTTATTTTCTATTTCTTGCATCTTCTAAGAAAAATGTATGATTTCCTCAAAATTATTGATTTTTATAATAGATGGAAGTTAATCTTTGATAACTGTGAAAGTAATGGCCCAGGTAGATGAATCACTCCAAGGTGTCTACCAAACACAACATTCACTGTCTGCAATACAGACAGTGGTAAATATGATTCTCCTCTTTCACAGTGCTCAGTCTGAAGGTTCAGTATCTTTCAGACCCACCACGGGCCCACAGAACTTTGTCTTTATATGAAGTGGAGTCAACAAAAATGTAGATTCCACGTATAACCTAGGCAAGGTTGGCCGGCCACAAATCCAAGACCTCCCGAAGCACAGTACTAGAAGGAATAACTTCAAATAAGATCCTCCCCTGGCTGGATTTGAAGCTTTGACCTCCAGGTCGTAAGGGGGCACTCTACCTCTGAGCTACTAGTACCTGGTACCTTTTTTTAACGATACTACAAATGAGTGGATTAACTATTATTGGGTGCAAATAATAAGATTAACTTCCCGCTGTGGTATTTACTCTACATATATTTATTCCTGAAGATAAAAATGTAAAATTGAATTCAAATAAAAATTAAATGATTGTATGTAGTTGTATTGTGGATTTGTTTCTTTAGCAATAGCATAATTACTAGTGTTGATAGACCTCAATGTATTTTGTGTTCTGTTAATTTGATTGTTTTCAGCTTGTCTATTCTTATCCTATGGTATCAAAAGCACTTCGAGATGCCCTGAAGCCTTCAGGTCAACAAAGGAACCATACTTGTGCTCATACTATACACACTGTAGGAATAGGTTATCCTGATTTAGATGAATTGCTCAAATGTCCCGCTGATTTAGAGTTCATTATTGGTTAGTATAATTAATCTTTTTTTAGAAATATTTAGTGATATGGAATTGATAACAATCTTTTAATATTAATATAGTGGAAATTAATGTTAGGGTATTAGTTATAGCTTATTTAAATGCTTTGTACTAATTGTGTTTGGTAATTTGTTTGTTATAGGCAAAATTCAACTAATAAAATTTATTTCAATTCAATTTAAAAATACTTTTTTCTTATTTACGGAGTTAAGGTTTACTTTATTCCCTATTGTATAGAATATGAAAAGCAAAATTTGTATCCGCTGGTAAAAGAAAGTTCTGTTTATACATCATACAAAAGAACTTTATAGTACCCTCATATAAACTCTATAGTTCATTAAAAACAGCTATACTTCCACTAGATGGCAACACTGTTTTAATAATACATCTCTTTCTGTTATCTATTTCTTGTTTCCTTCCAATCAAGAAATAAATTTAAATTATACAAATATTTGTATTTATTTGACAGAAATTATTATTTACAATGTTTGATAGTGACTTAAGTGACACGTCACACTGAGTTGGTAGCAACTCCACCAGAGTTAAAAACTTTAGCGATTGATGGATGAAATAAAAGTGTTTTGTAAATGTCAATTATTTTATTATCATTCTTTAGAAAAAATACATGGCTGTGAATGATTTCTTTACCTCAGCTCCTTTTACTGACTTGCTATACTCACTAGTAAATATAGTAGCTTCGGTAAAAAAAAATAATTTCACAGCCTATAATATAGTATATTATACACTATATTACAAAATATAAAATTCCAAATACAAGGTAGTGAACAAAAAAATTAAATACATTCAGTAATTATTAAAAATGGTAATGCTAGGGGAGTTCATCGTATAATAATAAATATAAGAGTCTCACCACTTAATTTTTTTGTTAAAAATAAAAACAAAGCAGACTTTCAACTCCAAAAAAGTCATTATCAATGCCTAACAAAGAAAAGTCTGACTTCTTTTTGTATAGTAGTTCAATTTGTATATTTTTACTTTTTATTTGCTCATTGTTTTATTATTATATTTATTTGTTCGTTTGTTAGGCACTGATGACCTCTTTGGGGTTGAAAACCGGTTTTGTTTTTATTAAAGTAATTAAGTGGAGAGACTCTTTTATTTATCATTACAGTCAGTAAAATTTTATGAGATAAAAGTTCAGTGTGCTATCTCTCAATGTTCATTTAGACCTGAGTGTGGGTGTAGGATATTATAATTTCGAATGAAAAATCAAGCTATTAAATAAATCATATTAATATAGTTATAATAGGGTGGGGAGGCTACTGTAGTAGGCTAGTTGTAATAGGCTAATAGGCTACTGGTTGACCACACCTATTACCTACAGCTAATAAGTTGTTGGACCCTTTTTGCTAGATCATAATAACTTAGTTATAATGTTAATAATAATATTTATGCTAAATTGGACTCAGGTGTATTTAAGATGTTTTAATCCTATAACATAGGAAGCACTTTCAACAAGTAATGCTTTGCTGCAAGTGACAACAGGATATCTTACATCAGGAATAATGTTTTATTCTGAGAATGTTTTTCTTTTAATCATCGAGTATTTATTATACTCTTTACTAATTTACTATTTACTCTAAAAAAATTACGAAACTTAAGAATAATGTTGATTTCTTTATTTATTCTAAAAATTGAAATTCATATTTTTAATGCTCAATACTTGAAATTTATTTTTAGAATTATTAAAAGTTGAGAATGCAGGAGAATACGAGAGGGAGTCATGGCAGCTGACTGAAGGAGACAAAGCTAATGCTGTGCCTCAGTTAAAAGAAGAAGGAAATACACTTTTTAAACAAGGGGATATCGAGAAAGCAATAGAGAAATATTCTACTGCTATTGGTTACCTAGATCAACTTATGTTGACGTAAGAAATATATTTTTTTTCTTATCGAGAATATCTAGGATCAAAATTTTAATGAAATGAAAATAACTTTGACAAAAGGATCAGAATTGTTTTTATTTTGTTAAAAAATTATATTAAATGGTTTTTACTGCCGTTGGAGTATTTATATATTATTTACACTTAAGAATATATAATGTTATCACAGCCTCAATGGCATTAAGCTTTTTCCAACTTTAATTTATCATATGAGATTCTTGTGGTTTATGCTTTTAGATCAAATTTAAAGGTGCTTACTATCTTAAAAAAATTAAAGAATTTTCACTGTTTAATAATATTCTCTATTTCAGTGAAAAACCTAATGATGTTGAGTGGAATAAACTAAATGAACAGAAGTTACCAATACTTCTTAATTACGCGCAATGCAAACTTAATATGAAAGAATATTATGCTGTTATTGAACATTGTTCCACCGTACTCCAGTATCAACCAGGTATATTTGATTTGCATTTTTAGCTAATTCTCTGTAGAAAACGATGCTTATGAGGTTCATTGCATAGAACAAGTGGTGCTTAATCGACAACTTTAATCCAATTGGGTTATTTAAAAAAACTTATAAAATCATTTGATAAAAATTGAGCTGATGCTGATAAATTGTCAGTAAATTTTATAGTTAGTCTTACATATCATTTTTAATTTTTCAAAATTTTTGCTGCAAAGTCATTATTGCCTGTTAATGATATTATGAGTATAATTATTTACGTATCAAGGGAGGAAACAGAGTCATTACACCCTGGTATTTTGTTGGGTTCTGAGGCCCAAGCCAAGGGAACAATGATATTTAAACTCAGAGAGGCATAGCCGAGGGGTTTATAGAGATGGTTCCTGAGGCGAAGACGAAAAACTAGCTAATTTACAACTGTAATTTCCTGTAAATACAATTGTACGTAAATACTATACGTATACAATTGCTTGACTTTGTAATTTAATTTTTATTATACTTTTTGTATTCACTGAAGATGATCTTTTTAGTTTGAAAGCAGCTCTGTATAATTAAGTTTTTATAGTGTACATAACTACTTATTGTTGTACTAAACGATACTGAAATGCACACCTACTTACCTGATGGTAAATTGGGATTCAGTTTCTCAAGGTTAAAAACAATTTAATTTCTGCATCATCGTACCCTTTCCCCTTCTCTCTTTTTCCGGCAATTGTTATTTATTAATAAGTTAATTTGTTATTGTTATAGATAATGTAAAAGCTTTGTTTAAAAGAGGGAAAGCTCATGTGAATGTATTTAATATAGAAGAAGCTCGTTCAGATCTCAATAGAGTAGTGGAATTAGATTCATCCCTTCAAGCAGCAGTACAATCTTTGCTGAAACAGCTTGATACAGCCATAAAAGAAAATGAAGATTCTCTTAAACAAAATATAAAGGGTAAACTTTTTACTTAGTTATGATCTATATATTTTTGGAAAGAAAATTTATTTACTTAAATTTTCATTTTTTTTAATTAATCATTTTTAAGTTTAGGTTATCTCCAATTCAAAATTTGTAGAATTCTCCCCCAATATACAAAGGAATATTTGTGTCACTTGATTATTTTTTACTTATTATTTAATTATCCTCATCTGAGTTAAAAACATGAAAATAATAAATTCCTGTTAAAAGCCATCAGATTATTGTCTCTTCATGTGACCAACATCTCGGGTGGGACACATTTTTTATGTATTGTATAACATTAGAACCAGATATAGGTGAGCTTAATTAATTCCTACTAAATATCATGTTAACTTTCGTATTCTATTCCGAATAAGCCTACCTTTTTCTCTAAAATAAGGCTTACCATTCTCACCTGGGGTTTAGACCTCCAAATCTGTTTTTGGGACTAAAGTACAAATTTAATGCCTGAAATAACCCCTAACATCCCTTTTTAGTTAGGAAACTATTTCTATACGGCCAGTTAACCTATCGATGGGAGGAATATTTGAATTTTTCTTTAAATATTGGGTCTAATGATAGAGGTCTGCTTATTCTTTGTTTTATATACCATCACAATCTCTTTTTAAATCTTATTTCTATTGACATAACACCTTGGCCAGCTTTATCTGTTTTAAAAATTTACTTTTTTATACATCAGAGTTTTGTCAGCATTTTATTTATTTTTTAAATTTATTTACTCCATTCCTGTTGTGGCTAAAGGTGTGAACTATATTTTAGGTATTAACTAAAAGTAATTTATTTAAATTTTTTATTGAAATTAATTTTTACAAAATAAGAAAATATTTAATATTATTGACATACTTATTTAATTCATATTAAGTTTAAATTGTTTTTATTTAATTTTATTTATTAAATGTTGTTATTTTTGTTGTTATGTTTGTATTGTAATCTTTTATAAGTAAAGGTTTTGTACCATTTTTTTTATCTGTATTATTGATATTAATTTTACAATTCAAATTAGAACCATAATCCATAAGCATTTATGAAATAAGAGCATTTTAGATATTGCTTTTAGATATTATAAATTTCCTCTTTTCTCTTGTTCAATTTCAATAGCCTGAAAGAGAGCTTTGAAATTTCCTGCTCCAAAACCCTGTAAATTAAAATGGAAGTTATAGTTACTTAAACAATTATCACGGATTGCATTGCGAGTTTTGAAATGTGTGAGGGGCTGGATTGATATTTCTAAGGTAGGTCAAATCTTTAAATTGACACAAGTTCTCGAACCAGAACTCCCTCGCCTAATGAAGAATTAGGTACCATCGATACTTGCAGTTGGATATGAATATCCCTGAAATAAATTCTAGTTTTTCTTTTATTTATTTTAAATTAACAAAAAAAATGTAAACTTATTTCTCAATCTTTAAAAAGACAGATAGATGTCTTTCCCACTCATCCTATTCGAGTGATTTCATTAAACCTTGTATCTTGTAAATTTACAGACACAGTTCAATTTAAACACACTATAAAACATCTAAAAAACCTCACAATTATTACACTAAAATTTCCTTGTTCTTTATTTTTTTTTTTGTAAAATTAAGACTTTTATAAAAATAACAGCCTTTATGTAGAGATGGGTATTGTTCCAATCATTGCCTTCTATTATTGTGTTATAAATTACGCTTGCTAGTTTATTTCCAAACATTTAATCTTTGTGTCACTGATAAGAGTTTTATCTTCTCCTTGGCAAATTACTTTATTCTTCACTTTGATTTGTTGTCAACACTGATATACATTAAATATATACATACTTTAAATGTATACTTACATAATGGTTATATCTCTGAATAACTTCGATGAATAGAGTTGGTCTGTCCTGCATATTCTTTGTGAATATTTGTAAAAGGTATCCATTTTCATCATAATCAATCAAAATCTTTAGTTTCTACAACACATTATGTTATAAGTATAATAATATAGTATTTATTTATAATATTTTTTTTTATGAATGAGTTAATTCTTATGTAATAAGAATAACTTATGAAATGTAAATAAACTTAGGGCTCGAATAAATTCATTGAGGAATTGGGACTTAAGTAATTGCTGTTTAGCATTAGCTTAGTAAGTACTTAGGTATTAGCTTCTTGTTGTAGATGGGTGGTTTTAAGAAGTTGGAGGAACCACTAGTTTAAACTTTTTCATATTTTCTAGGATGCTTTCTCTTATTCCTTTATGGAATATTCACACACAATAAACTAAGTGAAATAAATACTATTTTGGCTATAATTTTTATATGCCAGAATAAACATTAATGCTTAGCTTAGAGTTGTAAAACTTGACACCTGACTTATTGGCTATCCACCACAATAAATTGGCTCCTAAATAATCACTGAAGCTTCTTAAGTTACGAGACAAATGATTCTATCAATGATGACAAATGATTCTATCATAGAATACTTCTATTCTTGACTTCTGTTATCTAAAAGCATTGTTGTGAAAAAATATTATCAATTGTTGATAACACTTTTCAGCGTATTTGAAAAATATACTTTTTTGGGTGGCTGTAAAGTTGACACTTTACATCCTCAAAAGTAGGTGAAAACTCTGTCACTGGTGAAATTCTTCAAATGTTCACTAGGTCGGGGCTAGTAGTTTTCAACTAGGTTATGATATAACCTTATTCTTCTTTTGTTTATCAAGTAAATAATTGATCATTAATGTGAACGAAACTTTGTTATTTTGGGAAAGTAAGTTATTAATTATTTATTATTATTATCAAATATTCATGGATAGTGATCCAGACATTGAAAATATGCCGCTAGAAGAAAGATGTGTACCGGCAAATTTTTATAAATTGTGCTATTTTTCTTCTATATAGTTGTTTACTACTACCACGCCCAAAAAATAGCATATACTACACGACTGGAATGTCTCTTTTTACCTCAGCTCCTTTTACAGTCTTGCTTTGCTCAAGAACAAATATAGTCACCAGGGTAAAAAAATCATCTTTTTCACAGTCTTGTAACATAATATACTATTTTTAATTCATTCTTTTTTAATAAATTCCATTTACTCATTTTATTCCTCAGTTCCTTTTATATTCTGAATACAATTATTTATATGAAATTATAAATCATTAATTTCTTACTTGAAGTGTATCAATATCTTCTTTAATTGTAAAATTATCTTCCTTAAGTCTTTTCCTTAACATATCGTAGTAAGAATCTGGGATTGACATAAATTCTTGTCCCCTGGCTTTTAAATTTGTAATCTGAAAAAAAATTAAAACTCATGAACTTTAAAATAACTACTAATTTATTAATCATTATCAATGAATGTATTAAACTTTATTGATTTTATTTAAGTTATTAAAAAATGTACTCTAACGATGTGCTTATATACTCTTACTGTACTTGTCACTCTCTCTTACCATGCTATACTCATAAAGTAATATAGTAAACTAATCAGTGACTGTATATTTATCCTTATATTTGTTGGTTTATTCTAGTATAATTTATTGTTGTTTATAGCTAGTGATTTTCTTTAGGTATTCAGACTGTATTGACAATTTTTTGTTGTTGTTTATTAAATTGTCCTGTTTACTTACAGCACTTATAATATCCTTTGTATTGAGAGCAATATGCTGGATTCCCGCTCCTCCATAGTAATCTACATATTCTTTTATTTGACTCTTCTTTTTTCCTGGAGCTGGTTCATTGATTGGAATCTATAGAAAAAATACATTAAAAATTAAACCTTTTTCTAAGAGATTAAAATCATTACACATATCATCTACATACACAAAACATCTACACATATCACTGTATTTGAATAAAATATATTATTCTAATATAATAAAATATATTAGAATAAATATATAAAGTATATACTCATATAAATGTGTCAATTATTAATTGCTTCTAGCTTACGCTAATTTATCACTATGTTTCATTTATAATTATTTATGTTTTTTTTGTTTTTTGTGATCATTTTTTATTTTTAACTCGACAAATCTAGTTTTCATTTCGTTACGCAAGAAAAAACAAAGAGCAGGTTACAAATAGTTGCACATAAACTGCTCCAGCCATCCTCGAGCACGAGCACGACTCATTCGAAGATGTGCTTTTAAAATAGGAGTATTTTGTAATATTTTATTTTTAATTTTAATTTTATAAAGCAGAATAAACATATTTTATTTATTTATTTATTATGGGTAGAAATGAATAGTAACAAGGTTTATTGACCTAGTTTATATAATCTTAATACACTTTATGTTTTATGGACAAAAATAGTTTATTTAAGTATTCTTTTAAAGTAGAATCTCTTGCTTTTTAAGAATATGTTTTTATGAATTATTATAAAATAAAAACGAAACTCAATGTTTTATAGTAATTTATATTTAGTTGAAAATGTCATTATCATCCATAAAAGAGATGGATTTTGTTTAAAATTTTTGTTTAATTGTTACTACATATTTAGTTTTACCCTGTACCTTAACAGTTTCATCCCAGTTGGTTACCACTATAGATCTCAAAGCAGAGTATTCAGTGTGAACTTGTTTATCATCTACTGACCAGAATCTATGGAACATCAAATTCTTTTCATACCTATTTAACAAATAAAACTTTTATTATTTTACTTTGAATAATAAAGGACCAATGACATGCTTATGACAAATATAAATATTATTGATGAATTTTTATGCGTTAAACCTATACTCACCATTTGGCCACGGATTCCATATCATCATCCGGCTGATTTCCTACACAGTGGTCAATAAAATCCAAGTGTGCTGGGGGTCTAAAATAATAAAAAATAATAATATATAATTTAAGCTTTAGCTGAAGCTTTGCTATTATTTCTATTTGTATTATTACATTTTTATAAATTGCTGTTATATTCATTAATTTTATGAATGGGCCTTCCAGCTGGCCCATCAGTGTATTTACCCATGGGACCACTTCAGGTAGGTTTCATATAGTATCATCAAAGAATTATTGAAAGTTGGAGAACTCTTTTTAATACAAACACTATTCATATAATCTTAAGAGCATAACCCTCCCTGGCTGTGAACACCAGACCTCTGATGCCGAAATCGAGTGCCTATACGATCATGGCCATGGAGGCAGTTCACTTTTTTTAAATACCTTTATTAAATAAATTACATATATACTTAAATATAAAAAAATAAGTTTACCTCTTTGCTAAAAGGTCTTTAGAGTTCAAAAAAATTAGTTCAGTAGCATGATATTATTACCTAAAAGTATATTCACACCTAAAAGTAAGTATCTACTTTTTTATGATTACGATTACAAAATATAAAATAAAATAATAATTAATTAAACTTCTCTTACAATTTTTTGCTGAGTTGGTCTTCGACTGTTGATTTGACATAACCTGGCAAAAATACTCCTTTATAATTTGTTCTTTCTACAAATGTATGTGTTGTGTCTCCGAACTAGAAGTAAACATTATATAAATTTATTAATCTTATATTTTAAATCGTAGAATATAAAAATAATAATATAATTATGATTTAATAATGTAGCATATACTCTGAATAATCTTTATCCATTTATAGGCCGAGGATTTAAAATTTTAATATTAATGAGTATAAAATTATTGCAATGACTCACCGTTTTAACCACAGCAAATTTGACTGTACCATTTGCATCTCTCTCTTCCCATACATCTTTTACAAGTTCTGCACCTCTTTCTTTGGCTTTCTGAAATAATTTCATTTATACTAATACAATTATTTGCTCATAATCAACATACCTGAGGTGAAGTTAAGTCTGCCATACAGTAACATAGTTTTGAACAAGTTCAATAAATCTTTATTAATAGATACATTTCTTTCAAAGATTATGTAGTATACCAATGTGGTATACTAAATAATCTTTGATTTCTTTATTAAATATTTTACCTGATTCTAACTTTTAGATTGTATTTCAAAAGTTTTTTATGTCTAATAATTTTTAGTTCTTGTAATTTTTATTGAGAACTGATTTTTAAAAATAAATTATAATGCTTAAGAGGATATTTTTGTACTGCAATTAATTTAATAAGCATACACAGTAATACAAAAAGGTAGATACATTCCCCTAATATATATTTGATTTATGGCTCATCTCATTTCAAAGTTGAGTATGTCATACTTCACTTAAATAGTGTGTACTTAAGTCCCCTCTTTCATATTATCAATATTTTCTTTTAAAAAAATGCTAAAATGTGAATAATTATAATTTTGTCAATAAATTACCTTTACAATAAACTGAATATCTTCAACAGTAAAAGCTATATCCTTGACACCGTCTCCATGGCGAGCAATGTGATTGTTGATTTCCTTCTCCGTTGGCTCATAGGGAGACACAAATACAAATTTTATCTAAACAAATAATGGTAAATAAGTGTTAAAAAATAGGTGATACTGGTATCAGCATTATAATGCTTGCTTTAAGTATTCTCTGTATTTTTGTGTAAAACTATGGTGTTTAATTATTCTATATGCAATGCATTGCAATTAATTAGGCTGATAAAATATTTGTGTTAGTAAATGCTATTATTCTTAATTTTAACAACTTAGATATCTTAGTTAGATTTTTTTATCTGCAAAAACTTTTAAGTATTATTATTTGTAGATTCTCATAATATTATTATTTGTAATATTTTTCACTCTAAATGTGAATGTTTATTTGCCTCCAAAACTATCTAACAAAACATGGAGGTTTGCATACTACTCCTGTCCAAATACGATCGCAATATTGCTTTTCATACAAGTTTTAGCCAGCCACTAATTTTTGTATTTTTCCAAATATGTTACGAAGAAGTAAATAAATTTAAAATCAATTCAATCCTTAATAAAATTAAAACAAATTTAATTTTTTATCAGACAATTGTACAAACAATAATAATGTGGAACATAATATTGTTATTCAAATTATACAACTTCGTCTATAATTTATATGATAACATCTTACCTTGTTCTGCTTAACTACGTGGCTTACATATTGTCTGCTTCCAGTTTCCAAGCCTCTATAAGCGACATGTTCAAATCCCATTCTGGTGCAGTAATAACTTGCTGCCTTAATGAAAAAATAAAAAATATATTTTTTGTAAAATATAAAGGTTAAATGCAGTATGAATAATGCTTTCTGTTTTATAAAACAGGATTGCATAATGTATTATAGAAATGAAGTGTTTATTTCAAGAGCCAGATAAAAAATGTCTCTGAAAATGGAAAGACTCGATAATTGGCCTACTAGGTCGTCCTTTTTTGGCTTAGTAATACAACTAATGTCCAATGTGGGATATAAGTTTAATATACTTGGCTTAATCTCTAATCTGGGATACAAGTTTAATATACTATAAGTTCAATTTAGTAGGCTTAATGTGCAATCTGGCATAAAAGTTTAATATATATTAAGTTTAACATATTAGGCTTAATTTCCAGTCTGGAATATAAATTTAATATATAAGGCTTAATGTCCAATCTGGGATAAAAGTAAGTTTTATTTTATTTTAAATAAATAATTTGAATATATATTTTAATTCACCAAAAAACAACAATTATGTTAACATTTTAAATAGATTATGACCATAAAGTTGGGTTGCTTACCTGCTTAGCATTTCCTACCCAAAATGTAATATGGTCGAAATGGAGGAATTTGCCTCCTTCTGGCTGCAATGAAATAAAAGTTTTACATTTATTAACAATAATATTTGAGTAATTGAGCATGTCATGATCATTACAACCATTTCAAAATTGACCAGTGTTCTCAAGGATTGTAGTGACTAGTGTCTTATTTCGTCTCTCTGTCCCCCTTATTAAGAGAGGAAGCATTGTAATAAACATAAATCGTGAGAATATATAAATTTTTATATCAAATGTTGGAGCACCCACAGATCATTAAAATTAAAAAAATGTAGTTGTATAGTATGTACAAAGTTCAATGATTATTTTTTAGAGGGTAAAAAAACACTTTTAAAAAAGTTTATTCAATAATTAGCGTTAGTGCGCCCCAAAGAGGGGATTTCTTATTTTTTCTGGTTTCGGTATCCTTTAAAATTATTTAGGGGCCGATCCAATTCTTTCAACACTTTTCTAAATTCCCATAATACATTTTAGGGTTGCACCCCTAAAATTTATGGAGAGGGGCTCCAATTTATTAAGGGACTGTATATTTATGAGGGAGGGTATATATATATATATTATATATTATATATATATATATATATATATATATATATATATATATATATATATAAACTCAAATCGAAACTTCTCTCATGGATATTAGGGAACTTAGATTTTTAGATTTCAGGGATATTATTGGTATAGTTTGACGTATAAACGTTTATAAAAACAGCACTCCAAACGAGGCAGCAAGCATGAATGCAGCAAAGCGACAAAGACATCTTGCTGTTTTTTACAAGATGTCTACAACACGAAAGCAAATTTAAATTTTGTTTTTATTTTCATGAATCATCTCAATTTGTTAATAACTTTTGAATAAAAGTTTATTCCATTCTTACCTTAGGTCCCTTATCTGTATAAGTAGTCTGAAACAAACATTAATATTATTATAATAAAAATATTATTACCAGTTCCTGCTTAAGGAAGTGTTGCTATAATATTTAGTGTAATTTGCTATAATGTTATAGTTTAGTTATTTTTAGTTTGCATATTTATTTGATAGTGTATATTGATTGTACTTTCTTTTATTGAAACTTTTTTTAAAATTATTCTCCACTTTAATATTATTAAATTGTATAGATATTAGTTACACTAACCCTCATAATGCGACATGTGAAGAAACTATACGAAGTTAGGTTTCAAATTCGTAAACCTAGATTTCCTGAATTATTCTTAAAAATCTGATGTTTACATCAATTATCCTATGAGTTTTTAGGACCTCCCGAGTAGTTTTCACCAATTTGTTTCTGTGTGTGTCATTTATCATCGTGTCGTTGATCCCAGTAGGTTTATACTAGAGTTAAAACCAGGCACAAATATACATTTTTAAGTCCAGTTGTGCTTTCCGAAAAATAGTTTTTATAATTTCATTAACCGCCATTAATGACAGCAAAAATGTCGAAATTCATAAAATGCGGAACGCTTTTTAGATCAATTATAATTTGGCACGGATTTAGCCGTATATTTAACCAACAAATTTGCTAAGTTTCATTTCATGAACTTAAATTAGTATTAGTTTAATTTTTATGGAATAACATATGTAAGTTTTTTAAAATTTGAAAAAAAAATCAAAAAATAATCTACTAGGGTTGAAATTTGGTACAAGTGTTCATCCCTTTGTATAATAAATTAGTTTCATTTCAATAGGAATAGTAGAGTGCCTGTATAATTATACAGGCACTTTAAAGAATAGTATATCTACCGTTTTTGTTGTATCACTTATGTTAAGCACCATCGAGAGAGGTTAGTACTTAGATTGGGGACCTCTACCAATGTAACGGACGTTTTTACTATTTGAGGATAAGCAAAAGGATTCCGAAGACGTGCAACAACATTAATTAGTTGATTTACGTATTCTGAGGACTAACGTAGCGAGGTCGAAGTGATGAGGATGAGCTAAGCAAAGTCGATAAGGCAAGGAAAAGTTTTGTGCCTGATATTTACATTTACATATTACAATTTGTCTTCTCCATTACAAATATTTTTTATCTGCTCACGGCAGGAAAATGAAGCATTACTGAACTAATTTTAGGCGAGAAAGTAGTATTTCCCAGATCGGCTGGTAATTATAATAATGCAGTCATGAATGACTACACTTTACCTGCCTAGGCAGGAAAGTAGCATTTCCCAGCCGCTCCTGCCTATGCTAGTAAAGAAAGTTAATAGATAATTTTTGTAAACATGATTAGTTAATAATTTATATAATGAATAATTACATTATGTAACTAATTAAAATTAAAATAAAACAATTTGTGATGTAAATCTTTAATTAGAAATAAATTTTATTGATTATATTAAAGGCAACACTTTTTGTTTTGGGTTTACTGTCTCATCTTTTTTTGTCGAGTCATCTACTTTTATCATACGAACCCGTATTTAATACAGTTTAAAAGTTAGTTTATTCTATAGCGATTCTATAGCGTTTTGTGATGAATATCGTCGAAGATATAGCCGAACTTTTCGAACATACCCCGCCGTAAGTTTTGGAAATAGCTACAAATGCCAAAGAGAGCCTACTACCTGGCAAATCAGGAAGTAGGTATGTCAAAGTATATGAAGTGTTCAAAGAATGGTGCTCAGAGAAAAAAAGTAAAGAATGTAAGTAAAACATTGTGTTAGCGTATTTAAAAGAACTGTCAAACACAAAATCGAGCGCTACTCTGTGGTCAACTTTCTCGATGATAAGATCAGTAATATCAGTCAAAGAAAATGTCAATTTAAACATTATACAAACGTAATAAGTTTTTCAACAATGCTAGTTTTGATTTATTACTGTTCGCAGATAAAATATTGTGTGGAACAAGGCAGGAAAGGAAACATTACTGACTCTTATATTTGCATTCCTCGGCTTTGCCTCGTCAGTGAAATTATAATTTCCTGCCTCGGCTTCGCCTCGTCAGTCAAAATGAAAATTACCTGCCCCGGCTTTGCCTCTGCAGGTAATTAAGATAGCACACCCTCGCCTTCGGCTCGGTGGCTAACTCCGATACTAGTCTGTAATATTCCATTTTCCTGCCTAGTTACACAAATAACTAATGGTTCTTTATCTCTTTCCAAAACATTCATTTTCTATGGTTGTTCAATAAGACAAACAACCTTTGACAGTGCATACGAAGTAATAGGATTATTCATAGAGATATCTACTAGAGAAGGCATAGCCTATCTCAATACATTGAGAAGCCTGAAAAATCCTTTTGGGGCTCTGTGTAACCTCATTGAAACCTCCTCCAAGAGTGAGTCAGGGTTATAATAAACCAATTGATTTTGGCATCCCGCACATTGTTTGTATTTTGGTTAGTATTTATAACATTCTTCTTAAGTTATTGTAATTTTGTACTGATTATTTGATTGTATTTAAAAACGAAGGTGGTCAGGTTACTTTTTCGATGTTAAATAGGGCCCATCTAGTAATAATACTTCTATGGGTTTATTAACGAAACCAGTGTGGTGTTTCTAAAAAGAATTTTAAGCTTCTAAATGACTTTTTCTAAATATTTTTTATTGCTTTTCTTTAAACTTTTAACTTATTATATGTTTCGATAAAGTAATATTGATCACTGTAATATTTGATTTAATAACTGACAAATCAGATTCTTTTTTTGGATTTTCACCGGCGATCTAGAAAGAACCAAGCTTGTGGCCCTTGCGATAGAGATGGAAATAAGGTCCTATTATTAACGCGCAGTAACGTCTATTGCGCATCAAATCTATAAATAAGTTGCTTTCCTTATGAAAAACTGGTTTTTTAATTTATGCGCTCCCATATTGTTGGATAAACGATTTCTTAGAAATATTTAAATAAATCAAATTAGTTTTAATAATAATTTAAATTACGTTCCAAAATCCGTATTATGTCTGTAAAATTGTATTATTCTTAGGTAGAAATTAAATTAATGCTGATAGTGAGATAAAACGTGGCAAATCTGTTGGTCTTATAAATGACTACATGCGGGGGAAATTTCAAAACGATCAAAAGACCTTTTATGCATTTTATAAATTTTCAAAATTGTGGCTGAGTCGTTAAAATAAAGAGTTTAAAAAAATTAAAAATAAGACCTAAAAAATCAGATGGCACAATTAGACCTGAAGATTGATTAGGTTTTTGTACCAAGTTTCATTTCTCTATAAACACACTGGAAACTACGGTAGTAAGAGACACGCTTACATACAAAAAAACTTGGTAAAACCACTCTGGAGGTCTTGGAATAATTTTAAGCGGATAATTCAGGTGCAATCTGTAAACTAACGATGTTTAGTTATTCCTTATCGGTTCACTGCGCACACCCTTACTAGAATAGTAAATATAGTAGAGTTCTATATCCGTACGGAATAAATGTGGAAAAGTAAAAATACTATTACTTGGTCCTAAGTTTTGGGAACTTTTATTTGATTTATATCTGATATCATTTGATACTGCAGAGTTTTGCAATATTATATGTACCTAGGAATGTAACAAACAAAATGCTATGTTATATCTGGAAATCGCTTATTTGTCATTCTCGATATGTCTTGTCACACTCTGTTTCGTTACGTCTAATTCACAAGAGTGTCGTCTGAGTTCAGTCTTTGTTGGTGCCCTGACGAGTTTAGACGTGTCGAATTAGTAGTGTAACAAGACTTTTTATCGAGTCACCAAGAGTGATAAATGTCGGTATAGCTCCCAGATGTTTTATTCTAGGGTCTCTATAGCACAATTATATAATATTTGTATTATATTTCTTTTAAACCTTTTTCGTCGTCCCAAGAATAGATAAAAATAACGCTTGCACTGAAATTAACTGTGTATTATTTCACAGAATCCTATTTTGCGTCTCTTGTTCCAAAGTAGCGATTCTCAACCTTTGGGTCGCAGACATTTATTGGTAAAACAATTGGTAAAACCTCAATATTTGTAAATAAAATTTAAAAAAATATATGTAGGTAGTAGTAGTAGATATACTTTAAAAAATGTACAAAACAAAAATATTTTATTAACTTTACTGTCTAGTTTAATCATGTTTTAATTTGTTTAAAATCGATAAGAAATAAGGTTGGCTATCCCTCTTGACAGTTGTCTTCCGCTCTTTATTAGTCATTAAATACATGTAGGCTCTTTATAGGTTCATTTCTGTAACCTAAGCTCATTTTTTTAATCTATTAAACTGCGCCTGTTCAGTTTGCTGGGCTTAAAACTGTGCTTACTTGTCTGAGCACTGCTTACGGATCTGATGTACTTAAACATAAAATTAGGCGTTTTCCGTATTTTAAAGACGAGCGTAGCGAATCCGATAAGGGATGAAAAAGCTTAGAGGACACGTACACAAATAAGGATTTTATTTTTTCGAACACTTAGTTAAAATATCTAGTTACTAAGAAAAAACTTACCATTATTTCCTATGAGTTAAAGAAAATGTATTAATTAATATCAGTGCACTGGTTTTTAAAAATGTGACGAAGCAAGGCGCCACTGTCAAGTAGTGACTGCCTCTGCCAGCTTCACTCTTCAGCTTTAAGGTGATACCGCGCCTCCCAGAGACTGGTTAAACTGGATACATATCTTCGAATATATTATCTTGGGGTAGGATACGACAAAATCTGGTCGTGAGCCAGAACATCGTTTTATAGCATGCAAGTAATTCTCATCTAAAATCTGGCGATTAACATATCCTAAGTCTGAGACAATTTCAACCAATCCCAAGAGGAAATACAATCTTCTTATTATTTATCAAGAATTTAGTTATGAAATCGAGTAAGAAAAATCTGGTACGTAGTACCTCGGAACTTTTCCTCATCACATCCGATTCGCTACGCTCATCCTCTTATTTTGGAATTGCTTCGCTTGTAATCCGCATGTAAAATATTCATGCTCACAGCTTTGGTTTCGCTTTGCTCGTCCTCAGTTATTAAATACATCATTCTTAGCGTTCACCCATCCAAGCATTGACCTCGCTCAACGCTGCTTAACTTTTATAATCCAACAAAAATCATGGATTTTCTTGTCGTATTGACTCGAAACTTTGTGTACTTATTTATTACGTAAAGGTAGACAATTGTACTACATTTCAACACAATTAGAGTATTGTTTTACAAAACGTACACAAGTCATCTAATAAAAATTGAACTAATCCTGATAATATGACGAAACGAGGCACAAATTTTAGTCTCATAAATGGCTACATGCATACCAAATTGCAAAGTGATCACAACGTTTTTTCGCGTTTTATGGTTTTTCAAAATTGCTGGATTATTATTGCAGGTTAATTACGTCATAATTTTTTTTCTAGATATCACAACTAAACCTAATAGACTGATTTTTGTACAAAGTTTCAACTCTTAAGCATAAATACACTAGTGGTTACGATGATAATAAACACACAATCACTTATAGACCTTAAAAACACTTGAAACGAATAATTCTGGTGACATCCCGGTTTCGGATTTTTTAGCAAACACAATACTTTTTTAATATAATATGGTATGAAGAGTAAAAGAAAAATTTGAAGAAGTGAATATAGCTGACGTAGTTTGGGTCTTAGAGATTGAAAAATAATTAAATACTTAACCTTGTTTTGGGTGGTAGAACTAATATTATTAGTTATAATTTTAACTATTATTAGAATAAATTAAGTTTTAGTGGCTTGATTGTTTTAGTGAAGACTTCCAGGAGAAGCAATCCAGCGATACGGTTTTCTTAAATCTATCAACTTGAATGTGGGATGGGTTTATTGTTAAGGATTATCCCAGTCTCTTGATGTTTTACGTCAAATAGTCTTATTTCGAAACGTTTTACAAGTTTGATGCCAAATAATTAAGTTTTAATATCATTAATTATATTAATGATAACGGAACATGTAATGTGTTTCCATGCGTCAGGTATTATTATCCTCACGAGCAAAGATAATACTACTTACACTAATCACAAGGTTTGGATTAAATAAAAGAGGTTATACCTCTAATAAAAATAACCGAAACGATGTAAGCGAGGTTTTTGCAGCGCTAGCATGATGCAGCATAAGCAAGAGATGCAGCTTCATTTTGGAAATAGTTGAAGGTCTTGGGATGTTGTTTTATTCTGTCTTCAGTCTTAAATGACTGACCGCTGGAAATATTTACTGTACTGTATATTTTATTAATTTCCTGAAGCAAGAAATATTGATTTTATGCTTTGTGAAACTTCTGTTCTTAAGGATGAGGGGAGTGAATTTGAACGTGCGAAGAAAAAAAGTGCCGCTGCATCCCAAATATTCAATAAAAATTGAATTTTTAACAAAATACGCTATTGGCTATTGTCTTATTTCATTGTTCTTTAAATTGAATTGTCAACATTTTTTACTAACAGTGTTTGATTTATCTCTAAAGACAGTTCAGCTTGTCTTGCATAAGGGTTGTAATTTATTAGCGAGAAACCAAGGTCGACAAGATGACGAGTGAAGCTTAGACTATCATCTTATGCTATATCACCTGATATGCTAATTATATCCTTTTTATTGCTTTCCTATTCCTATGAATAGAAATATTTATTATGAAAAACAAATTATTCTTCTTTGCTAATGTCTAAGCTTCGACATTAATACGAACTATAGGCGTGTTTATTTTGATTAGGGGCATTTATTTAATATTATTTTTAAATTTTATTTTACAAAATAATAACGGGCAAGCCCAGTACAATACAAAATTTATTCAAAATAAATCTTTCGTCTAGGGATTCTGAGCTTCTTCAGTTCTTAAAATGACAAAATGAGAAAGTTTGAAAATTAATAAAATTTTGAATGTTTTTTATGTCACGTGTCTAAATAAGTAAATACATTTTAAATGAAATTAGAAAACGGTAAAGGAAAAATAAAGATTTTATGATAATATTATAATAAATACTGCTAAGATTGTTAATGTCTTGTTTTTTGTTCATACTGTCTTTGTCAGCTTTTATATAGAGCATTTCTAAAAATTTCCTTTTGTCTGTATGTAGTTCTGTTAATTTAATTGATATCACAAAAATTGCTTATTCATAAATATTTAGAAATTAAAACTTGACATATGGCTTTATATGCATTTTCTAAGTAGAGGGAGAGTTTAACAGAAAATCGTCCCCCCTCCTATTAACTTTTGACTATGAAAAAGTGCCCCCCCCAAGCTGGTCTGCTGGAACCGCCACTGCAGGTACATGATTTTACAAGCCTACAGCTTGCCTAGTCAGTTTCATTCCCAGCGGTCACCAATCCAGGCACTGACCATGCTCGATGCTGCTTACCATTTATGATCCAAGAAAAATCATGGATATACTTGCAATGAAAGAAAACTAGATGAACTTTCTTATTTCGTACAAGTAACACTCTTGTACTGAATTGACTCAATTGAAAAACAAATATTTTCCGGATAGCACAACTGCACCTACTACTGATTTTTGCACAAAGTTTCAACTCTAGCATAAACTGGGAGCTACGATAATAACAGACACACCTACTCATTCAGACAGACAACTTTGTAAAAACCACTTGGGAGGCCTTAAAACAACTGAAACGGATAATTCATTTTTTTACTTTTCCTATATACCTACGATATACAGGAAAAGTAAAAATTAATATAGTGTAAGCAAGTAAACACCAAATAATATTATTAAATAAGTTAGCAAACATTTAAAGAGTATTTGCTCAGCTTATCGCCTTTGCGATGTTCATCCTCACTAATTTGCACTGGCTTCACTCGACCTCTAAATGACATAAAATAACTTAATTTATCTTCAAGTATATTTGTAATTTTTCTTTGATTACATGTTCTTGCTTGTGTTACGTCAGTAGGCCCACGTCTTCCATCTGACCATGCTTGATAATACTAATGTGATTCGATAGTTTTCCGATTTTGAAGGTTTTTTAAACGCTTTTTAAATGATATAATTTAATAAAACATTCGATAAAACTTGAACTATTGCAGGTAATAAGATTAAACTTGGGACATTTTATGTAGAACCACTTTCATGTCAAGTTTCATATATATCCAAACAAATATTTCCTGAGGCGTTTGAGAAATTATTTTCTAGAACTTAACGATTATTTTTTACCAAGTTCCAACTCTCCGTCGCAAATACTCCAGTAGGTACAATGCTAATACTCTCTCTCACACACACACACACATACAGAGAGACAATTTGAAAGTAATTAAAGTAATATATAAACCAACTAACGCGATTTCTGTCAGACATGACTTTCTTTCGATTTCCATGTGACATACATGGCATGTATTTCACATTTTGCCCACCAGGGAGTTGGCTCAAATTTTCTTATAAGCGCAGCCATCTTGTTTTACCCTTGTAATTGTAAACAAAATATTTACGGGCCTCGACATTATTGTTTTTACTTTTTAGAATAAAATATATTTGTGTTAAAAATATATTTTGTCACGTCCAATAGAGGTATAAGTGATTCTTTAAATACTAGGTTTGTTTAAATAACTTAAAACGTCTATTTTCTTACCATTTCTATTTTTGCTCGTGATAACAGTTTTTTCCTTCAAATATTAATTTTTATTGATAATGTAAAAATAATTAACCTAAAATTTTTAAATATATTGATAGTAATCGTAAGTTTAAGTTATATTTAAGGCAATAAACTTTGTCTGTATATTTATCAAAAAAACATTAAAAAACGTATTTACCTTTAGCCTTACAGTAAATTAGCTGGGTGTGGTAGTGCTATGCGGAAAATAATTTTTTATGATTTTATGGGTCATTAACCCACAATAGTAACTCAGGAAAATAAGTTCGAAAAATCATAAAAAGCGGGGAAATGTTGCGATCTGCATGATTGAGATTTGACACGCATGTTACCTTGTATAAGATTAACAAATGTGCCAAGTTTCATCTCCTTACCAGCATTAGTTCAATTTTTATTAGATGACATTTGCACGTTTTTCAAAAATTGTCAAAACAAAAAATCGGAAAATAATCCAATTAAGTTAAAATTTGCTACCAGCGAAAACTTTTATTATTAGGTATTAAACCTAATAATACTTTTTTAAAAGTTATAAATAAAAGTTTGGCAACACTGATATTTATTGCTCGTTTTAATTTGTTACCACTCGTTCTTTGAATATAAAAATGACCAACTTTATACTGCAACACGGACTTGCTTCACTAGTCTGAGGACAGCTGATAGATTCCTGTTATTCCTAGCGGCCATCCATCAAGGTACTAACTACGCCCAGTGTCGTTCGATAAAAATTAAACCAATTCTGGTAATGAGATGAAACATGGCCCGTTTGTTTATCTGATATAAGGCATGCGTGTCAAATCTCATTCAGTAAAAGAAGTATTTTTTTACTAGACCTAAGATTGATTTTTGTACCAAGTTTCTACTTAACTCTCTCGCACAAATACACTAGGAGCACACACTCATACTGACAGGAAATTTGTATATACCAATCAGGAGGTCTTAAAAGCACCTGAAACGGATAATTCATGTAAAATTCTGATTTTGGATTTTTAGTGCAAACACAATACCTACAGTCTTATATATCTACGGTATAAATGAGAAAAAGTAGAACTACAAATAAATATCTATATTTATTTAAATATAAATAATTTAATAATAATTTAAATATTAAATAAAATTCTATATTAGACTAAGACTAGATTTTTGTACTGTTATTCTATAGGAATGACAAAAATTACTACAAAATTATATAACGTATAATATGATGTAAGTATAATATTTACTCAGGTTTTGTTCACAATGCAAAAAGCAATATTTCAACAACCATCAATTTTATGGTTTTATTATTTTTCTGAC
The DNA here is from genome assembly GCA_018340805.1 of Microvelia longipes. Taxonomy (NCBI): domain Eukaryota; kingdom Metazoa; phylum Arthropoda; class Insecta; order Hemiptera; family Veliidae; genus Microvelia; species Microvelia longipes. The sequence goes on along the minus strand of JACMZG010001911.1, from coordinate 47,450,816 downwards.
GAAGTTTTAAAAATTATCATTTATTCATTAAGGATAAAATCTTATGAAGTCTTCAAACTACCGCCGTAATTCATTTTAAATTAAATTTACAGATAAAATTAATCGAATTCTCCATCTGAAGAGTCATCGTAATTATCTTTATTATTGGACCTATCTTCGGATATCGCTCGTTTCATCGGGCTCTCACTTCTTTCTTCTTGATATTCCACATCATCGCCATTATCATCCTGCTGTTTAATTGTTTCATCTTCTTTTTCACTCGCTGAAGTTTCACCACTGGCATAATTACCATCACTGGATATCTCTGAGTCAGATGAGTATTCAGAATATGTTAATTTTGGGATATCGCGGTAGAGTAGTTGAGGGGAAGACAGATCGTTGTCGTCTCGTGGTGTCAGAGGCAGTTCAGTTATTGTTATTCTTCTTGCCTCATCCTCTAAACGCATTTCTCGAACCACTTTCCAGAAAAGTGGTGAAAAGTCGCCTTCTCCTTTATACTTCGATGTTTTTCTTGGTGCTTTTAGGACTGGATGTTTCATCGTTGGAGGTCTTCTGGTCGGAGGTGGCAATTCCAGCGGTGCCCTAAGTATATCCACTGCGGTTCTGTCTCCTATAGCAATTGGACCGTCATCACTTTCGCTGTCACTTTCTCTCGCTCTCATTTTATTTCTACTGGAAATTAATCACCAAGTAATCAATGAAAAAAATTAACGTCAATGCTTTGTTTATTTTCATTTATAGAAATACTTGCCAGGCATGGAACAAAGCTACTTAATATCTTTTATTATATGCCTTAAAAAAATTTTACTTTATAAAAAATATAATGTTATATTATATTTAGTAAATAAATAATAATACATGCATTAAAAGAGAATTTCTTATCAATGAACTAAGTCAAAAATTCAACCGATATTAAATTGTAATTAATTGCAAAAAGCCTTTTTAAAATACATCCAATTATCCATGGTGTATTAAAAAAGTTCCACTCAGCCTCAGCTTAATGAAAACGTTAATCGTAAAATATTCACTTTTTGTATGAATGACACCGGAATTATCCGTTTCAGGTGTTTTAAGGCCTCCAGAGTGGTTTTTACAAAGATGTCTGTCTGTGTGTGTGCCTTTTATAATTTTAGCTCTTAGTGTATTTATGCTAGAGAGTTAAAACTTTGTACAAAAATCAGCTTACCGCTGCAGTTGTGCTATTCGGAAAATAATTTTTATGACGTCACTAACCCACAATATAGACATAGTAAAAACTCATAAAATCATAAAACCCGACAAAATAATGTGATCGAATTGAGATTTGGCACGCATGTAACCATGTATTAGACTAACCTATGTGCCAAGTTTCATCTCAGCGTTAGTTCAATTTTTATCAAATAACTTGAGTACGATTTAAAAAAAATATAAAAAACCGGAAAATGATCCAATTAAGTTGAAATGTATTACAAGTGTATTCCATTACGTCACAAATAAGTACACTAAGTTTCGTTTTAATACGACAAATCTTTGATTTTTGTTTGATCATAAAAGTTAAGCCATCGGCATGTTTTAAAAGAGGTATGAACAAAGAGACTTATACTATAGTACTAGTCAATAATAGACAAATACTATAGTACTAATCAATAATAGACTAATACTATAGTACTAGTCAATAATAGACTAATACTATAGTACTAGTCAATAATAGACTAATACTATAGTATTAGTCTATTGGGATATATCGTTTGATACTACCGACTAGCATTGCACTTTGGCTAGGTGTCTCACGCACAATGATATTGTGTCAACTATTCATGTTTTGCAAAACTCGGTAGTATCAAATGATATATGTTTTGCTTGCCAAGTATGATGGCGGTAAGAGAGCACCTCTCGTCTCTGGTAAATACTTCAGATTATATTCTTCATTCTTCGGAATTTAATTAAAGGTCAGAGTGAGTTCAGGCTCTGATAAGTTAGACGTAACGAAACAGAGTGGGACATGACATTATGTCGAGCCATCAATGATTTCGAATGATGTGTAACAGTTCCCAGATTAGTATTGCACTTTGCTTATTACATTTCCTAGGTTTCTCTCACACAATTATATTGAGTCTCTTAGGATATTAAAATTTTCCAAGATAACCCAAAGTATGCAGTCTACAAAGAGATACATTTCTATATTACAAGAAAAGTAAAAAGGTCCTATCGGCTGCATTTAACCTTTTTTTACCTCATTTATACCGATAATATATAGAAAAAATATTGTGTTCGCAAAAAATCCGAAACCGGGATTTTACCGGATTTATCCGTTTTAGGTGCTTTAAAGGCCTCTTACGTAGTTTTGACAAAGTTGTCTGTATGTATGTGTCTGTTTATCATCGTAGCTCCTGTATAGTGTATTTATGCTAGAGAGTTGAAACTTCGTACAAAAATCAGTTTACCGCTGTAGTTGTGCTAGCTGGAAAATATTTGATTTTATGACGTCATTAACCTTCAAATGACTAAGCAACCATTTCGAAAAATCATAAAACGCGAAAAAATGATGCGATGAAATTGAGGTAATTTGGCACGCATGTGACTATGTAAAAGACTAACATACATGCTAAGTTTCACTACATTATCAGCATTAGTTCAATTTTTATCGAATGACTTGAGTACGATTTTAAAAAAAAATCGGGAGACAAGAAAAAAAGTTGAAGAAAAGTTCCGAGGTACCCCGTACCCGACGTTTTTTTACAACGTGTATAATACAAAACAAGACAACAGGAATAAATTTTAAAAGCCTATAACAAAGGTAAAAAGGTTCCTTTTAAAGGTTCTTTTATAAAAAGATAACCTTTTTACAAATTAAGACACTAACCAAGTGCGATAAGCTAATAGCTATTGATTTATACTAATCTTGACACATTCTTAGAAAAGGTTACAATGTGGTTACACAAAGGCCTGAGAGCCCTAATAAATGTAGCATAAAATACTTTAGTGGAATTCCCTTGTAGATGTGTGAATTTTGCCCCCAGGAATTGGTTTACCCCCCCCCCCCCCTCCTACAAGTTTTGGCTGGCTACGGGCCTGTAAGCCTCCCATTGAGGTAAGTATGCCCCTCTAATAGTATATCTCTATATACCAATTTAGGTCTGTTCGTATTCGTAAGATATACTGTTAGGTATATACTTTGCTATGTTAGGTTGAAGGGGGGCTTCAACCCTCTATATATATATATATATATATATATATATATATATATATATTATATATATATATATTATATATATATATTATATATATATATATAATATATATTTATATATATATATATAATATATATATAATATATAAATAATATATATATATATATTATATATATATATTATATATATATATATATATATATATATATATATATAATATATATATATATATATATATATATATATATATATATATATATATATATATATATGTATATATATATAGTGAATATATTTTTGAATCTAGTTAATTAATCTAATCTAATTAACTTGTCACATTTACAATTTACGAATATTACTTCTCTTCCTTCTAACTTCTAAACTGGTAAAGAAGTTATTTTGAGAGGTAATCTTTGGTTGCTTAACAAACCACTTAAAAGTAAGAAAAATTATTTAAATAATTTTTTTATTGAGAAAATATATTGATACAAATTTAAAAATATATTTGAACATTAATATAGCATTGTAACTATTTACGAATCTTTTAATAAATTTATTTTCTTTGTTCTAATGTTTTTTATACATTTCTTAAGTTAAATTGAATTTAAGTTTAAGCATTTTGTTGTTAAATAGATAAGAAACATGTTTTTTTAGGGGGGGCTAATTTTAAACCAGAGGGGGCTTAAGCCTTCACCTAAAATCGCCTATGGCACAAAATTTACACATTGCCACCTATAAGTACATACTTATCTGTGTATACGTTGGTATAATATGCCTACCTCCATTGAATAAAATTCCAAAAATGGAAGAACAACGAAAATTGTAAGCGCAAAACAAATAACTACTAAAATTACAATTAGACTATGCTGCAAATTGTTTATAACCTTAATAATGCATTTATACACAAGCTGTTATCGTTCTTATAATGTTTATGTGGTTGCTAAGGCTATTGTTGGAATAGTTCCTTAATTGCATTCCTTCATTTTTGATATAATATGAGTTCAGATAAGCATTTAACAAATATAACTATCCCTAAATAGTCAAATTATTAAAATAACTTGATACGTAATTTATTTGATATCGTAACGGGTATCAATAATTCACTATCTTTATTATATTGTTGTCGCCTCTATGGCCGAGGTCATTAGAGCTTCAATATTTACACTGACCATTGACACCACGGAGGTCTGGGGTTCGCATCCCAGGTTACACTCTCAGTTTAAATAAGATGATTGCTTAAATAAATAATCGCTAACTTTAAATTGCGCTTTGAGCGTAACGGTTGCTACTACTTCGGGATTATATGCTAAACAGGCATTATTGTTATTATATCATATTGTTTTTATTTTTACTACGTACACACAGCATACAACAATATATGAAATATATCCAAAAATTGTAAATATACGATTTATTGGAATTGGAAATAAATGGTAACCTTAATTAAGATAATTAGCTAACAATTTAACTAAACACCTTTAGATATATCATAAAATAGCAGTTATATCATTAATGACTTAACATATACCCAACAGTTTCGTCAAGAATGAAACTCCATTATTTTGGAGAGTCAAAATTCAAGGAGTGAGTTGAACTTATTGGTTTACTGCATTGTTAAGTTAAAACATACAAGTTAGTTTCGATGGGTCTCCTGAAATGAGGAAATTATACTACTTCTGCATAGCAAGAATGGATTGCTGTTAAAGTATTTTAATCTGTAACTTCAACCAGAGCTCTATGCCTGCCAAAGATGGTGGTTCAACCATTTGGTTGGACTTCATACAGTCAGCCATAGAAATCCTTTTATCCGTAAATATATTAGGAATTTTTACAGTGGCTGACATTTCAGACCTCCAGTTGAATTTTTCCTTAAAACTAATCAGTTTGTCCTGGACTAGACTTTAAAATATTTTTATAAAATCTGGTTATTGTGTTCCGCCTAAACTGTTAACAAAAAAGGTAGACACCAACTTTTTCTTCCCTATGTTCTATAAAAGGAGAGGGAAGAAATGTAATAGGATTATCTATGCTCCTTCTCTTGATCTTCACTCGTTCTCTAACAGTAAATATATTCGTTTTATTCCCAGCATTAATTTATTCAGGCACTGACCTCACTCGATGCTGCTTAACGTTTATGATCCTACAAAAACTGTAGATCTACTAGCCGAATTGAAATGAAACTTAGTACTTATTTATTATGTCAAGGGATATATTTGTACCAAAGTTCAACTTAAACGGATTATTTTTCTTTTTTTAACATAAAAAGACATATTGTCATTTGATAAAATCGAATGAATGCTGTTATTAAGATTAAACTCGGCACATTTGTTGGTCATATATGTTACTGCATGAGTGCTGAATTTCAAATCAATCAAAACATGTTACTGTGTTTTATGATTTTTTGCTCTCATTACAAAATAACTCCATGAACAAATTATTTTCTGTGTAATGATAAAAAAAATATTGCATGAAATTTCTTATTCTGTATAAAACCATATTCCACAGGATATCCCACAACTACTAGACCTTGAGATTGATTTCTGTACCAACTTTTTATCATAAATATACTTGGAGCTACGATGATAATGTACAACCCTCTGTGTAAACCAACTGAAACTATAGTATGACACATGGTTAAAATCAGTTGACAGCGTGGGAAAATAATGTGATGGAGCCAATAAGGTTAGTCCTGGATGTTAAACTACACCCACAATTTTAAATCAGGCCAACCTTATTGATTCCTCAAACCTATTTTCCTAGCTGTCAACTGATTTTAACCATGTTTCATACTATAATAATTCAGGTAAAAATTTGGTTTCATATTTGTATTGCGAACACACTACTTTTCTAACCTAACTATGGTATTGGTGAGGATAACTAAAAAGTGAGACCCAAATTTTCATCAAATGTTTGAACATACATATTTCAGTACCCAAAAAAGTTGTACAATTTTTTTCTTCTAAAATTAATTTCTAGACTAGACTCACCTGTGTCTCTGGTTTAGTGTGGTCAGTGTTTTTGTAATGATCGTAGGAAAATTGAGATAGATAAGGAAGCCAAGTTCTAAATTTACTCCCGTACTTTTTAAATTATAAGCTAGAAGCTCTACATGAACCTAAATGACAGTAAAATTCAACATCCATTCTCACAATATATTTTTTGCTGAAAAATGAATTAATGAGTCAAACAAGATAAAAAAAATTGACTAATTTTTTAAAAATATTTTATATTTGGCAGCTTGTATAAAGCATTTTAGAAATCTGTAATCTGTAGGTGCTGAAACATGTACATTTTAGGAACTAAGTGGGATTCATGTATCCTTATTCCAACGCTCTCTCTACAGAGAATATAGGATAGAGAAGCAAATGTTTAAGAGCTATACAAATAATGACCTAAAGCCCTTACATCTGTTATTTTTATTCAATTGTAGACAGTCTTATGTAATAAGCAAATAAAAAGTTAATAAAGCAAATAAAAAGACACTGGAATAACTTCTTACTTCTTTAAATGACTCCTAACTAAAAAATATTAAAATACATTTTTTCTTTTAGTTAAAAATTCATTGCAATACAGTATTTTTTGAGGAATAATTATTTATTTAAAACAGAAGGGGAAGAGGCAAAGCAAACTTCGTCATCTGGAGTCTCCTAGATTACTATGGATCTCATTAAATGGGGGAACATTAATATTTGTCAAGCCAAAGTATGGTAAAAAGTTAATCTCGTATAAAGATCAGTTTGCTGTAGAGTATGTTAAATCGCACATCAAGTGACATAATTATAACTACCATACATACCACTAGTGATCATTAGTGGCTGATCATCAAGTGATCAACCAACAAATCAGCATTAGTTCAGCAGTCTATTTGAAGAATTATAAGGTAAGGCAAGTAAAAGATAATAAACTAATTAAACTAAAACAGTGTTATTGTTTATATATTTAAAACTAACAATAAGGATTTCAATTGATATTATACACCTTTTACAACATAAATAATACTAAAATTAGGGTATTTGATACATAGGTAATTATTTCTTTACATCTTTCTTGTAGAGTACCTATTTAAGGGTAAATAATAGAATATTAAAATGTCTCAATATAAAAAATCATCTGCCCAATCAAATGAATTAGACATAATTTTAAGATGAAACAAAAAGCACAAAAATTAGTAGGACACATCTGTCATTTGAATCAATACCCATCATTTATAAATATTTAAATTTAAATAACAGCAAATTACATTTTTATTTTATTTTTTTATTTACAAATATATTTTTTAAATAAATTTATTTTCATTAATAAACACTACTATACGCAAGTAAAAAATGAAAGGTTCAATTTTACCAGCTATTGGTAGCATTTAACATTTTATTCTATAAGTACATTAAATTATATCCTTTACAACCATGATAAACATTTCTTCTCTAATCTAAAAATCAGCCAATAGAATTCATGCGTAAAAACAAGGGGAAAAATTAAAATAAGTTTTAAACAATTTTACCAAAAATAGTTTACTGGCAAAATCTGCCAACTATTTAGCTTAATCTAAAATGTACATTTAGTATAAGCACTGGCTAAGGAATGAAAAGAGTTCACTGATCTATTTATATTTTTTTTTAAAACTAATATCTAATGATTTTGGCATCTAATCAGCCAATTTAGTGCAAAAAAATTCAACTAGACATTTTGGAACCCCTAGTTTTGCAGGAAATTTACAGCTATTTTTATTATTTACAAAATAATTTACTTAGAAATTTTATTTAACTATTTTTATTATAATTGGAATTTATTTATTGACATTTTCTTAGAAAAATTTGGCAGTTAAGTTACTAGCTAATAAGAATTAAGTTCAGTAACTTCAAGTCACAATAAAAAAAAGTCTATCAAAAGATGTTCACAGTATTATTTAGAGCATAGAATACTCATTCATCAGACATTATAGTTCTACAGCATTAACTACAGCAAGAAAGTTCATTATAATAATTTAGTTGAGAGTCCCAATAATTAGACCATGGGAGGGGGCTAATAATAGACATAAGCCTGCGCAAAATTTATTTTTGTTGAATTATGAGTAAAATTAGTTGGAATTAATCCATTGTCAATGGTATTTACTATTAACAACGTTTCAGGAGCAGGTACTTCTCCCATTATCAGGTTCGTCTTGAGAAAAACGGTGAGTGTTATTGTTGGGTGCCAGGATTTTAACCTGACTTGATAGGCAAGTATCAACGACTATACAGAGCACTTTGAAACTTATCTACTTGGGGCCTTCCCTGAATTATATAGGGATTAGGGTTCCTTATATATCACAACCTTTTGAATATGGCGTACGAAAGGTTGTGAGAGGTATATATGGAACCCTAATCTCTACATAGATCGATGAAGGCCCCAGGTTGATAAGTTTCATACTGCTCTGTAAAGTTGTTGATACTTGCCAACCAAATCAGGTTAAAATCCTGGCATCCCACACATACAGTTTTTCTCAAGACGAATCTGATGATGGGAAGTACCAGCTCCCGAAACGTCATTAATTGTAAATAACATTGACAATGGATTAGGTCCAACTAAAATCAGCCCTTAAACATGTATGTGAGTGCCACAGCATAATAACATGTAAAAATGTATTGGGAATTCAGCTCAATAAATACCTAAGCAATTACTAGGTCAAGATAATGCATGACTAATTAGCATGTATCAAATCAATAAATAAATACCAAATATTAAGACAAAAACATTTTTTATATTAATATTTTGTGCTCAATAGAATCCTTTAAATGAATAGTCGTAGAAAAGAGTGGAATACAGAGTTATATTTAAGCTGATATCAATTCTGGGTAAAAGGATTATAATAATAATAATAATTTAAGTATGAGAAAGTGGGCCTTGACAGGGTTTAAAATGAATTCACAAAACTAAATGTGTTTTAATAGCCTACTCTTATAAAACAGTTTTAAAGGGAACAAAAATTTTCTAAACTAACTATAAGAAGCAAAATAACGACATTATAGTACAAAGATTTACAAAAAATAATTTGATCTTCTGCCGCTAATAAATTAATGTTTTAACCTGTTTTGAAATGTGACTGATAAAGTAACTACAATCAAGATTAACTCTACAAGCATAATTTTTATCGTTAGCAGTTCATTTACACTGGGAGTTATAAATAAATAACTAAGAGCTAATAAATAAGAGCTCAAGTATTGTTACACTTACTTAAGCAAGTGAACCCAGCATGTGTCAAAGAAGATTCATTTCTAACAACAAGTATCGACAGAAGTTAATTTAATAATTCAATCACTTTTTAAGCTCGCAGTTAAAATAACCTCCTAACACTGTTCAACAGGCATTTATGACATATTTACAAAAATGTAAACAACATACATTTATTTGAAGATGATCTAAGTGGAAGATATAATAATTTATTGTTGGAATGCATGTGAAATTAAAAAATAGAAAATATAATTAGCTGAGAAACAAAATAATTCAGTCAAATTGATAATCATAGGTAACATATGGTGGAAAAATATCAATAGATGAACTAGCTCTTGATTCAAGGATAGTAATCAGTAGACAGTATTAATACCTAGCAATATAGCAATCCTCTTCCCCAAATTTAAAAGGAGCAAGATCACAATTATGTATTATAAATAGAGCGTTGAGGTAAGAAGAGGTTACTAAGATATTCCTGCATTAATAATACAATCACCAAATATTAGAAAAATATTGACGCAACTTTTATGATTTGGTTTTACTTTTTAGTCATGCCGGCTCTAGAATTCAAATATACACCAACAATTAAACCAAAAAGACCAATAGCACTTCCGAAAATTTCAACAATCAATATTTTCACGAAAAGGACTGGATTAGCGGCATCAGCTAGGGCTGCTCCAGATCCTACTATACCTACAGCTATGCCACAGAATAAATTTACTAAACCAACAGCTAACCCAGAACCGAACATAATGTAGCCAGCTAATATGTTCTTTTGCCAAGCAGCGAGGTCTTCACTTTTCATTTTATCTAAATCAGGTACGTCTTCAATACCACCAGAGAGTACGATAGCAGTGATAAGACCGTAGATAGCGACTGCTTCACAGAAAATAACTGAGATAAGATTCTTCGTTTTGATTCTAGGTGCTTTGACTCCACCTCCTACAATACTTACGCCGGTAGTATGAATACCCATCGCAGCTCCTACTACAGACAAAGCCACAGACAGCCCAATACCAGTTGTGGCCCACATGTAGGGAGAAGTCTGGTCCAGAAAACCGCCTATGTCTATTTCTGACCCTCTGTCCAAGATAACAACATACGCAAACGCCATAACACTAAGCGACGCAACTAAAGCAATCACAGCTATGTAAACTAGCAAATACCTTAGAGCAATCATTTTGGAGTAATTTAACTTAAAAATTCAATAAACTAAAACATTAACCACAAACAAGAAAAATACAAGAAAGAAGTGCCCAGCCCACTTCTCAGCTGATTGCCAAATGTTATTGGCAACCCTGATGAAAATGTCAATAATCAAAATTAGTTTACTTTTCCCGTCTTAATTACTAAATTGATTTTAAAGTTAATTATATTTAAATTTGTTAATTTAGTTTTTGTAATGATTTGTTTAAACTATATTAAAAAATGAGAGAAAAAATACAAAATCAATCAATAAAAATGTCAACGTTGACGCCCTTCATAATTTAGTTGGCTTTGATCCCCGAATCTGACACAAGCTTGTACGTGAATGGATTAAAAAAATTTAGTTGCTTTGAGTTTTCTAGTAAATTTTGGTCAATTAATTTAATTTTAGTCTTTAAGTATTATAGTTAAGGTGTTTGTTAATATATCTTGTTTATTTTACGTTAGTTTAGTTTAGAGATTTATTAATAATGGGAAGAAAGAAGAAGAAGCAATCGAAACCCTGGTGCTGGTATCCTTTTTATAAACTAATTTATTGTTTAACCTTGTTTTTGATTATATTTATGTGCAGATCGATTATTTCAGCGAATATTATGCTTTGCTATCCTTAGGATTAATTGGCACCTACGAGAGGATCATTCTTTGGGAAAGATATTTTGTTGATTTATGAATGCCACCTCTGAGTTCGGTATGCATGTGATCTTTGGAATCGTACCAAAAATACATTTTCTAATCTTTTTTTACCTGTATATTTTTTTCTTAATACTATTAATAGGTATTGCAACCGAGAGTTTGACGATGAGAAAATTCTTATTCAACACCAAAAAGCAAAACATTTTAAGTGTCATATATGCCACAAAAAATTGTACACTGGACCTGGATTGTCTATTCATTGTATGCAGGTAAAAATCTCTTCGTTTTTAATTATAGAAACGTAAACGTCATTTCTACTTCATCAGTATAATAAATTGTTGAACAATTGCATAACATGAAGAAAATTTGAATTGTGATTGCAATTTGGCAACAGCTTTATCTTTATTGGCTTTCGTTAGTTCAATTCTTTAACGTCAGAAAATTTATGTTTATGATTTGCTCAGATAATAAAAGTGCAGGTATCTTTATTTCACAACATAACCATTGCGGAAGACTTATGAGGATAATTTTCACCATTATGGTTTCTTTTTTACCCTTTTAATAATGGTTGCAAAGTTCTATTAGATAACACTATTTATGTCAATACACTATTTATTTATAAAAGTTCTTATCATGTTCAAACATACAATGTAACCAACCCTTTTTTTCTTATACAAAGGCAATGATATGCTGTTGAAATCAATAACAGTATACATTTTTACCTGTCGTGACTCCTAGTGTCTTTATGCTAGAGAGTTTAAACTTTGTACAAAAATCAGTTTACTGCTGTATTTGTGCTATTCAGAAAATTATTTATTTATTACATCACTAACCCGCAATAATCACTGGAAAAATTTTGAAAAATTATAAAACAGAAAAATTATGAGATTGGTTTGAGATGTTGCACCTATGTACAAGACTAACATATGTGCCAAGTTTCATCTCATTATCAACATTAGTTCAAATTTAATCGAATGCCTTGTGTACTTATTTTAACAAATTGTAAAAAATCAGATAATACTCTAATTGAGTTGAAATTTAATGCAAGTGTTTTCCATTATGCATTAAATAAGTGCACCAAGTTTCGTTTTAATAGGACATGGATATCTATATAAGTTGAGTAGCATTGAGTGTAGGTAGTGCTGTATGGGTAACTGCTGAGGAGGAAATTGATGTCTTTACTATCTGAGGATGAGCAAAGCGAGTCCAAAGTTGTGTTGCAATTTATATTTGGTCAATTGTATATTCTGAGTACAAGTGAAGCTAGTTTAAAGTAGAGAGGATGATTGATGTGATGAGGAAAAGTTTTGAGGTACCCCATACCTGATTTTTAAACATCAGTATAATGTGGTATCATGTCCTGTTTAAGTAAATACATATTTTTTACTTTCAATTAATTTTTGTTTATTTCTTAATTTTGGCTTTCATTAATTTAATGTTAAAAGTAATTAATTTAAATTATTATTAGTATTTTTTTAAATATCGGGGGGGATCCAAAAAAATTATATAATCAATACTGTGTAATTTCTTTGTTAGTTTTCAGTAAAACATTTTATGATTTTTAAAAATATAAAATTAATTTTATGTTTTTTTTAAGGTCCATAAAGAAACTATAGACAAGGTACCTAATTCATTACCAAATAAATCTAATATAGAAATTGAAATTTATGGTATGGAAGGTATTCCTGAAGAAGATATTAAGGAACACGAGAGACAAAGACAAGGTATTTTCTTGTTATTATATCATACATCATTCATACATTTCTTAATTTTTTTGGCCATTGTTTAAAAAAGTTGGATGGATGCCACTAAAAATTCATTGTTAATTGCTTTCTAAAATTGTAAATGCCTAGCAGACTTCATTGTATTTTATTAAACTTATATTTTTTATTAGGGCGATCTGGTTCACCAGGCAGTGATGATGAAGGTCCTCCTGCTAAGAAGAAGACACCAGATGCAGCTTTAAGGCCTCCCAGTGGACTTCCTCCCTCGGGGGCCCCTCCAGCTTTCGCACCTGGTGCTGTTCCGCCTGTTATGGGTCCCATGGGACCTATGCCTCCTTTCATGGCTGGGTGTGTATTGTACTTATATATATGTATAGAACTTAAGAGGCTATATTTAGTTGTAAGGTCAGTGTTGCCCCTCCAGCTGCATGATGGTGGCAAGCCAAAACCAGTCCAGGGTTATTATTCATATCCACCAGCAATTATCACTGGTAGCTGATTCTACTATATACATATTTATCAATGGTGTGCTCATACGTAAAATACTAAGATTATATAAATTTTAAACCAATTAGGTTATGAATATAAAAAAATCTTTTAATTTTTTTCTGCTCAGGAACTTTTATCTTGCTTCCAACCTTCCCTTGAAAAGTTTGATTCTACTAGAATAGCGAATTTACTTTGAAAAAAAAAATCTTGTAGGATACTCTTAAGTAATGCTTAACAATATTCATATTTTCTCTTTAAAACAAAATTTTGCATTTTGTTGGATCCATTGTGATGTATTGTTTAAATGTTATAAATATAATGTGTTATTTGCAGAATGGGTATGATGCCTGGTGCTCCTCCAGGAGTAGTGCCTCAAGTTGGAGTTCCTCCGAGACCAAATATTCAAAATAAACCTCTTTTCCCTGCTGCTGCTATTGTGAGTTAAATTAAATTGTGTTGTTAAATAAGTTTTCTGTAAATAATTAAAAAGGTTATTGTGATAACTATAACCAGCTATAACTATTTTTAATGGTAATGGGGAAATGGTAAAAAGGGAATTTATACTGTATTACAATCAAACGACGATCAATGGAGTATTTGCATTTTTTATGTTATTTTTTTCAGTTAAATTTGTATAAAAATAATATTTAACTGCATGAAAATTACTTTTTTCTTATTAGCCAATTTTTATCTGAATAATACACTTTATGAGGTTAAGAGGGGAGTGAAGGAGAGAATGATCCTGTTTAGCCTCTTGTTTCTAAAAAACTATGTATATATATTACTTATTTATTACTTTACATTACTTAATTATTACTTATTGATAAATATAATAAATGTTCATTAAATACACTTGAAATTTTATAATTTATTTTTGTTAACTAATATTAGAACTTAAATTTCAGGCCGGCACGTCAGCAGATTCTAAGCCTGGTAGTTCACAAATAGGTCCTAATAAACCAACTTTTCCTGCATATAGGTAATCAAATTTGCTCTCTTTAATGCATATTTTTTAACGGATATATTTAACAATTAAATGTATGTATGGTTTATTTTATGATTATAAATCTCGCATCGTATGGATTTATTAAAATTGTTTTGTGTTTATTAAATTTTTTTGTATGATTTTTTCTTGTAAAATTTGTTTAAACACAGACTACTCGTCTGTCTTTCAAAGCGATGTGTGTCGCTAAACAATGTTTTACGTTTATTTAAAAAACTGAGGCCTATAATTTTCAATTATTTTGTTGTCTCTTTGGGTATCTTAAGTTTAAAGTTTTAAAATATGCTTGGTATAAGATTTTTTCTTCAACATAATCGATTTGTGGATGCTATCTGTAATAACTCTATTGGTATATGTGGGGTGACTACAAGTAATAGACAGACTTACCATAAGGGTAGTAAATCAATTACTTAATTTTCAATCTTCTTTGGTACAAATAAGTTTCTTTGTAATAAACATATTTATGAATATAAAAGTGTCAATTTTCCACAAATTAATTAAGGACTGATTCATATCACAAATTAATTAATTATTTGTGACAAAATATAAATAAACTATGATATCTAGTCTATCTTTTGGTTAATATTTTTATTCATGTATTACTTTAATGCTATTTTCAGTTCTCAAAATCCTAGTACAAGTAGTTCTAATGCTAGTAGTAGTAATAGTCCAAGTACTAGTGGAGAAAAAGTTAATCATATAACTACAGTTAGTGCTACAAGTAGGATAATACATCCGACTGAAGATCTATCTCTGGTAAGTAAATAAGTATTTACCTTGTGGGGGTATTTTATAAATAATTTTATTTTAGGAAATTAGTGTTCTTTCAAAGTAATTTATTAAATAATTATTTTCTTAAGAAATCATAATTTCCTTTGAAAATTTATTTGGTCTCTGTTTAAGTTGAAGTTTGTTAATTTATCTTTTCACATGCATTTTTTTAAAGCATGCAATATTTTTTTTTTTTATTTCAAAAAAAGAGTTAATCATATAAATTGATCTCTGTAGTATTTTTTTATGCAAAATTTGATGATTCATGGTTAGCTTTGAAGCCAAATGAAAGGTTGGAAACATTTTGTGTTTAGTTTAAAATAGCTATTTATTAATATAGAAACTAGATCTGATGTGCTGTTATGATAGTGCTAAGAAAGTTAGTATATAGTAGATTGTTATTTGATAGTAATAAGGCAAGGTCTGAATTTAGAGAAAATATTAACAAAAGTAAGAAGTTGACGTTATTTGAAAAACTAACTTTCTATGTCGATAGAAAAAAGCTAAAATCAAATTACAAATATGGTTAGAGGTAACAGCAGTGAAAAGTGATAGTTGCATTTTTCTCAAATAAAATAAAAATAATTAGTGGAAAAACTTAATACACCTCTTTAGTTAAAGATGGAGAGATTACATTTGTTTCTAAACCATTTTGATTAAGCTTCTTTAAATTCTTTAACTCTTTAGCATTTTTTTACCTCTCTTTAAAGTAAAAATTTATTTAAAGGAGTTTTGCATTGTTTTTGTTCAACTTAATTTTATCACTTTCAGGAGGAAATGCGAGCGAGGCTGCCCAAATACCAAAAAATCCCAGCTGGTTTAGCGGAAGACTCGAGGACTCCCACCCCTACCCAGGCTGCCGTCGCCCCCCAGCCTCTACCTCAACATCATATACCACCTATAAATAATCCCAATGTTCCACCTATTTCAGAAATGGTAAGTATTTTATAGTTATTAGATTATTTTATTTTATTCAGTATTAAAAAAAATTTGGGTTTTAGAGCAGAAAACTGAATGGGTCAATCCATTCAAGTGTCCCAGACTTGGGTGCTCAAAAAAATAGATTTTGATAATTATTTGCTATTGATACCCATATCTATGGTGAGTAAAAAATGACCAATATAAATTTTTTATGGTCACCCGTTTTTTTTTATGGTCACTTTTATGGTCCTCCGACCCTAAAATTTAGTGATTTTGACCTTCAGATAAGCAGCCGATACTCGGTTCTCGCTTGTACTACAGGAAAAATATGAACGGATCTGTTTAAAGCAAGCTTTGAGCTACATTTGGCCCTTTGACACTTTTACTCTATGACCGCTCCTTGGGGGGGCAATGGGGGCTCCAAATTTTAGGGTTTCTTAAAAATATATGAAAATTTTAACATTTTTTTATAATATGAAGAAATCTGAATTAAGAGCTCCCAATTTTTTTAGGAGTTACTTACTTTAAGGCAAGCAATCAACAAAATTTTTAAATCATTAATATATTCGTTTATGAGCTATGATTTTTGAAAATCCATATTTTTTAATTTTTCGTCATTTTTGACCTTCAATATCTCCCTTGGACACGTACACTTTTTAACAAAAATCATATCACAAAGACCCTTACCAGTGCCAACAAAACCACTAAAAACATTCTTGTGTATTTGACCACAAGCAAAGTTATAGCTAAATCATGTATGTGTGATTTTCCAAATATCAAATAATATATATTTTTTTTATAGTGTAAAGAAATTTAAATTAAGAGCTCCCAAATTTTTTTATGAGTTGCTTAGATTAAGACAAACATCCAACCAAATTTTTAAAGCTTTGATGTAATTTGTTTATGAGCTATGATTTTTTGAAAAATATGGATTTTTTAAATTTTGGTAATTTTTCAAAAAATCACAACTCATAAACGAATTACATCAAAGATTTAAAAATTGGTTGGATGTTTGTCTTAATCTAAGCAACTCCTAAAAAAATAAGAGCACATAATTTTAAATTTCTTCACATTATAAAAAATTTATATTATTTGATATTTGGAAAATCACACATACATGATTTAGCTATAACTTTCCTTGTGGGCAAATACACAAGAATGTTTTTAGTGGTTTATGTGGACACTGGTAAGGGGTCTTTGTGATATGATTTTTGTTAAAAAGTATACATGTCCAAGAGAGATATTGCAGGTCAAAAATGACCAAAATTTAAAAAATCCATATTTTTCAAAAAATCATAGCTCATAAACGAATTACATCAAAGCTTTAAAAATTTGGTTGGATGTTTGTCTTAATCTAAGCAACTCCTAAAAAAATTGGGAGCTCTTAATTTAAATTTCTTCACATTATAAAAAAATATATATTATTTGATATTTGGAAAATCACACATACATGATTTAGCTATAACTTTGCTTGTGGGCAAATACACAAGAATTTTTTTAGTGGTTTATGTGGACACTGGTAAGGGGTCTTTGTGATATGATTTTTGTTAAAAAGTATACACGTCCAAGGGAGATATTGAAGGTCAAAAATGACGAAAAATTAAAAAATATGGATTTTCAAAAAATCATAGCTCATAAACGAATTATATTAATGATTTGAAAATTTTGTTGATTGCTTGCCTTAAAGTAAGTAACTCCTAAAAAAATTGGGAGCTCTTAATTCAGATTTCTTCATATTATAAAAAAATGTTAAAATTTTCAATATATTTTTTAAGAACCCTAAAAATTTGGAGCCCCATTGCCCCCCCAAGGAGCGGTCATAGAGTAAAAGTGTCAAAGGGCCAAATGTAGCTCAAAGCTTGCTTTAAACAGATCCGTTTCATATTTTTCCTGTAGTACAAGCGAGAACCGAGTATCGGCTGCTTATCTGAAGGTCAAAAATCACTAAATTTTAGGGTCGGAGGACCATAAAAGTGACCATAAAAAAGAACGGGTGACCATAAAAAATTTATATTGGTCATTTTTTACTCGCCATAGATATGGGTATCAATAGCAAAATAATTATCAAAATCTATTTTTTTAGAGCACCTTTTTTTATTTTTTTTGGGACACTTGATATGGATTGACCCGAATGTAAACATGTTTAGAAGTCATAATTTTTTATTGTTTTTGATTTTAAACTAAACCTTAAACAATTTTATTTAATGTATCCGGTTTTTCTTTTATTTGAATAATGAGTGTTGTTAAGAAATATTTAACAATTTTTACATTTCTTATATTCAAAACTAGGTTCTCCCATTTGTCTTAGATTTACAGATAAGCTATGTACTACCTAAAACCCTCACACACAACACACACACACACACCCCATATATATATATAAAATTTTTCCTTCTCTGCACATTTTAGCCTTGATTTATAGATTTATATTAAAAATGTATCTTTTTAGTATGTAAATAGTGAAAATATAAACAAACTTATGGAAGGTGAGCAACTACTTAAACAAGATAGGTTGAATTTCATTGACTTTTTGATTTCCTATTAATATCATAAATACAAACAGTCTTTTTTTTACGTGTACAATTTTTACTAAGATTAGTGACCAGGGATAGGTAATTAAAAACTACTATAGACGGACTAAAAGGACTATAGGTTGGTAATTTAAAAAAGGATTTTTTTCCTCCAATTTCCCTATCTTTAGTCATAGTTATTAACTTACCGAGGGAGGAAGCAAGTTTTTGCTCCCTGGGCAGTCAAGTTGGTTCCTGAGGCCAAAGCTGAAGGGCCATATTATTTAAATCCTTAGATATATATTGTATATTAGAGAATGATATATGATTACCTTAATTTTGAAAAGAGTTATTGAAGTACTTTCATTATGTCTCTTATTCATAGTAATTAGTTTTACAGTTTCACTATTAAAGTTGTTCTTACCTTACCCAACCTCATCCTCTACACCTTAGCTATTTAGCTTTAGATGAATATATATTCATCTTAAGCTATCCTCTGTTCGCATTGAATTATCTTTTTTCTTATTTTAATAGTTGATTTTTTAAATTTTATTTTAACTTCCTAAAAATGAATTTTTTAGTTTTTAGACAAATCTTTTATGTGTTTATTATTTTTTTTAAATCAAATAATTTTTTGTTGCATTTATGTTTGCCTTGCATGTGAAAACAGTAGCTTAGTTTTAATTTAAATACATACAAAATAAATTATCTATGATTTATTTTAATTATGAAACTTTTAAGTTTAACTTATCCAACAAAATAATAATATGCATTTATTGATTATTTTTTAATTTTCTTTTAAATATTTATAATAATAACATTAATACCCGTTTAGAGACCCTGCAGCTCATTAAGGGTAAGCCTTGTGGTAGCCTAGCACTAACACCAGAGGGTGTTAGTGGTAACTTTTATGCTCAAGTTATAAATTAAAGTTAATGATAACATATTTGAACTATATTCCTTTTATAAACCAAGAGTGGAACCTGAGATGTAAACTCTAGACCTCTGTTGTGCCACTTGTCAGTATTAATAAAAATGCTACATCCTTGACCACGGAGGCAGCAATATTTAGAATACTTGAGCTAATTAAACTTTAATATTATTCCTTTTTGCACTTACACCTTTAAATAGTTTATTTTGTTTTATTTATTTTTTACTCATGGAAAATAGTTTACACTTATTTGCACTTGTTAGCGTTTTGTTAATGCTAAGCATGAGGAACTCGTAGAATGTTTGTTAACTTTATTTTTCTTTTAACTAACATTTTTTTCTTTTTACTTTTCTAGTTAAAATTTTAGGGATTAATTTTTAATTATTTAACTTTGAATGGCTATACTAAGGTGTATTAATTTAGATTGTTGAATTTTGAAGTAATAAATAAATAAATTAACCATTTATTACGAATTAAAATTACAAATTTATATCTGCGAATCGGCAGATAGCTGCCGTGGTTTCCAAAAGGTGTCTTGGAGTTGCTCCATTATTATTAAAATGTTAGCTTACATTTTAACATATTATTAATTTATAATTGTTAATTATATTTCGAATTTTGAAATAACTTGTCTAAATTATAAGAGAGATGCAAAAATGTGTTTGCCAGATTTTTTTATTAATAAATGTTTTTTAAACTTGAAAAATTCGCTGATGGAATTTTATTGTTTGGAATTTTTAGTTTAATAAGGTAATAAGTAAAAACCTTAGATTTTTTATCTCTAGAAATTTAAATAAAAATGGAAGTGTTGGAAATATAGATTAATATTCATACAAAAATAGTCTTAAGCTTGGTAGGTTTGATTTATTGTATTTGAAAATTTGCATTAAATCACAATGCAGCTAACACTAGTAAGCTATTAATGTTAATATAAAATATAAGTTTGTTTTTTTTAATGTGAAGTACATTTTCTTTATATTTAAATATTTTAAATTTGAACCTGCTGAAGTTTCTATGAGTTAAATTAATAAGAACAAATTTATTTTATTTAACTCAATTGGGAAGAAAGATCTTACATGGTAAGTAAGATGCAGGCTTTTTTACTATATGTTAAAAAATATATGTATTTTTCTACCCTTTTTGACTCTACACGATCTATAAAAGAACTAGATACATCTTTGACTGAAACTAACAAATAAAACAAGATATGTCTCTGTGTCTGTTATAAAAATTGCATTAGTCTCGATTGAAACTTGTATTAGACAAAAAAAAAGAATTGTTTTATGTTTACATGAAGGGCGTAAAGAAAGAGGAACCAGTGTGGACCAGGCACGTGAGACCTGCTCTCAGTCCTGTTGGACTTATCTTTCCACGGGTAAGAAATACTTGTTGAATCACATACTATGAAGTGGGTGTAATCAACATACATCAATGTCAATTTAAATATGTGTTGTATCTCAGTAACTATGTAAACTTGGATTATAAATTTAATTTAACTTCTACTGATACTTTTTTTATGATTATTTTTAAATATCAATGATGTATTAAATTTCCTTTGAAACCTGTTTTTGTAAAATCTTTTTGTTTCTGAAGAATTTCCATTGTTCTGAAATATGTAGGGGTTAAAAGATTTTATAAAGACAGGCCTCAGCTTCAAGCTTCAACAGACGCTAACCTTGGGCCAATATTTTGAAGCCACTCTTACACTCCTCGACTTTAGAAACTTCATTGTCTTGTCTCTTGATTAAAATTTTAAATGGCTACTTTTACTACTACTACTTCTTAAAATTGAATGGCTAATCTCGAATTTCAATGCTTAGTCAAAACTTTTGTTATGTAGATAACTAAAATGATTCTGAAAAAAATGATAAATAATTTAGTATACCATTAGGGGATGTTTTAAATAGATTTTAAGCTGATGAATATTTACTTATTTCTGTCTTTATAAAAATCAACAGTAAAATGTAAGCCCTTTTATCAGTAAAAGTATTGAAGATTGCCTTTATTTCATGGATATCAAAATACTCTTAAAGATTTTAACATTAAATATTAACATATGAACGCAAAAAAAAAAAATCAGAGCAATGTTGTTTAGATAGAAGTACAATTTTATCTTTAAGGATTCACTACAGATTAAAAAAACTGAAGGTATTATTCTTTCAATATTAATTATTAATTAAAGATTTTACTAAATGTGTAATTTGAATGAAAGAAAATATCAATATGTTAAGATAAATTAAAAGTATGATAGCAATTAAATTTTAATTACGATTATTTTTAATTGTCTTTTGACTGAAGATAATTTATTTCTGGGCATTACTGCACTGTAGCTCTGTTACCAAATTACCTTTAAACATAACTTATTGATGCTACAATGTCATTTGATCAAAAATTGAAGAAACCCATCATTGTTGTAATCTATTAAGGCCACCAAAGCAATTATATGCCCTAAATCACTCCTTGACCCCAACCTTATAAGCTCAACTCTTCTTCGAAAATTCGCTGAAAGAATCCATGTCTACAGTTACTTAGATATTCACATTTTAAATTCTTCATGTTCAAACACACCCTAAATTATTGAAGTAAAACATGTTTTTGTCCCTTTTTTGATAATAAATTAACCTTTTTGTGTTCTTCCTTTGTGTCCTTTATTATTTGTTTAATGATAATCCTAATTAATCCCTTATGTACTCAGACATGCAACACATTGACAGGAACTTTCAGTAAACAACATATGAGTGGTTCTCAACTTGATACAAACATCTCAAACAAATAATTTAAATGATATCTCAGCTTCGATCTCAAAATTTTTTCTCACTTCATTTGCTAAAGTTATTCTCATAACATATACATAAAAATCATAGTTAATACTATAATATATAAGTAATTAATATAAGTAAAAAAGATCTTAAGTAATTATTCAGTAAAATATCTGTAATTGATTCTTTTAATTACTAAACATATAGTAATAAATTCTTTTAATTTCATAAAATTTAGTTATGAATTCTTTTAATTTTTTAAAATATAGTAATTAAATTTTAATAATAAAATATTTAGTAATTAATTGTTTTAAATTGATAATATTAGTTTATAATCAACTTTAATTTATTAACTACTCTAATTAACATGAGGAATATTATGTATTTTATACATTGCTTTTTGTATAACAAGAATATTCATATATCTGAGAGCACTTTCATTTTGGGACTGATTAATGGTACCATTTATTCAGTTTAAATAGTTATGAAGATTACTTTAAAAATCTAATACAATGTTAAACATGGATTAACTTGAATGGTAAATATCAAACTATGCATTACATCTAAGTCATACTTTGCATTCTTTGCTTATTTTCTCTCTCTTATCTGATACTAATATACTATTGTAATTAATATGGTACTGGTTATTTGTGTTGTTCTTTGCATGCTTAGATGAGGGGTATTTAATGTCTATTTGTTATTGTTTTATTTGTTGGTTTAGCTCTATATTTATTTTAATTAAATTGAAGTGTGGTTGATATGATATTTTGGTAAATATGAATCCAGTGAACATAAAAAATTTCTCAAGGGGGGATGTCCACATTTTTTCACACACACTCACCAACACTGCAGTATTGTTAAAAAGTCTCAAAGTACTATCATTTGTATTAAGTTCTTAGAGATAAGAAGAGAGGAGGTACTAGTTATAGTATGAGTGGGGAGGGTCCAGCCTTGTAAGTAGATCAAACCTTTGAGTTCTTTTTACCAACCCCAAAACCAACCACCTATCGCTGTACCTCCACTTCTTTATCTTTATCAAACCTTCTCCTATGATAGATGAAAGTAAGAATGTCCTGCCATCTTAGAGACTCCATTTCCTCTACGTGTAACACTCCAGTCTCAAATATTTGAAACCTGAGCATTCTATACTCTTCACCTGTTCTCTTATAATGATTAGGCTTATTCTTCCTTGTTGTCTTTGCAATATTGCTCAAACAGGACTCTCGGTTACTGTCATTAGATCTAAATGCCTATTGAGTCTGCAGTGCCCTTTATACCTACCAGTCTTATACTAGACTTACTTAGGCCAATAAGGCATTGAGATTTTCTTCTGTCCAATGATGGGAATATCATCTTTGAGTGTATACATCTGGTAAGGAAAAATTAGTTGTGGAGTTTTAAGTAATGAAATAAAACAGTCTCCACTAATGATGTAAATTTGACATACCCAGCTTTCAATCTTGACAGATCATCATTAGTTCTGGCAAGCAGAAAAAAAGAGTTAGGAGATAGCGGTTACAGTTTTATCTCGAGGTTTGTAACTGACTCAGCATCAAAGGTTGTAGCTGAGTCAGCTAAAAAGGTAATTTTCTTCGCTGTTCGTCTGCACACTGATGATGTGTCAAGATTGAAAGCTGGCTATGTCAAATATATATCATTAGTAGAGACTCTGTTTTATTCCATTTTCAGTATACATCTGGTGTTGTTTTTTCAAATAATTTTAGTTTCGTTCCAAATATATTTTTTCACAAGGGATACAGCCTACCTTCTTATACAATTAATCGGAGGGTTAGGCCCACAAAAGTCTTTTGGTCCCTTGTTCAGTTACTTCATCATTGTTTAGTACTTAGTACTGAGTATATATTTTCTATTGGAAAATAGAAATTTTCCATTAAGTGCTTTTATTTCCTCTTGTTTTTCATTAAATAAATGATCTATAGCATCCGCTTATAAATTATGAATCTGTGTGCTACTAATTTTAAAATAAACGAAGTAAATTTACATAGAGTAGAATGCAATAAATCATGAATTTAAATTTAAGTTTATGCTTAGATATAATCTTGATAAAACTAGTGTTTGTGTTCTTTCAGCCAATTTCCATTTATTTGTTTGTATTGCTTATTCCATTGCATATTATTACTGTATAATTTGTGTTATTTCCTTTGTTTAGGATAAAAGACGGGCTGGTGGTATCCCAGGTGGCCCTGGTATGATACCACCTGGCACTGTGGCAATAATGGCTGGTGGAGTGCCTCCAATAATGAGACCTCCCGCAGCAATACCCATTATACCTGCTAACATGCCCGTTCTTAGACATCCACCGATGGGTCTCCCCCCGGGTATGCCAGGTAACTATTTTCTAGGTAACTATTTGTTTTTTTATTTTTCCTCTTTATAGTTTTTATTTTATAAGATTTTTTTTTTCAAACAGGCATTTTTCTGTTTTAATTAACCACTTGTTTCCACTCATAATTCCACATGACATTCATTACTAGTTTTTTCTTTGCATTCTAAAGTACTTCGTAGACAAGTTTCCCTTCAACATACCTTAGAAATTCCAAAGTACTTATAGACTAGTTTCCACTTAGGAATCTAAATAATTTTTACTTTTTCTCATTTTCACTGTAGGCATGTAGAAAAAGTATTGTGTTTGCAATACTTTTACTTTTAGCACAACAAGTAGTTGTGCTATTTGGAAAATAATTATTTTATGACGTCATTAACCCGCAATAATGATTTAGCTAAAATTTTGAAAGAATAAAATGCGGAAAAATGATGCGATCGGATTGAGATGAAGCACGCATGTGGTTATGTATAAGACTAACAGATGTGCCAAGGTTCATCTCATTATCAGCATTATTTCAAATTTTATCAATTGACTTGTGTTCCTTTTTTAACAAATTGTAAAAAATCAGAAAATAATCTAATTGAGTTGAAATTTAGTGCAAGTGTTTACTTCTACGCAATAAATAAGTACACCAAGTTTTGGTGTATTTATATATACTTACTAGTTTTACTTAATATACTTGTATATTAATATGACAAGTATATCTATGGTTTTTGTGGGAACATAAAAGTTAAGCAGTAATGAGCGTGGTTAGTGCTGTATGGGTGTGTTGAGAATGATACGAATGCATTTATCATCTGAGGACGAGCGAAGCGAGTCCAAAAACATGTTACGGTATAAACTTAGCGAATTGTATATTCTGAGTCCAAAGCAGAGAGTGTAACGAATCCAATGTGATAAGGAAAAGTTCCGAGGTACCCCTTTATCTCTAGTTTTCATTCAACATGTGTTATTTGAATTTTTCTGACTAGTTTTCACTTTGCATTCTGAAGTACTTTTTGACAAATTTCCCCGGAACATTCAACATTACCTAGTTGATTAGTTTCTACTTTCCATTCAAAAGATTTTTTCTGACTAGTTCCATGTTAAATTCTGTAGAATTTTTCTGTCTAGTTTCCACTCTACATTCTATAGAATTTTTCTGTCTAGTTTCCACTCTACATTCTATAGAATTTGTCTATAGAATGTAGAGGAGCATCTAGTTCCTCTAAATGCTCCATAGAACATTTCTGACTAGTTTTCACTCAACATTCTATGAAAATATCTGTTGTAAATGCAAGAATAAATTAAACTGGAAGAATTGTGGAAAGTTGTCTTGATATTACTGTGGAATTGGTGAAATTAACCAGAAACTTGCCCAATATGTAGGTAAACTCTAAATTTATTTTGACAAGTCAAACTCAATTGCGTACTTGTTTTCAATAAAAAATTTAGTATTAAACAGTTATTTTATGTTTGAATATAGTTATTGGCTTTAACTAGTTTTAAATTTTAATGATAATTTATTTAAGGGCATTTGTTTGAGATTTTGTTCTTCTAGAAAATAGAGACAGAAAATGAAATGTTGCAATTTCTGTACAGTATTATTTGGAATATATTTTCAAATAAAGTGTGTATAGTATACAGTTAAATAGTATAAATTATGAATAAGGCAATAATTGTCTGATAGTATGTTTGGAAAACCCTTGATAAGGATTAGATTACTGAGGGAGAGAGCGACACTTGACCAACTTCTACCTAGTAGTGTATTTATTTAGGTCTTCACCATTATGAAGCTACTACATACTGACTGATTTGAAAAAAATAATAATTTATTGAGAGGGTTTAAGATTGAGTCATGAGTTGTGATGTTTGAGCATGTCTTAGTAATTAGTTCATTAGCTAAAGTCAACACTGGTTAGTAATGATGAAAAATGAGAAGTATGTCCACAATAAACACTTTATTGGCCAAGTGCTTTCATTTTACAAAGAGGCCATCATCAGTGCAGAAACCTACAAATAATTACAAAAGAATAAACACAGGAATAAATATAACTCTATGACATAGATTAAATATTAATTTAAAGAAGAGTGAGTCTATGTTTTTATGACAGAAGGAGTTATGGTTACCTTTAAAATAGCTCTCAGTAGGTGACTCTCCCATTCAAATTTTTAATATCATTCTCTATTTCGACTTCTTACTTGATTTTGACTTATTTATTAATTCACTATGTAGTTATTATTGAGTAGAACCTATATTTTAACATTGATTAATTAATTTATCTGAGCATAATTTACTTAGTTTATTTTTATGCTCTATATTCTTGTTTTTAAAATCGCTCTATCTAATTTAATTTTTAAGTTGAGTTTACCTACATATAAGTTTATTTATGCATGTCATGTATTAAAAGGTGAGTTTTTTGGAAAATGAATTTGCACGATTTTTTAGCTGTTTTATCACAACCAAGCTTGAAGGATATTAGATAGAATACAATGATTATTTTTATTATCATGTTTGTGTGTTAGATTATGAGGATGGAATAGTACAATCAATGTCTGACTTATAAACAAAGGCTTTGTTTTGAAATACTTTGTTGGTTTAAGTGATCTCTGATGTTAGAATAATACTAGTATTGAAGGAGCATACTCTCTCCTAGAAGGAGCAGAGAAGTTAGATTGGAGACCAATTCAACTGAATTCCTAGATACCATACCCTTCATATGGAGCTTAAATTGACTTAATGATAAACATTAAGTTACATATTTTATTCTTAAGTCGAGTCAGGGTTGATTTACTGAGATCAAAGTTATTATGCCCAACACTTGAGGCTAATTTTCCATTCTCAGGTGGAGTTAGTGAGACCGAAGTTATGGCACTCGCTTGATAACGGGTTGTGTTGATAAGTTATCAGCTTTGCGCTGATTTTATAAACCTTAGAATATAAAATCAGCTCAAAGCTGATTTTAGTTTGGTGTAGCTGAGGTTGAGTGTAGCAAGACCGAAGGTTTACATCCTATATGTTGGGGTCTGTCTCTGTGACCGTGATTGTATAATCACTTGATTTTGGTACCAGGGGTCCGGGGTTCAGCAGGCTGGGCTATGCTCTCAGATTATAGTAATTGTATTTGTATTAAATTGATTTTGCCAATTTTACTAAATACTTCGAGAAATTCCCTGTTCGGCCCATCAGGGGTGAACACCCTCGGGAGTAGTGAGAAAAGAGGAGTATGACCTTAAGATTTTGACCAGCCATGACTCCGAATATGCAAGTTGGAAGTTCCGAGGTACTCTGTACTTGCTTTTATATTTCTTCTATTGTTTGCAATAAAAGGGATTAAAAGGAAAAACTAATAATTATTTTAGTTCATATATTTAATATGCCTGAGTAATATATATTTATAATAAAAAATATACTATCTTTTAATTTAGGTTATGCAATTAAAGCCAAATGATGATTGATAGAGAGATTAAAGAGTTTTTTTATAACTTTTGACTGAAAGTTAACAGATCTAAAATTTAACTAGATTATAGAACAATCTGGTAATTATAACACCAGTCACGGAAATAGTCTCATATATATTGATCATAATTCCTGCTTCTAGCACTGGCCTATTACTCTTTTGTTAAGTGATATAAAGTATTAAGTGTGCCTAGTATTAATTTATCTGGATTTTAGCAATGTTTATCCTATCACAAATTTGGTTGGACTTAGGTTACTATGAAAGCTTAAATTTGTTTTATGTGACAGTTATTTCTTATTTACGATTTTATGGAATAAGACAGTTATTCCATTTTTATGTTTTAAAGAGTTAAAAACCTTTAATATTTAAAATTTCATCCATAGCCGTCTAGTCATGTATACTTTATGTTTGACTAAAAAAAAACAGGTTATATTATTTAATTTTTATTTGATAAATTTAAGTTTTTATTTAGTTATCAATCTGTGACTTGGATTTCATTTTTTAGTGTTTGCTCATATTTTTTCATATCCGTTTTTGCATCTGAAAAAACCTTCAAGAATGCAGGTTTTACTAGTAGTATGTCAGTGAAAGGGATGGTTTGCTCTCTTTCACTTACATATATTTTATAATTTTCATTTTTTTTAATCAAATTGTTTTCATTTTATTTATTATACCAGGGATCTTTTCAGTCGCACCAATATTAAATCCTTAAAAATGAGTTAAAAGCTGTTCTAGACTTCCAAAATATTGTCTACCCTCAGTAAGCCGACTCATGGGAGTTAAAATTGGCCATTATTTTATTGGTAGAAATTACTCAAATATGGTAATTTTGTTGTAACTTAACTTAAAAACGTTCAATTGGAATATAATTTTGTCTGTTTCAGAAACCCCATTGAATCTTAAGAAATTTTATTCCTATATCATCATATTTTAGTAATTTTTCTTTAAGCTATCATAGACCTACACAAAGCTAGTATTTTTTTTTACAAAAATCTATAATATAACAAGAGAAGATATCTAGCTAATGAAAATCACCCCAAATAAAACAATACTAATACTATATCATTAGGATTTATTTAAGTTTCCAAAACAGTCAGTATTATGATATGATCCAATGTAGCATTTACTTAAAGAGGCAACAAAATTGTAACAATAAATTGGTAATAGTAACCAAAAAAAATTATATAAATAATTAATAAATAAAACACTGTATTTAAAAAAAAATAGTTTTATCACAAAATCTCGGTCAAAGCAACAAATTTTGTCAAAAAATTATGGCTTATACAACTCTCTTTAGTTGATTTACTGGCAGAATAGGTTTTTTTATAAGTCCATAAGACCATGTTTCAACCTTATTTTATAGTATTTAATGTTGGTACATGTCAAGTGTTCCATCCAGTAAAATACATATTTTGTTAAGAATTCTTTATGTAACTAATAATTTAATAAAATAAAGTTATTTTATTATTTTTTTTCACACATAGATTTTATTTAGACCTTTAATAAACTTTTTTAAATTATGTACTTATTTTAAAAAGGTTATTATTTTAAAAAAATGTGTTATTATATTTGTGGGGGTTTCTTTTGTGCAGGCGGAATGCTAGGTGGCATGATGCCTCCCGGAGGTTTACACTATGGCGCAGGTCCACCTATGGCAGCTTTTCCTGCGGGGCCCCATGTTCTCGCACCTATGATGCCTCGCTTCAGATGATCAGGTTTGTTGGGGGCAACAGTCTGCCTCCTTTGGCCCCAACCATAAAAATAATTGAATTTCATTGACCCGTAATTTAATATGCAAACACACCTTTTTTTCTTAATAATATTAATTAGTAGTTATTTGTATTTTTTTTATCTCGAGATTTTTATTTAAAACTTTTTCCAAAAAGAGATCAATAAAAAATGTGGTAGAAGTTTTAAGTTGATATGCCACCTTATTTTGTATTTTTATACCTAGCTCTGTCCCTAATTTTCGGATATAGCTTTGGTAATCATTTGGATGTCCTGATTTTTTATTTTGCTCACTGTTTTTTACTACTTTTTCTGTTGAGGTTTTGTTTCTTTGCATAACAAAGTTAGTTGTTAGGAGTCTGGATATGTCGATGTATTACTTTTTTTTTATTTTATATTTTTACGGGTCTTTGAAGTTGCTAAATAATAGAGGTAAGCCTACAACTCAAATGATCATTTTAACTATGATTTCCATTATTTTGTCATTTCATTAAATAGGTTCACTTTCCATTATTTGGATATTGCACCTAACAATATAATCTACAACACTCTGAATTCTAAGGAAAACTTTAGAAAGTCTTTGACAAAACAAAAGGTGATGTAATTTTTCATTATTTGATTTTCTGTGATTTAGTGGAAAGAAGTTTTTGTTTATTTTTATTCATGCTTAGTATTTCATAATCACCTTGTATGTCATCAGTGTTGTCTTGAAATATTCTTTTTTATTTTTTCCATAAACTTTAAAAGATATTTAGTCTTTTTAAAACCTTACTCCCTTTATTGTTTGAAAGTAGTTGTGTTTTTTACATTTTTCAGAGAACAATTTTGAGTTTAAAAATAAAATAGACAAATGCACAGCACTCAAAATCTACTGAGATTTCAACCTATATGAACTTAGAAATCTAATATTCCAAAATAAAGTTTTTTTTTAATTCTTTTGCTGTCTTAGCTGTGTGTTGTATAAATGTTTAGATGGAAGTTTGCTAATATAAGTACAGGCTAATATAAGTAATTATTAGAGCTTTTATCAATTTAAGACTTAACCCTTTCAAATTTCATTCAATTTTATTTGAAACTTTGTTTTGAGAAAATTCTCTTTTATCAATTTGCCTTATAATAAAGATTTTAGCCTTTTTCAAAGCTCTATTGTTTATGAAATTAATTTATAAAAATAGTGTTAAGTTTCTTTATTCCAACGTTTTCAAATCTTTATGTATCTCTTTAAATGTAAGTTCAAACTTCTGAACTCTTACTGGAATCTTTATGAGAAATTAGTTTCAAAGAGCTAACTATAATACTTAGATATTGAGCTGGGTCAAGTACGCTATTTCACTGACTGATTTAGAACAAGTTTTGATTTTGGTCTTAAAATTACCAGCATTTTATATGGTTTCAATACCTTTAAAGTTTTTATAACTTAAGACTATTTAAAGGATTTTTCTCTTTCTCCGTTATTAGTTTGAATAATCCATCTCGCTATTTTATTATTTGCTAACCTATCACAAGAGAGTGATAACCTAGTTGCATATATCCAATTTTATTTAATTTATTCCTTAAGTTTAAATTGTTCCAATTACAGAAACTGTTTTATCAAAATTGGACCAAATTTGGTGGACAGATAATTAGAGACAGTTATACTCTGAGTGCATGAGACATACCTCTTGACTCTTTAAAATCACGCTCTGTAGGTTTTGAAAGAATTCCAGAACTTGAGTTCTTTTTGATCTCACACGTGTTTTAGTGTTATAGTTAGTTTTTTAGTCTTTCTTAAGTAGTTGCTTATTGTTTAATAACAAATGTTTAAACAATTAAATTATTATAAGAAGATAATTCAGTTCATTGTCTATTTATTCAATTCGTAAATTTATCTTATTAAAAGAACTTATATAATTTCTTTAGAAATTTTTTAACATTTTCAATTTTAGGAAAGTATTATTCCGTACAAATTTTTAAATTAGCTGCAACCTTAATAGATCATTACTATTAAATTTTGAACCCTTTTCTCTACTCTTTCCGTTTCTATTTTAATATGAAAACTTTCAGTCGTTAATGAATTTTTAATATCCCCTCCAAATAAATAGGAAGGCATATTTATGATCCATTAGTTGTTAGAATTAGTCCATCATGATTATATGAAATTATTTCGAAATAAATTTAAAAAAATTCAGTTCTTTTTTATTTTATTTTTTTTTTATTTTCGCATTTGTTGTTTTGTCTACTGTTTAATCTCGATTTAAAATGATTATCTGTAAGTACATTTTGTTTTTTATTTTGTATTTTTCACTTTTTTTTAATAAATAAGGGATTTTTTGTTTTTAATACTGTACAAAGTTACTAATTACATGTATCAAATAAATGTGTTGACATTTTTGAAACAGTTATTAATATTTATTGCTTTACCGTTAGTAATGCATGGGTTTTATTTTAAACACTACTTCAAATTATATTTAACATTTAAAAACATTATAATGTTTGATAAATTATCATTTTGAAGAAAGCTTAGTATAATCTAAAATATATTTATGCATAAGTTTTGTATTTTAATTACATAATTACTATGTAAGTTTGCAAAATTCATTCAATTTGATACATGTAATTAACATTAATAACTATTAGATGTGTTTATATTTATAAAATTCAAGGAATTAATTATTGTTCCCTTACTATTTATATTAATATACGAAAATGTTAATTATTATGTGAAAGATGCGGTAAGTGGCACTTATGTATTATTATATAATTAATTGTTATGTGGACTAATTAAAGGACTTATTCTACTCAAAAAATATTATCCAACTTTAAAACCAGATTGCAATATCTGCAGTTATTTATTTTAAGCAAATTATAGATTATTTGTGAGTTATTTTACCACTAAAGACTTGTTTATGTTCGTAAGTGGGGGTGGTTGAATAATTGTTTCAAATTACTATGTTTGATTACGTTGCATGGTTTTATTTGACTGATATTTAGTGTTAAACAAAAGTTTTTGTGTACAACGTACCAAGTTACAGTAAATTAAATTTTGACAATTATTGCTTCTTATTTCTCAAAAATAGACTAAAATTATGTTTGACTTTGATTTGCTATTTTATGTGGCCCATCATTTGTAAATTCTGTAAGAGAAGCATTTAAAGTAAACCGTTGCCATGATTTGGTCTTTTTTGATAAGTTTTGCTTACATTAATAACTGCAGATGATTGTCACAGGTTAGTTGTTATTATTTATTTCATTTTTTTACCCCTTCTCATTCCTCTTATTTCGCCTATTCTATATGTCTACCAAAATAAAAACAAAAAATATTTTGTTTTTTATCCATTATTAAATAATCATATATATAAAGAAATGGAAAAAACAGCCTCTTAATAAATGCACTGCTTTTTTAAAATATGAAGAATAATAGAGCTAATATGAATATTTTTATTTACTTTATCTAAATACATTATTATCTTTGCTGTATATCTTGAGTCAACATTTTTGCTGCTATCTTATTCATTTTTGTTTGACATTTATTTATTTTTATTTTGGTAAATGGTTTTTTATTTATTTATGGGCTATGTTTCACATTAAAACAATATATACAGTTTTATTAATACGCTCTCAAATAAACCTGGATACTT
Organism: Microvelia longipes; assembly: GCA_018340805.1. Classification (NCBI taxonomy): domain Eukaryota; kingdom Metazoa; phylum Arthropoda; class Insecta; order Hemiptera; family Veliidae; genus Microvelia; species Microvelia longipes. The sequence continues at coordinate 47,417,357 of JACMZG010001911.1, read as the reverse complement.
AATGGATATAATAATTTAAGGTATTTAATACAAAAATTTATTTTAAAAATCTAGATTTATTGGTTTGTAGATAACTTTTGATTTTTAATGAGTCCGATGATCTAACTGGATAATATAGAAGCAAATTTTAAGGTAGTAAAGCTGTTGGACCACCATCAGTTGGTTCCCTGCCCTAGTTCTATGCTGTTTTGAACTTGGGCAGGCGATTTTTTCCTGAGTAGCAGAAAGAATCACAGCATACCTTATTCATTTTACATTTTATTACATTAATAATCTAGATAAGGGATTTCATTTTAAGTTTATTTATAAAATCATCGGTGTTGTGTTATGTTTGCTTTATGAATGTGTATTTTTTGATCAAATTATTTTAGTGTATAAAATTGTGGTGTTTTTATAGCTGGTCTGATATATTTCTTACAGCTTTAGCTTGATGTATACCTAGGAAACCAAGACTGAAAGTTTCATGGATTTAAATAACATATAGCCTTATAATTTTAGTTGTTGCAAGTTGATCCCTTTCACTAAAACTTAGCATTTAGACGTGTTAGCACCTCACTTGGTTCAGATGCCTGAGGAATATATCACAAACATTTTCCATGCACCTTTTTATAGTGTGATTTAAAAAGGTGTATTTGGCTGGATGAAAACAAACTATGCCATTGGTATCATTAGCTTCGTTTTTTTGAAAATGTATTAAAATAAAAAAAAGGAGTTAATTTATATGCGAAGGAAATCAAAATAAATGAATCATACATAATATTTCAATACCATGATTTTATACTTAAACTTTAAAGTGTACATTACTGATCAAAATTATTTAAAAGCATTCTAAATTTGTAGATGGGTATTAATAGGTAAGGTATATAAGTATATATACACCTACCTAGGTAGGTATATCTTTTTGGTGTAAAATATTCAGTCTAAAAAATAATTAAAGCCTGGTTTGGAGTACTGTACCTTTATAATCAGATCACAGACATTTGAATACTCGTAAGACATAGGTCTATAGTGGATAATTTTTTTTCAAGATCTTATCATTCTTAGTTACTGCAAGAAATGTTTGTTTTGATGTAATAATTGAATATGAAACACCATAAAAATGTTACCAAATTATAAATATTAACAAAGTGTCAAAATCTAAAAAATACCCTCATCAATTTTTATTATCTTATCCCTCTTGCAAAACAAAATGTTGGACAGCTTGACAATTGTTCTGCTTTCTTTACCCTGATCACATAGGTACTATACTTCAATTCATTTAATGTATCTATTGGTGTGATGCATCTCCTTACAATGTTTATTCTTACCTATATTATACCTTACCCATTGTTGCCAAATATTAAATTCAAAAACTGTTCAAACTTATCTGTTTGGTTTGTCAAAAAATCAGTGTAATTACTTCATTATTATTTTTCGCTTTTGTAATTATGATTGTTGCAATTTTCATAATTAATAATTTTAAATTGATTTTGATCAGTAATGCACTTGGTATTAAGACACATTTTCTACAGTGCTACCAATCACAGCTGTGCTGTTGGACACAATCAAGTGTACCCCTGTGAAATTGAATTATACCATTTCAGCAAATCATATCACAGGCGATAGCGGGAATTACAGCTATTTCACTCGAGCTAATAACACTTTTTTATTTCTGGATAAAATATATGCGAGCTAAATTATTCTGGCTTCAGATTTATTTAAAACAATCATCGTAAATAATTTTAAGGCGAATCTTACAAATTCAATTCTGTTTGAAGTATTTATTTAGGAGGAACATATGAAGTGATTTCAAAAAGGATGTTATTTTTAAACTTATTCTTCAACAAGGGATATTAAATTATTATACTTTACATTATTATACTACGGTACACTATATTACATAGTAATGCTATGAGACTGAGAGCATTTAAGGTCTTGCTTGTTTCAGCATTCTTTAGATTTTTAACAGTTCAAAAATTGGGTTATAATAAGAGAATTGCATTGAAGAGTAAAACCAGCGTCATTTTAATTTATTTTATATCGTTTAGTTCTTTATTATTAAACATATTAGAATAGTTTTAGGAAGATTGTTTTATCACTAAAGGGTTAAATGATATTTAATGGAAGCAATTTTTTATAGACTTACGGACTCGTATTCATGGTATTTAAGTGAAATCTAGCTGTAACCTGAGTCACAGCGGCTGTTGGGCTAGAATATTAGTCCCTTGTTTTGGTATGGTGCTATTTTAGTCGATCCACCCTTATACTACTTTGTCTAGATTATTTGATCAAAAACTATTTTTAATCCAAGAAGGTGTCCCAAAGAGTTGTATATACCTAGAGAGATCACTGTTTTAGGAATAAGCCAAGTGATACTTGGTTATTAGATTGTTATGATAGGATGTGTGAAGGCTGCAGGGAAACATTTAAACAGCAGAGTGGAGTTAACTGTCTATTTTAATTCGAAATAATGAATATTGCTAGTTCATCTATTAGAATAGAAAACTAACTAAGAGGGGAATCTCTAGATATAACTCACTTCTTTGTTGTATAATATACTTAATAATATTTGAGCACAATCAATATTATACTCAAACATTGTTGTATTAAATGAAATAAAAATCCTCTGAAATAGCACTCATATTAACAACAAGTGATTGACTTATTAATTGTCACTACCACTAATGTTTTAGATATAATTATTGGGCAAATGAGAAAAAATTATAGTCTAGTATTTTAACATAACTTGGTAATGGTGTATTTAAATTCTAAGTATAATTTAATATTTATGATGTTAAATTTAAACTAAATGTTATCAATGATTACAGAGTCCGATAAGTGTTGATATGAACAAAAATTAAAACTTAAACTGATGTCTTCATTTAAATAATATTTTGAAGCCAGTTTTTGTAAGTACACTTAAAATTTCATTTTTTATTTTTATTATTTAATTATTTTTTTTACAGATTTTGTCCTTATTTTTTTGAGTTTTTGTGTCCCTGTTTTAATAAATGTTTTGTTGATTTTTTGAGATAGGGTTTATTTTATGATTTTATTTATGATAGCTATGTTGGGATGGAGTGAAAAAGTAAATAAAATAGAACAATTTAAGACCAATGGTGATTTTATCTGTTAGATTATTATCTTTATTTGGCTATTGTTGAATAAAATTAAAGTAGATTTAATAATTTCTTCAAAATAATACCTAATCTTGATTTTTTTAATGCCCTTAAAACAAAAAAGGGGTTAATTGTTATAAAATATCAAAAATACATAGTTAAATACCTATTTCAACTGTATGCGAATTTATGATGCCATTTAAGTACAAATCGAAACATTATTTTCAAATTTAACCTCCTTTTTAGGCTCTCAGAAGTTGGAACATTGCTTAAAATGTGCAGAATTGAGAAAATGTGAAGGGCTGTTTAAGATTTTTGAGAGTTTGCTTGAAACCAGGGACATTCACATTTAAGGGACCCTCTCCCCCTAATAGGGAGGGGATAAGACAGGGCTTTAATGCAACTTTTCTATTTTTAAAAAGATCTATCAGAAGTTTATCTATTATCAAGAGAAAAAGTTTTCTCATCATCATTAAAGTAATGTAAATGAAGAAAATGATCAAATGATTCTTAATAAGTGTGAGAATCAAATGATCCGGTTACTAAATCTGGTTGGTTTTAACTGAAATTTTATTGATATACTATAGTATATCAATAAAATTTCATTTTATTATAATAAAGGTTTAATAATAAACCTTTTCCCCTGTGTTTTATTCTTGTGTACTTGGTTCTTTTATAGGGATAGCACAAATTTTAAAAAAATACTAAATACATTGATTAATAAGGTCAGTAGCAACTGAAATGCAATTTGATCAAGGTACAAAAATACCCTCTTTTAAGTTTGCTCAAGACCAACAGGTAACCATTTATCTAAAAAACTAAAATTTGTAGGATTTTCCAAAAAATGTAGGGTGCGTAATTATATGAAATTTTCTAATCTGGATTGGTAGACTATATTTTATTTACCATTTGAGAAACGTTTTTTAACTGCTGGCTCTTGGACAAAAAGACCAAGAGCCAGGATGTTAAATTGATGCCAATTTAATTCAACTTGGTATTAATTTTTACTCTAACTCAAGTTTTCTTCTTGAGTTTTACTTTGAGTGAAAGTGAACAAACAAAATTAAACACATCCAATTACTACCTATGCAGATTTTGGTCACCACCATCACAGATTGCATGTCGTGAAAAAATAAAGAAATATAAAATGGTTTTAGTTTCTATTTTAGGTTGTCTGGTTAAAATAAAATAAAAAATTAAATATTAGATGTCAATATACAAGTTTGAACACATTATGTTGGATTTATTCTTTAAAATCATAGAACAATAAGATCATCATTTTGATGTCTATCTCAAAGGATTAGTCTAGGTCAACTTAAGTCTATGTATTATATTTGAGTTTGCCTGATTTTTTTGAAGAAATTAAATGTTAGTCTTTTTAACTTGTATTTAGTATTTATTATTTTATCTACTATATTTTGAACTGTTTTCTTTTTTATCTTCTAGCTAGTTTTGTTTTAGTTGTTTTATTTTTCTTTATTTATTTTTTCTAATTATTATTTTTAGTTGACGTTATTTATTTAATTTAATGCACACTTAACTATAGTATTATTTTTGTTATATTTTTAGCAATTTAAAAATCAATGATAAAGACAAATCTCTTTGTTTGTTGGTCGTGAACCAAATTTGGACTTGAAAATTCTGAAAAGCTTTTCATTATTTATATTAACAAGCTGGTAATTAATAATATTTTTTAAACTTGATTTAAATTTTATAAAAGAATATAGACATATTGTGTTCTGTTTTAAAGCATAGTTTATTTTGATCAGAATATTTTTCTCTCAAGAAATAAATATTATCTGGAAAAAGGATGGATGGTGAAACCATTTTATCATCTAATTTGACATGGTCGCCACAGTAAGACCTGTAATTTCATGACAATCCTGCATTGTTTAATGTACTTTTTATTTTATAAGTGTGTACTTAATGAAGAAAAAAAGGTAGCTTAACTCACCAATGTGGCAACAAGTAATGTTGTTTGGAATTATTTACTTTTATGATTTCATGTGGATTGTAACCAGAGTGTTACTGTTGTATCATAAAAATACATTCTACTTTATGTATTTTTACTCTTAAAGGTAAAATAATAAAGGTTTTGTTTTACTAAATTTGCTTTGAGCATATACTCAAAAATTCTGGTGATACTTATCATTATGCATGATTCGTGCCTTTTGACCGTGCAAATAACCTTTTATCAAACAGGGCTGTAAACTGTTTTCCTTTGGAAAAACAATCTAGTTTCATTGAACTTGATGACTCATGACTTGTTTAGTTTTAAGACATCCTTCAATGGAAAAGTGTAATGGCTTTAAACTTTCCTAGTTATAAGCAGTTGAGATTTCTCTTGATGGTCTAAATTAATATTTTTCCTATTAGCACAAAAAGTTATAACTTCATCCCAGAGTGCACTACTTTATAGCTTTTAATTTAAAACCTTTTACTTCTGCAAATAATAAACTCTTCTATACCTTTACTGCCTGCAATTGAGAGTGGGCACATTAATTAACATTAGGTTGGTCCAATAGCATTTAGATTCTTTTAATGCATTTTTATTGCCAATTGAAGATCATTTATTTTTGTTGAATGTTAACAAATGTGAACTGTTTGTACCTAATTAGGTAATATTTTTACTCTCGAGTCTGCATAACAGTAATAATAAAAACATTTTATAATTTTTTACATTAATTAAAAGTGATTAAAAATTTGAATAATCTGAAAAATAAATGTTAAGATTGAAATTAGCTAGATGGGAAATAACATAAAAAAATACAAGGAAACAATAACCATCAGGATAGTAACAGACCATTCAGGATGTTATCCTTTATTTCCACACTTCTTGAATTTTTATCTTTACACATGTTATTATTAGTTCGATTTAAAAAAAAACTATTAAGGCAACATTAACTGTCAATTGGTCTGTTAAAAAACTTTTTAGCATATTAATGAATATCATTTCTATGATGTTAAGTACACTCAAAACTTACGCATGCTACTTAATTAAACGTATGCTACAATATTTTTGCCTATAATGTGTGGTCCCATACTAATAATATGGGAATATTTTTTTTGGGTTTGGAATAAAAAATTTTTTTTTTCATAATAAAAATTTATATTATGTACTCTGTATTGAGTTTATTTGACATTTCTATGTCAATTTTTGATGATTTATTAACAATTTTTAACCATTCTATAAAGCTTATAAAATGTTGAAAAAATATTACTAACATATATAATAAAGCTAACTTCATTAAAAATCTGTTTTATGAAATTTTTGTGCCTAAACAAATTAGCTTAATATATTTCTGTCATTAAGGTGTAACTTTATCAGAGGCACAAAAATCATTCCATGGAAATATATCAGTCCTCTATTTCAAAATAGGTCTGAAGATTAATATTTGTTTTTCCAATTTGTATTTTTAGACATTTGATAAAGTCACACTTTAATAACATCCTCCAAGTGCTATACAAGTCCATTAATAGATTGAACTGTCTCTATTAGACAGTATGAATACATAATTTGTTTCTAATAAGTGACCTCAAGCATGAAGCATGTGATGACTCCTCAGGGACCAAACTGGACTGATATCATGCCGAAATTTGGATCTCAATATTGCTGCATTCCAGTCTTTCGCTATCTTAAATTTTGCAAATAAATTCTAATTAATATCAATTATTATTTTTTGTTATAATTAATTTTAATGCTAAAATTATTATAGTAATCTGTCTCTAAAAATGAATGATAATTATCTTTTTGTATGACTGATGAAAAAATAAAACAATAGTACGAAATCTTAAATTTTTTTTGTCTATATTTCAATTTTAACCTTGATTGATTTGGGGATGTGTTTGTTGGAACCTGTGTAGACTTAAAACAGTAATGTTTAAGAACAAGAACTTAATTGTTTTCATTACATACAAAGATGGGCTTATTATAAATGTAGTCTTAGATGTTGTTTTATTTCATTGGAGTTAGCCTTACTCTGTCAATTATGCCTGGGTGCCTAATATATGTATTCCATGGATAGAGGTGCCTATCTGCGTAAATGCAAAAATGGAAAAAACATTCCTAATTGTTCTACAAAAAGTCATTTTACAAAAATTGTTTACTTGTGCTCTTAAGCATATAGATGTCAGGCAACATTTTATCAGAGGTTGTAGCTAACAAACACGTCAACCTGGTTTACAAGCCTACCGAAGACCTGGAAGCTGATATAATTACCAAGTCCTTGGGCAGTCCTAGACTGCTCATGGGGCTGATCAAACCCCAGTCACCTTCGTGAGGGGAAGTGTTAGATATGACGCTTGGTCAGATTTAGTTCTGTTTTTCTATTTTATTCTTTAAATATGTTTAAAGTAGTCTTTATATACTACTTGTAGTATATATCGAACTTTACATGATGACTCATGTGTCAGAACTTTTCACTGTCAGATCAAACTTAAAAATTTCTATTCAACATGTCTGGCTGACTCCATTAAATCTTAACTTTATCTTATCAATCTCAGTGTCTTTACAATAATTTTATCTTTATATTCCCTTTATTCAGTAATATTGTAATCCATCTCTAAACTCAACCTCCATAGGGAGTTGGGACTTAGGAAAGATAACTAATATAAGATATTGTTTGAATTAAATGGTCTATTAATGTAGATAGTACATTCCTTAATGTTCTTAGTGATAAGTTCTGAGTTTTAAAGATACTGTGTACAAAATGATAACACTGATTATACTCTATCTAAAAGATAAAAGATAGATACTACTTGACACAATAAAAGGGAAGCAATAACCCTAGACAGCTACCATTTACTGTCTTTCACGTCCTTAGAGTTAATGTTCATGTTAATTGTATGTTTTTTTTAAAAAAAGTTAGTAATTTTAATCAAGAAGCTTTTAGTTTAAAAGCTAAGTTATTAGTTTAAAATAAAATGACTGGGATCTAAACACAAAACTAGATATCTAAGCATTTCCCATATCAGGCTCATCTAGAATCTCCTGGCTTCTTCAAGAAGATAATATTTGACTTTTGGTGAGTGAATTAATATTGAATATTGCTAGCATTTTCATTTGTTTCCTGATTAAGTTATCACAATAATAGTTGAAAGAAAATACTGATTTTTCAAGAAAGTAATCCCATCTTCACCAATGATCCCCTTGTTGTTTTTTTAAGTTAGCTAATTGAAGTTCTAGTTTTTTCTAAGTAGTATTTTAACTTGCTACAATAGTATCTTTTAAACATTAATGTTGGGTATACTTGACCCGCTTAACTGTTTTTACTTTTTAGGATATTAAGTTGGGACATAAATTCGAAAACAACAACAACAATACTTTTTAGGTCAATAGAACCTGGGTTTTTAGGTTCCGTAAATATTGTTTTTCGAGCCGGGCGTTCTCCTCGTGGTTTTTGTTTTTAATGTAATTTTCAATACTATTACAGTTTTTGTCTTTAGTTATTTGGTTTGTTTATTGTACGTTCCTCACATTTGTGGCGACCGTGACAGGACGAAGTGTTCCGTTTTCGGGGAATCGTAGTTTCAATTATGGAGCAAATCAAGTTTAGGCGTAATTTATTTATTTTTTATTTATTTATTTACAATGAACAGGCATCAGCCTAATTTACATAATTAAAAGAAAATATAAAAAAGGTTACTATACTTACAATTATTGCACCTTTACATGATTATAAGGGAAAACATTTAAAATCTTTTAACGAAAAGAACAAAATACAAACTATATCAAAATAAAAATAACAATGTGATAAAAAAAGTGTAACAAATTGCAACATAAGAAACAAGCAATAGCACATGAGTATGAATTATATGAATTAAAATTAATGAGAATTCTCAAAGAAAAAAAAAATGTAGAAGTAAAACTTTCATGCTTAAGTTAACTAAGGAAATAACATTATTACCTTAGTTTAAAATAATTAAAAAAGTCTAATACTAGAATTATTTATTTTAAATTATATATAAGATGATTTAGAAATAATAGGCAATTAAAACAAAAAAAAATGAAAATTTCTTTTAACACAAAAATTAGGTTTGGATATATGAATGAGAAAACAAATCTTACACTAAAAAAGAACTCATAAAATGAGTAAGACATACTAATAGAAAAACAACAACTCATTAATACCCTATAAATGAATACAAATAATGAGAATCAAAAAAGAGAAATAAAACAAAAAAAAAAATAATAAAGTATTACTAAAAGTTAATAAATATTATAAAAGTAATTATCAACCTCCTGTTAAAATGATTAAAATAATACAGATCAGTAATTTATTACTTTAAAGAGGTGTATACAACTCATTTAAATCAAATTAACCTTTAAAAGATATTTATATTTAATTTTTTAATTTAGTTGTAATATATAATTTGGTTTGGGTATAAGAATGAGTAAATAGATCATACTCATTTAGGTAGAGTTATATAATTTGAATTCTTGATAATAATAAATAAAAGAAACTTGTTTAAAACTTGAATTTATACTTTTAAAAACACTTGAAAAACACAATTAATATAATAACATAATTTAAATGATAATAAAACTACAGTATGACTTATTTGTCAGGAACTGTAAAAGTAATGAAATAATAATAAAACTACAGTATGACGTGTTTGTCAGGAACTGTAAATGTAGCTTCGGTGAAGACTACATGGCGAATAGCACTGACTCTTGTCAGACATGGGCCTTTTATAGATTACAGATAGAAAAAGTATTATCTTATATCTTATATTACAAAAATGATAAGTTTGTATGACACATCATGCCCTACTGATTATTACAAAACTACTAAATATTACTAAGTGTGTTAATAATTATATAACTGTAGGAGTTAGCAAACCTATGAAATCTGGGAAGTGCTGAGTTGTAAGTATAAGAATTAGGATAATAGTCTTGACAAAATAAATTATTTGAACGGGAGTAATGGTGCGATACTCTAAAGTTTACCAGCTGGACGAGATCTGGGCAGTCTAGTTTGGAGTTTACAATTTTAAAGTATAATAATAAATCATTAGAAATTCTTCTCTTGGTTAGTGATATCAAGTCAAAACCGGTGTTCAATTTGTCATAATCGATAAGTTCCCTTGGGTTTCCAAGTCCATAATTTATATATCTCAAAATTTTTTTATGGATTCTCTCAATGTCATCTATATGAATTTGATAATATGGAGTCCATATGGGTGAAGCATATTCTATTTGAGGTCTTACTAGAGCAGTATAAAGATATTTAATAGTTTTTAAATCCTTCAATTCAGATGAACATCTAATAATGAATCCTAGCATCTTCATACCTTTAGAAATAATATTATTAATGTGTTCATTATAATTTAGTTTAGAGTCAAAAACTACTCCAAGATCTCTTATAGAAGTTACTCGATCAAGCCTAATTGAGTTCAAAGTATATAAATTTAAAATTGGAAGTTCTATGTGATAAAAAGTTATGACCTGACATTTTTTAATATTTAAAGGTAATCTATTTTATATTGACCATTTACCATTTTCTGTTAAGATTTACTTGAAATATTACAATATCTAATAGGGAAAGAATTTTCTTAAAGATTTTCAAATCGTCCGCAAAAAACAAATACATAACATCAGATAAGATAAATTGAATATCATTAATAAATAATATAAAGACTAAAGGCCCCAAATGTGAGCCCTGGGGGCTCCAGATGTGACCTCAAAACTGTCAGATATTGAGTTTTTAATTTTTACAGATTGATAGAGGTGAGTTAAATAAGATTCTAGCCAATCCAGAAAAACACCGTGAACACCTATAGCACTAAGTTTTGCAATCAGAATTTTTATGATAACTTTATCGAATGCCTTTGAAAAGTCTGTATATATTGCGTCAACTTGGTGTTTTTCTAAAAAAGAGCTTATGATATAATTCTGAAAAACAAGTAAATTAGAGGTAGTGGATTTATTCGGGAGAAAACCGTGTTGATGGGGAGTAATTACTGTTTGGATAATAGGAAAAACTTTATCACAGACAATACTCTCTAAAATTTTGGGAATAGTAGACTGAATACAAACTGGCCTGTAGTTAGATATATCGTTTTTGTTACCCGATTTAAATATTGGGGAAACGTACGAATTTTTCCAAATTTGGGGGAAATTTCCAGTATCTAAAGATAATTTAAAAAGAAGGTACAAAGGATAAGAGAGAATTATTACAATTTTTCAATACAGTGGGGGGCACTAAGTCAGGACCAAAACTTTTATAGACATCAAGTTCAGACATTTTTTTTGAAATTTTGAAAGACTGGTTGAGTCAATAAATGTTCTTCTAGCGGCCAAAGAATTAGACTTAAGTAGCATCTCAGCTACCTTTAACGTCCTCAGCGAGAGATATGTCTCTTTTTGAATTTGAAGACACTTGATGCTTTGTTGAAACATCTTCTTAGCGCTGTTCACTTCACTAGGATTTGAATCAGCTCTTAACTGTTGAATGGAAAACAGTCTTTCTAGCACTTTTATTTCTATTTTTTAGTGCCTTTTTACTTGGTTCTTCCAATCCTTGCAAGCAGCAATGATGCGTTTGGCTCTTCCTAGTTGGATCATATTCCTGACTCCGTCTTCTTTTTGCTCGACTGTCATCTCTTGTTTCTCTTCTATGTTAGGAGAGAGCGCATAAATTAATCTGGAAGAAATTCCGTCATTAGGAAGAAATCCGTCATTAGGTGGGACTTTGAGGTAGATAGTTTGAGTTACCGTTTGGCCCTCCGATTGGCTGCTTGCATCCCGTGTCAAGGAGTTAAAGACTGATTGTGCAAAAGCACTAGCGAGAGCACTGTCCTCTACAATGTCGTTTTTTATATTGCTTTTTAAAGTGTTGTTCGCCATCACGGTAGAGTTAGGTTTACATTATAAATACCGCTTCCCCCGAAGAGAGTTATAGAGCCACTGCTATCAAAAAGCTTTCCTAATTTAATTGACTGTCATAAAAAGTGCTTGCAGCACTTGTACTTATAATTATAATTAACTAAATACTTTATTGTTACCTTCAAATTTTAAAGTCCTAATAAAGTCGGTTCTATAAGTCCAATCACTATTAAACTTTACTACACCATTGTTGATATTTATTTCTAACACTATGCAAAAATTCATATGTCTACACACATTTTATACCCCTGTAAACTTAATTTAAAGAAGAGCACGGTTTTAAAAAATCCACGCGCTACAAGAGCCGTAACTCAACTCTCCCTGTTTTGTCCAACTTATACCCTAAATATTTAATTTCTTACTCTAAAAATCGTATTTTGGATTTTTAATCCAACGTGTCTAAGTCCATTGAATAGAGTACGAAGACGGCGTAGATGTTCATTCCCATTTTTACCGCAGGTAGCTATGACATCTTGAAACCAGGACACGCCTTCTAGACAATTGAGAGCCTGGTCTAGACATTTTTTTTAAACGTGGCTGGCTACTTTTATTCTAAAACAAAGTCTACGATGTGTAAAAATATCCTCTGTGTGTAGGAATAACCAAATATTGCTTACTGTCTTCATCAAATTCCAGCTGTAAAAACGCGTCTTTCTAATCAATGACACTAAATTCAGTAAAACCACTTGAAACTTCTTTAAATGTAGGAAGCGGATTAGGTTCTTCAACCATGTGCTGATTGATCGTAATTTGGTTCATACACAATTGGTGATGCCCACGTTAAATTTGTTACTACTGGGTCGACTGGTTCTATATTTTTAGCTTTGATAAGCCTGTCTATTTCTTTGTCTGCTGCCTCACGCAGATCAAAAGGCACAGGGCGTGGCTTAAACATTTTAGATACTGCATCGTTTTGTGAGCGGATTTTAAACCCTTAGCTTTGAACCCTTTTTAAAGTACCTATTTCATTGTTAAAAATGTCAGAATATTTAGATAAAATGTTAGAGAATTCTTAGCCATAATCAGTTTGTTCAAAAGACTGTTAATGTATCATAGAGTGTTCCTTCAAACTGCTAATATGATCAAAACTACAGTTAGGGTGAAGCTGAAAAGCTTAAATCCAGTTTCTGCCTAACAAAAGATTTGTATTACGTTTAGGAACAACGATTGGCAATACTTGCTTCCTACTGCCAATCTGCCCTGTTACATTGGCTTCACCAAGGACTTCAATTTGTGAACCTAAAATCGCTTAATTATTGTCACCTATAATAATTTTTAAAGCTGTAGTATCATATTCAAAAGTCACCAGCTTATTGTTAATAGTTACATTAATAATATAACGTTGATCTGATCGTAAGTTGTTTATTTGTTGAAATTCAACTATTTCATATGCCTCCGTAATAATATTTGTATTTGGGCGTTGAGGTTTATTCTTATTTTTAAATCTATTTGTACAATGCTATTTGATAATAGGTGCTCTGCATGATTTTACTCATCAAAAACCCCAATTAGTCTTTTGACCACAATACCTACATATACTCAGCTGGACAGGATGTATTGTTAATGTGTGAAGCTTGACCACACCTTAGGCACATATTTTTTTGGATCAATTACACGTTTAGATAAAGTGTTTGGTTTAGCAGAATCATACTTTTAATTATAACCTGTCTTACCTGTAGAAGAATGGGAATTGTTCTTATAAGTGACCTTGTATATAGAGTTATTACTGTTTGTTTAGGGTAGCGTCTATGTTCACCAATTTTTTCACTCCTTCCGCCAAGTAATTAGTCGCTGGTTCTTGGTTTGTTGTAAGAATTCATAAAAATAGCAATTTCTGAGTATGCTTTGTCACTCAGAGGTGTTGGATCTTTTGATCCCTCTTTTGGGTCCATAATCATGTATAAACACTGGGTCCTACTCATTTAAGTTGTAAATTCTTTTTCGCTGTTGCAGCTTCTTGTAAATCTAACCCATTTATACTAATTTCTAATTCAAACATTTGAATATAATATCGCCATTCCTCCTCAGAGAGATTAAAAACGTTAAATTCAAAATGCCATACCCTATTAGCTATAGGTACCGTCTCTGTCCATCTGGACAATATCATTCATAAACGTCACTGATAAAACAAAAAACAATGAAAATTTAACTATTGCAAAGTGTAGGAATATTGTCCATATAACACAGAGTTAAAATAAATATACAAACAACGTGTTTAGGTATCAAAGACTGAAAATAAAAGTAGTTTTTATTTTATAGATAGCATTAACATGCAGTGTAGCCAACATTGCAAGTATATTACTGCAATAACCATTTATTCCTTGCATTAATCAAAACACATGCACGATTAATTATATCTTTAAAATGAACAGTTGCTGTGATTAATGTATGAATCACAGCATGTATGAACATATGTAGACGTGGTTTTCCTTTAATATTATTATGATCAATATTCTCCATAAGAGATATGGCAGACGTGTGTTTTTACTATTATGATACGCTATTATTATATATTTATGATAATGAGTCAGATTTTGGTTTATTAGGGTCTCGTCTGCCGACTATTTGTAATCTTATACCAGTTGGCAGACGGTTAAATGCTTTTTCTTTTACAAAAAAATATCAAAAAACATTAACAAAAAAAATCATCCATTTTTAAAATTTTTATGTTTCAACAGTTTTTAATAAAATACGTTTATTAATACACATTAACATTTTCTTTTACGAAAAGAATTCTACAAAAAATATCAAAAAACATTTACTTAAGTTTAAAAAAAAACATAATAATATCAACAGTTTTTAATTAAATACATTTTTACTCATTACATTAACCTTTATTTCTTTAAAAAACATATTCTTTAAAGGAATTTGAATATATTCAGTAGGATTTTAGGAAGAAGGGAGAGTTTTAATGAAGTAATCCTTCATATATAATTATTAATAATTAGTATTATAGTTATTTAACAACACTTTAAATAACAAACAAGGTATCGGAAGGGAAAAGGCATATATAAACACGTAATGTAATAAAACAAGTTTTTTATTAATTAAATCATACAGACTTTTTGCCTTAAAATTATGACATGTATGTAATATTGCTTTACGAACAGTCAAACGAATAAGTAAGTTAGAGGTGCAAAGTGATTAAACAAACAAATATACAAATACCCATTTTTCACTTACACAATACCTGTTTTAGAATTGATCTAGAGGTGTATTCAATATGGCCGACAAGTTATACGACTTTAATTTCCCTTTAATCAATCTTGCACAAATTTATAATTATCAATCTAAATATATATTATTTGTAATACATTGCACCTAATAAAGCAATATTTGATGCATTACACTGTATTGTTTCATCTTTGGAAAAAGTGTGACCAATCATTTTTACAATTTTCGTTAAGAATAATGAGCAATAAAAATAATTTATACAGTTTTAAATATATATATTTGGGACATTTTCATAGTAATTTTAAAAATATTGTCATTCATAAATATTACTTCATTAAAAAGCATACTATGATTATCTAAATTGGAGAATATAGCACCACAAAAAACAATTTATGAAACAGTCATTTTGCATTAGAACATAAACATCATTCTGATATTAATGAAGTAAGAAGTTAAGATATTTAAAAACATTTTCAAATGCAAACATACCCTTCATTCGATATATTTCTCAATAAATAAGGTTAACTAACATCCAATATAAAATAACATAATTATGAGGCAACGAGAATAAAAAAGAAAAACAAAGTTTCTTCATGCTAGAAGCAATGTGATAGTTTATGATACTTTCAAACTAACTATTAAAATAGTTTAATTACATCACAAATTGAGCTCATTATGATTAAATCGTCTATTTACTTACGTAAGTAATGAATAAGAGATAACAACTTAAAAATCTTAGCACAGCATTCTAATTAGATAACTCAAATCATTGGTGAATTAGCACAAAATTGAGTTAAAAGTTTTTTCATTTTAAACATTTTTTGAGGTTGAAACCATCTACCTTTAAGTTATAGAGGTGTCTTGCAAAAGAAATTGAGTTACCAAGATTCCACTGTAAGAATACATCAGATCAAATACTTAAACAGTTTGTGGAACTTACTGGCATAAATATAACTCACATCACATAAATATCGAAAAGGTCATGAATATTAGATTTCTTTGTAAAACACAACTAAGACTATAAGAATTCAAGTTGACACAAATATTTATCTAATAATTCTTTTCCCTATAGGCAGTAACGCTCCCTCCAGTTCCAAAGTGCAGTTGAGTCTAAGTCCTGACTTGAAGAACTGAAGGAATCAACTACTCACCTGTAATTCGTGTATTATAAAAAGACCTAATATTCATCACAGTCTTTACTAAAGACTTCAAGGCTAGCACATATTGCTGAATATTCTCTCTAGGCTTCCTTCCATATAAAATGTGTCTTGCAAAAATTTCGTTTGTCCCTTTTGACATTTGGTTTGTTTAAATGAGCTTTAGCGGATGCATAAGTTGTACACTCAGAAATAAGATCGAAGACTTCATGAGACAAATAATTAACTAATACCTTGAATTTATCGGTGATCGGTTCCGAAATAAGACTATTGTAGTTTTCCAAAGTCGCAATCCAATGCGTCCATTCTTTAGCTGGATCAGTCTCGAACCGAGTCGGTTTTAAAGGTTTTTCTATCGTTGTAAATAAGCGAAACTTATTTTAAGTTATTAAAATGTAAAAAGACCTAAGATTCATAAGGCTTTTAATAACTAAAAACATGGTTGAAATAAAACAGATAACATTCGTTGAAATTTATATCCCACTTGTCCCGTATCTCATGAGGTGAGCAATTGGTGGCTGTGCGTAGTAATGACATGATTGAGTGTAAAACATCCCCTAGTACCTGTTCCCAATAAGAAGGGGGCAAGCGTTTAGTTTTTGGAGCAAGAGTTTAGTTTTTGGAGCAAGAGTAAAAGCTTTCCATATTATTTCATTGTATCTTTCTGTTTGCCCATTTCCTTGATGGTTATAAGGCATGGCACAGGTTGTCTATGTTTAACCTTTAGAAAGGTTTACTTGCTTTTAATAGACTTCCCTCAGTCTTATATTAGGAATCCACTTGTTCTAAATCCCATCAAAATTATAGCATAATTCAGATGTCAAACTGCCAAAAGCCGACACAAATATTTATTAATTGTGGGTGAGAATTCTAGTCTTCCTTGCATCATATTTAGGAGCTGCAAGTGCAGACATTTTCCTATTTTCTCGTTTCACCCACTAAGGTATTTGGGCTCGACAGTGGCTGTAACATATTTCATCAATCAATTTAGAGTGACATTCAAAACATGCTTTCTCCATAGATGAAAAGTAATTATTTGCCTTAAACATCAGCTTACTTTTTTCTAATAACTTTTCAACATGAGGAGAGGCATGTAAAACTCATCCATAGATGAGCTGGCTTTGTCTATAAAATTGCAAAACATTAGAGTAGGGTTTGTAAGTTTATCTGTATTTGGATCAAATTCTTTGGACTGAATTGCCGCAAAAGTAGTATGTTCACTATGCTCAGTGACAAGGAGGCCAACAAATTTCACCTAATTTATTTTGAATTTCATTCTCAAAGCAATAAACCCAGCAACAGCAACATATGATGTCTTAGATTGCATAATTCTTTCTTCATTAATACCTGCTTCATTGATATCAGGGTCCTCATTACCGCATGGATTAGTTCCCTCAATGACAATATCAGATTCAGCTGCATCACAAGTTTCTTTGGGCTCTAAAAAGTTCTCGAATTGCAAAAGTACTATACATCATTAACTCTTCAACATTACACTTAAACTCTTGCGAGCCAAGTTATTTACAATCGCATTTATGGCTAATGTGAACTGTACAGCTGTGGGATTGTAATTAGATCCACATTATGCTCTCATAGAACCAAATAGGCGCTCCAATGGATCTTGATTAAGATGTTTAGTCATAAGGTACTCAAATCCACAATCCTTTAAAATTTCTTCACACCTTTATAATACCCTTTAGAAATTAAGTAAAGATTTGAAATTATCTTCTTTAAAAATGCATTAACAAACTAATAATGCAATTATTGTAACTATTAATTGTATTCATGATTAGATAATATTCACTGGGATTTTAGGAACACAGGAAGGGAGAGTTTTACTGAAGTAAGCACTCATGTATAGTTATTTAACAACACTTTAAATAACAAACAAGATATTGGATGGAAAAAGACAGATATAAACATATAATGTGATAAAACAAGTATTTTATTATTTAAATCGTACACATATTTTAAGTAAAAAATATGACACATAAGTAACATTGACTTACAAACATTCAAAAGATTAAGTAAGTTAAAGGTGTAATCTGATTTAACATAAAACAGTACAAGAATTAATTAACATACTCTGATTTAAACGAAGTAAGAAGTTAAAATATTTAAATACATTGACAAATGCAAACAGACGCTACATTCAAAATATTTTCTAATAAAAAATGTAAACTAACATACTTACATAACATAACATATAACACTAACATAATTATGAGGCGACAAGAACTAAAAAAAAGTTTCTACATTCTCAAAGCAATGATTTTCAAAAAAGCAGAAGCAATATCATTAAATATTCTTTAAACGTTCAAACTAACATTTTAAAATGAAAAATTTAAATTACATCACAAATTGAGCTCATTAAAATTACTGATTATTTACATAATAATTATGAGTTGAATTTTTATATTATGCCTATATAGTCATGAATAAGAGTTGACAACTTAAATATTTTAGCCCATAATTCCAAAAATGACCACTTCCGTGTGAAAAACAACCAATTATGGTAGAAATATTTATTCATGTCATATATAGTGAAACATTGCTAAATCATTGTTGAATTTGCAAACATTTGAATTAAGAGGTTTGTCAATTTAATATGGTTTTGAGGTTGAAAGCTCCTTCAGTTATAGGGGTAAGTTATAGTTTTAGACGATAAAAATATAAAGCTTTTAAATTGATAGTTACTACTTTTATTAATAATTACACATAAATCTTGACCGTCGAAGTCTAAGATGAAGAATGGCTATAGCTTGGGGTTATCATCTCATTTTTATTAGCTATCAGTATCTATGTCATTATCTCTTAGTCATTCATTATCTGGGACTACTTAGTTATGACTAATATAACATTAAACATTCTGTGATAATAATACAAAATAAAGAATTGAATAATTATAAGAATAACAAATAAGAATTAATTATTATAACTGGTACCTCGCGAAAGAATTGAGTTACCCATGTTTTACTGTAGGATGCAACACATCAAATACATTAACACTTTTTGAGTAACACTCAGTTTCTTGATATTAAAGAACTTGATTTCTGTATCTATAGTTTGCAATGCTTCCTTAAAGAAATCTAAATGAACATTTTCTCTTCTCCTGTCTAAAACACAGTGATATCAAGGGACAGACCTGTCCCTTCAGGTCTGTGAGTAGCACCATTGCAGCAATCAAACAAACGGTTAACAGCCACATAAATATAGCTGTTCCAATGCATTCCTTTTTCATTCTTCCTGAAACACGGTCAATATTAATTATTCATTAAAAAGTTGGGTTGGTACAGGACATAAAGGTTCCTGCCAAACTAGACTTAGGAAAGCATAGAATACAGGTTTACCACAGACTACACACTAAGCAGTTTTGTTGCATTCCTATAAGGGTAACTTAATCTTGTTCATACAAGAAATAAACACATTTCGATAATAATTATTTTGTCTTGTCTGAACTAGCAATAACCACAACTTTCATGTTTACAGATGTGCACTTTGTTGACGTAACTATCTGTCAACAATCGGCATTAAGTAACAGCTCCAGTGTCTCCTAACTCTTTTATAGCTCACACATTTTTGTTCTAAATAAATAAATCATCAATTAAATCAAATAAATGATCATGATTAAAATTATAACTTGTGGCTGCTGCACCTGACCATAAAGATTTCATCAAGACTTCCTTTGAAACGTAACTACTAACTAAGGGCTGTTTGTGCTTCATATAAAGTAAAATGATAAGTTCTACTAGCTAATAAGTAGTTACTTGCTATTTATGTCGATATATTTACCTGAACGAATTTGCATAATAATGTAGCCTGCCATAGTTTGACTTAAAACTTGAGCTGCAATTGACACTTTCATCTTGGTCCTTGACTTCACAGGGTTTATATGTTCCTCTGTAAGTTTATGGATAATTCTAAAAAACCTCTGGACTTAAGTAACAGCTCCAGTGTCTCCTAACTCTTTTATAGCTCACACATTACAGCAATAGCCTTGTTGCCTTGTCATAGTTCACCTTAATGTCTTGCCAAGTTGCCCTAAATTGCAAATTTTCTTCACCAGGAAGCAAACTTAGGTTTAAATTTTCAAAGATGCCAGGAAGATATGGAATCATGGCAACATAAACCAAAAGGTTATTTCTCACAGACTTTAATGGGTGAGGAGGGTCAAACAATGCAACAATCTCTTGAGCATTCACTTTAAACGATGGCTTCTGAGCAGTGGCTCCTAACAATTTCATAGCAGAGACATTACTAGTTCCCATGTCACAAATTGTGCAAACTACTGTAATATTTATCTCTTGCAGTTTGGTTATTACCTGTAATTAGAAAAGAAATAATTTAGCAAATTAGAAGTGGTCGTTACATTTCAATGAGTAAAATCATGGGGACACCCCTTACTCATGTATAGGATATGTCCATACACTAAGTTTTAAACGTTCCTGATTGTAAACTAATTAATGGTACAATTTTAGCAATGACCTCAAGGATGTTTATGAGGAACAAAATTGGACCTTCATTTTCCATAGAAGAACAAAGACATTTGTATTGACTCTACACAGTATCAATATCTTGTTAAGTATCCATAGTTCTAATTACAAGTTAGCATACACAACTTTTATAAGCAACAATAACTCTTCAACGATAATAATGTGACATTTCAATCTTACAGCTTTGAGAATGTGATACTTAAAGGAGTAGTGAGATGAAGCGTGTGTTGTTCCCTCCTTTAATACCAATGAAAATATCAGTTAGTGTGACATATTATTATTTAAACCCCTGGGGAAGGATTTACGTCCAGTCTACGATCACACACAGATAATTATCCTTGAAATTACAGGAAATGTAGAACAGCCTAAAAGAATGTCTACATGTTTTATGCTCATCAACTAAACCCCTTCCCCTATAATGAAACTTGTTGGTTTATTTTCAACCCTCAGTATTACAAAAACATTCATTAGATTCATTATCTAATGAATCTGTAACCAACACCATCTTCATTGTATCCAACAAAAATATACTCATCACTTTTGGACTCTAACTTCTTTCTTTTCTCAGCTGGTACATGAACAAATGCTCTATTTCCAAACACTTTTAGATGGGATAGGTTAACTCTTTTGCCTGTCCACGCTTCTTCCACAGCAACAGTAGGAGTACGATTTTTTAAATAATTGGCTGTATTAACAGCTTCAGCCCAATATTCTCTAGGCATATCCTTTTCTTCGAGCATTGTTCTTGCTTTTTCAATCAAGGTTCGAGTGCATCTTTCACTCACTCCATTCAGTTTAGGTGAATAAGCAACTGTGGTTTGATGAATAATACCAAATTTTTTTAGGTGTTCTTTAAGCTGACGATTAACATATTCACTGCCCTGATCTGTCCGTAAGATTTTAATTGTTTTCCCAGACTGGTTTTCAGCCATTTTATTAAACTCAATAAACATATTACAAACTTCACTTTTCTGTTTCATCATGTAGACCCAGGACTTCCTAGTAAAATCGTCTGTGAAAGTTAGTACATACCTAGCCCCTCCCCATGAAGGGACCAACATGGGTCCACATACATCAGAGTGAACCAACTCCAAATTTTCAGTGGCTCGACTTCCTGTTTGTTTAAAAAGGAATCTTGTTTGTTTACCTCTAATACAGGAAATGCACGCTTCGTTGTCCACTTCTCCATATCTTACACCATCTGCCATGGTATTAATTAGTTTCATGGTACTTTTGCAAGGATGTCCAAGTCTGCAATGCCAGATTCTTTCTGAAACTAAGTTAACCTGTTCTTGTTTAATTTTTGTATCAAGTTTGTATAGACCATCAAAATTCTTTTTTCCCGATGCAATCACTTTATTCTCACAATTGCTTATGTCACATGTATTATTCGAAAATTTAACTTTTAATCCTTTACTAGTCATTTCACTAACAGATAATAAATTCATGGTTATCTCAGGCACATAAAGAGTATTTGTAATCGTAAGATCATTTAAAGCCACATCGCCTTTGCCACTACACTTTAGTATCTCCCCATTTGCTGTGTAGACATCTTTATCGTATTCATTTAGGTTAATAAATGATTTCTTTTCGTGTGACATATGACAAGATGCTCCGCTGTCAACAACCCAATCATTATTATTTACTGCTACACTGGACAAAGCCGTTATTAAGACATTTGATGGTTTAAAGTCATTTCCAGATACATAATTGTTTCTGGTGGTTTGTTTTCTAGTATAACTCTTTCCATATTGATATTTAGTATGTCCTGGCTTACCACATTTAAAATATTTGCCATTGAAATTACCATACTTATTGTAATTAATTTTATTTCTTCAACCCATTTTTTTCTGGCAAAATTTTTCTTGCGGGAAAAATGTTACCAAAAAAGAGAGAGAAATGCATTTACGCACGAAGACAGCGGTCTGTCAACAGTGTTGGACTCAGGGTCTGCCTCATACCAACTAAAACTCACTCCGCGAAACCCCTTAAACCTAGCCTGGAACCGTTATTCACATTACTTCTGGCTAGGTCTTATCTTGAGCCTTCCGGCTCAAGCCGGAAGGGTTTTCAGCTTTGTGGAAAACTGGTGCCGCATCATCTTTGAGGTTTATATCAACTGAAAAATCAAAAATGGGCAGATTATTATCTTTTTTTGAAAAAGTTCTTGGAAATTGCTCGCTTAACTCTTTCACGACTTGTGACCTAGACTTAGTTACCTCACCTACTGAACAAACTAATTCCTCCTGGTTATCCGAATCATTATTAAAGTACTCATTAAACCAATCAGACCATGACGGACAAAATATAGACAGCCAATTTCTACCTAATATGGCAGGTAGAGATAAGTTTCTAACAATTATTAGTTGAAGACATTGCAAATTGGCTTTGGGTGACTTGACATCAACAGCAATACAACCTAATACCTCCAGTTGTTTTTTATTTGCTGCACGGAATGTGCCAACATACGGGTTTAATTTTATATTTTTAAAATGCTTTTATAAACCTCCTCACTAATTATAGATGAACTACTCCCAGTGTCCAGGAGAAACTTAAGTTTAACCTTATTAACATCCAAGACTATTGATGTAGGACTTACGTTGTAATTTGAGACATGTTGACATAAATAATTACTCACTTCAACAAAATTACTATCGTCATCGACAGCATGACAGAACTGTGAGGTATGACCTTGAGAATTACATCGAAAACAACGCCAGTGGAGAGCAGGGCATTGTTCGGGTTTATGTTTAGAGTAGCACAGACGACATCTCTTCTTGTTTGGCATCGTAGAAGTTGTGCTTCTATGCTTTATTTGTTGACTGACTCCAGAACGATGACGGTTTCTAGGAAAGCTTCTATTGACTTGGCGTGACCTTGATTGATAGCCATGACTAGGGCCAAACGATGAACCAGACTGATTTGGCTTGAACTGACTTTGATTTGACTGTTTATATGAATTTTGTTGACTTGGTGGAATGACCGCACACACTTTATCTACATCCTCTGTTTATAATTTTGCTGAACTCTTTATGACTGCGTCCATGTCTAAAACGATTTTACAAGCATCGCTGAACGAGAGTGATTCTTCTTCTGCTAACAATTTACGTACCATAGGCTCATTTCCTAACCCACAAATTAACTTGTCGCGCAAGGCTTCATCAGCAAATGAACCAAATTTACAAGTTAAGGACATACCTTTAATAACATTTATAAATTCCAACACCGATTCATCTTGCTTCCTGCTGCGTCTGTAAAATTGATAACGTTCAGCAATAGTACATTTCTTTGAGGACAATTTGCCTTTAAGACATTCGATGCATTGCTCGTATGTGGAGTCCGTCACTTCAACTGGACTCAAACTTTCTTTAAGTAACTTGTACTTCTCTGCTCCTACAATGAGGCACAAGCGACTCACTTTTTCTTCATTAGATACTTTTGTTACTTGAAAATACAAACTCAACCGCTCTAAAAAGTAATCAAATGATTCCACATGTGGTTCATAAACCGGGACAGGTAAATTTTGAGGAACATTCACATGAACCACGGGAGGCCCGACCGAATCTTCATCATCCGACATAATAATATTATCTCGTCGCCAATAATATTATGTTTCCAAAGACTTAAATAAAAGACACAATATTTCACATAACTAAAAGACTTTATTAATAACCAAAACTCATCACGAGAAGGCACGTACAACCGACCTGTCCACCCCGGGACCCAGGTCCATTCAACATCATGAGTGGCGGGTTTAGTAGCACTCATAACTGGTGTCGTGCGGAGCATTACATACATATCACCTCCCATCTTACCCCCCTATGTCTCCTTTTGTCGAAGCTTTAATGTGGGTCTAGACGTTGCAAGGAAATCTGCAACGCCTAAAACCAACCTCAAAACCTGAAAAAAAAATAATAATAATATTAATTATAGTAAATAAAAAAAATAGTAATAATAATTATAGTAATTAAAAAAAAATAAAATAAAAAATAAATAAATTATAACTACAGTATTGGTAAAGTGCTCCTATATAACATTGTCTAAATCACCTTTTTTAGCTCGCAGGATGGTCTCAGCAAAAGTATTGATCATTTCCCACGAGTCCTCGTTTTTCAGTATGACATTTACTATGGTGTCGGGTGTGATTGGCCCCTATATCATGGTTAGATTTAGTCTCTCGTTGGTCCATTGAGTACAATCAAAAAAAGTATGTTCTACGTTGTCAATGAGACCAGGGCAATAGAGACAATCAGAAGACTGATGCTTCCCGATTTTGTGTAAGTAGGACCTAAAATATCCGTGCCCACTAAGGAGCTGTGTTATGTAGAAGCCTACTTCTCTACATAAACCCATGGCCAGTGCATTTTCCTGGTTATCAGTCAATTTTGAATCTTGTTGCAACAAAATATTTTTAACTTTATCACTGGTTATTTTAGCACCAGAATGTTCCAATGACATGATCATTGGTTCATACTCATCGCCTAAACCATTAAGCACCAAAACCCCAATAAATTTATCTTCAAGTTCAGCACCTATTTCGGCTAAAGCTTGGGTTAAAGATTGAATTTCATTCACATACATTTCTATAGACGTGAAATCTTTCAGCGAAATCTTGAACAATCTCCTTAAAAGTCTTAATCTACAGCACAAACCTTTATCCTCATAAGTGGATTCTAGTTTGTCCCATACTTCCTTGGCAGATGAACACCCTTTTACTGAGGGATACAGATTTTCAGTGAGCATAAGACAAATCCTGGCCCTCGTCTTAGCGTTTTTCTCAAGATTAGATTTGTATTCAGGCATAAGTTTGACCTCCTGCCACAAACCTTCACTGAATAGGTACATTTCCATCCCGAACTTCCATGTTGAGTAATTACTTTTGCCAATAAATTTTTTAATTGACGGTAAATTGATCTGGCTATCTGCCAATTTTTAATCACAAAAAAAACAAGTATCCAATTCAACACGATTTCGTCACAAAAACAAAGTATCTTATTATCAAGTTTTTTACCATAAACTTGCGGCTCTGGGCCCATAACCTGTTAATAATTTAATTAAAAGGCTTCGCAATAACTCAACTTTATTTATACGTAGTTACTCCACTAAAATACTTAAACAGAACTTATACAGAATACAGAATTTATACAAAACTTCTTTCTAGTACAGAACCCAGGTTAAGTCATCACAACAAGTGATTCGGGTAGAATTACTTATTTAACAATTCTTTCCCCATTGAAAATTGGGGGCTGCAGTAAAATTAAATTATTTGAGTCCACACCAGTTAAGGTCGCATGAATGTGAGGTATTAAGTTACCTGAATTACTTGTATTGAATTTCATTGTAATAGCATTTGTGGGTGTTGGTGATGTACTTTTAGATGTAGTCTGTGCAACTCTATGGCCTGCTTGGGTACTTTTGCTTAATTTACCTCCAGTTGGCAATGGTACTCTGCATTCGATATCATCATTTGTAAATTTAACACATCCTTGAGGATGTTCTGTATCTGGATTCGAACAGCTAAAACTCATGGCAGAAGCGAAACTTTTGCTAAAAGTCATTGTCACGTTATTACTTCTAATTGTAATTGGTGCCAAAGTTGGTACAATTGTAGATGTGTAAATATGAGTTACTGGAGTCATGGTTAAGTTTACTGATGTGGTTGCAACAGTATATGTTTGGCTTTTGGTTGCACAATGAATGGTCTTCATGGAGCGAATTGATTGAGGGGATGTAACGACACTAGGAACCAATGGTTTAACAGTCGGGTTATGATCATATTCTTCCTCCCCATATTTCCTTGAATAGCATTCTGCTTCCGCAACAATTGTTATATCCCTTTCTCCGGAGAGCCCACATACTTCATTTCCAGACTGTGTACTGATGTCTAATGGACAATCAGTAAAAAATAGATTGGAATAAGTAGGTTCCATTTTACTCATAGTGAATTAAAAAAAATGAAAAAATTAAATTATAAAAATTTCTAAGAATACTAAGTATTGTCAAGCATGTATTACCCTTACATTACTTATAGTCAGGGATCCCCATATGTTTCCACCAGCAAAAAAATGTATTGAGGATTTTGTTATTTAAATTTATTTTTAAGAAATGTAATTGTGATTAGACTATGGAATCATTGCATGTAATACTTCAATTTCTGACAATAACTTTGAATGCATGTATACAATTATATACCTGAGATGTGATAACACATTAGAAATACATGCTTGACAATACTTTTAACAACATTAATGAAAATAAGAACAAGGAAAGTAATAAGTAAGTAAAATGTGTGTCATTTGAATTTAAATTTATTGAAGTATAGACATCATAAGATGAGCACTGATAAAGGAGGAAATGGAGAATAATATACAATACAAAATAAAGGTTCACAGTGCTACATGTAACAGAATAATGAAACTCCCAAAGCCTCAGGAAACCTGGGTAATATAAACAAGTTTAATGGGCTCGTATATAAAGCTAACATTAAAGAAGTATTCATATGTAAGAAATATAAGCAACAGAAATTAGTAGTAATCAACTTTCATATAACTAATGTCCATTTTTTATGTGTGAAATATGAAAATTGAGACCAATGAAACTATTAAGTAAATTAAGTTAAGTAAAAATAAGTAATTAAGTTAAGTAAAAATTAAGTAATAAAAGTGTAGAATTCATATTAATAATCAAATTGAAATAGTTTAACATATTATGAATTGTAGTAGGATATGAATTAAAATGAAATACAAAGAAATAAGTAAGGCTTAAAGTAAATGTCACGTATGTACATTGAATATCATTATTCCAATAAAGTTTTGTAACTTAAAAAATATTCTTTTTAATTAATTTGTTTATTTTATTTCATAATGCTTCTTAAGTGTGGAACGTCATTTCAGAATGAATGTTAATGTATTGTCGCTACACATAGTTTGCAACAATGTTTTAAGTAAATTATTTGTGTTAATACTTTTGCTTTGATGTAAGGTAATAATTGCTACACTTAATTTAACGAATTATACATATGTTACAAGATTAATTATAAATTAATAAGTGAGAATGTAAATGAATATTATATTTGTAAATTTAATGCCAATAAATATATATACCTTTACATCAAAATGATTATTGTCATTATTAATTTTATCATGTTGTTCAATACTATTTCACAAATGTATCACAGCACCATTAATGCAGTAGCCATGATTTTGTAACGCCTCCCACATTACTGGTTGAAAAAGAGGTCCAAAGTAAGAATACAAATCTCCTAGTGCTAGGTACTTCAACCATGGGTTTCTGTTGTATTGACGCACACACTCCTCTGTACAATATGGAAAATGCTGCCATAATTTAAATGGAACCTCTAGCTGGTGCCATTGTTGGTTGCAACGCAGACAAGGAACCTCAGTGAAAAAAGTTGGTATCGGGTCTGAACTCAATTCAATATCAAATATCGGCATTGGTGCCGACATTTTTATGACATACATACGACGTGGACATTTTTGCTGAGCATATTTTATTCTTTCGCTGCGATTACAGCGAAAGAATAAGATAAGAAAGAAGAACTTGGGGGTAGGGGGGGGGGGGGCAAGTTAACATCTACATATGCATGAGGATGTGTAACACTGATTTGTGGTTGTGATATTTTTGCATTATTTAATTTATTAATAAGCTATAATGTAAAGAATTCTGATGTTTTGGAGGCACTAAAAGCTTTTTTAAAATTCACACCTTTTCCACCGGCTTTTTTTTATTAAATGAAAATTTAAAAGGAAGTGAATTTGTGACTTTATTACCCCTATTAACCAAAAATAATAAAATTGACGAGAAGTGGATGCCCATATTTTTCCACCAAGAATACCACAAAGAATAGCAGCGTTGATTTAAGTGGGAATGTCACCTGCTTCAAATATTTTTGTAGTTGCTCCTCTGAATATACTCCCGCAACCATTAACCCTGGTATTGGAGTGTATGCCCAACTGAGGGACACTCCTGGGTTAAAAATAACTGGTGGCAATGCCACCTCAGGGTTCGGATTGAATTTTATCCATTGTTTGTTCAAGTGGAACATTGTTGGAGCTATAGTGTTGCAAGGAGTGCGAGTTGCATGATCTATTAATATCCTACTTTTTGGCTTTATGATCATGTTTATTCCATTCAAGTGACTGGAATACCATCGTAACATTCTAATGTTGATCTTACTCTTACGAATACAGGGGAACACTTAATCATATATATTACTTCCCCTTTGACTACAGGTCAAAGGCGTGACCCAAAGCATGTTGGTACCGATACCCAGATTCTATAACTACTTCAGTACGGTCCACATAAATTTTTACTTTTGATGCCCATAATTTGATCTGATAGGACCTTTTTATAACAATATTTTCATAATGAATACCTTTATAAGTTACAGATTGTCCATAACAGGTTCCATCTGGTTCTACAGAGCCTACCTCGGTTACATGGTGGGATGTTATACTGTTGATCTTGTTCTCTGTTAATAAAGCACTCATAATTGTTTTGGTTCCAGTGTTATGCAGTTGCAAACATTTTTCTCGGCTAATACTAAAAATTTGCCCATCTTCATAACCTCCATGTACTATTGATGTGTGAGAATGCATGCTGCAGTGAAATGCCAGAGTACTATAAGACACAAGACACCCTATCACTGAAATGCTCTCAAAGGTTTTTTAGAAACCAATTGTATCAAAATCTGAGTCATGTTCACCTGTGACGCTACAATCGTGTAGCGTCTTTGACCCGTTTGGGTCAAAGATAATGGTTAAATTTCCGTTTTTAAATGACCCTATCATGCTACCAATGATTGGGCCATAAGTACAATGTTATCTAGAAATCCTTTTAGAATGAAGCGGCAATCCATTGTTCTGTTTATTTCCGAGTTTATCGTTAGCCAACAATATTCTTTAACCACTTGAACGTTCACAATATCCAACTAAGATGCCCTCTTCAGCTCTTGGATCTAATTTACCCCTTTTTTCAGACGCTATGTACGCATAGGCCTTAGATCCAAAAATTCGAATATGATTTAATTTTGGAGATTTTCCATGTCATAATTTATACGGTGTTCTTGATGTAGTTTTCGTTGGGAGACGATTCATAAGATAATTTGCTGTCATGACAGCTTCACCCCAGTATTTATTTGGTAAGTTTGCATCTAGTAACATGCACCTAGCTGACTCTGTTATTGTTCTGTTTTTACGTTCAGATATTCCATTTTGACTCGGACAGTAAAGGACAGTGGTCTGAAAACTTATACCATGTAACTTCAACAAATCTTGAACTTTGCCACTGGTATATTCACCTCCATTGTCACTTCTTAGTACCTTAAAACATCTACCAAATTTGTTTTTCACACAGGCAATAAATTCTTCTAATTTATTAAATACTTCATCTTTAGAGTGCAGTAAATATACAAAAGTATATCGACTAATAAAATCATCAGTAAGGGTTAATACCGAACCGTATTAATAACGCCTCCCACATTTCTGGTTGAAAAGGAGGTCCAAAGTAAGAATACAAATCTCCTAGTGCTAGGTACTTCAACCATGGGTTTCTGTTGTATTGACGCACACACTCCTCTGTACAATATGGAAAATGCAGCCATCATTTAAATGGAACCTCTAGGTGGTGCCATTGTTGGTTGCAACGCAGACAAGAAACCTCAGTGAAAAAAGTTTGAATCGGGTCTGAACTCAATTCAATATCAAATATCGGCATTGGTGCCGACATTTTTATGACATACATACGGCGTGGACATTTTTGCTGAGCATATTTTATTCTTTCGCTGCGATTACAGTGAAAGAATAAGATAAGAAAGAAGAACTTGGGAGAGGGGGGCAAATGTATCACAGCACCATTAATGCAGTAGCCATGATTTTGTTACGCCTCCCACATTACTGGTTGAAAAGGAGGTCCAAAGTAAGAATACAAATCTCCTAGTGCCAGGTACTTCAACCATGGGTTTCTGTTGTATTGACGCACACACCCTCTGTACAATATGGAAAATGCTGCCATAATTTAAATGGAACCTCTAGGTGGTGCCATTGTTGGTTGCAACGCAGACAAGGAACCTCAGTGAAAAAAGTTGAAATCAGGTCTGAACTCAATTCAATAGCAAATATCGGCATTGGTGCCGACATTTTTGTGACATAAATATGGCGTGGACATTTTGCTGAGCATATTTTATTCTTCGCTGCGATTGCAGCGAAAGAATAAGAAAGAAAGGATAAGAAAGAAAGAATAAGAAAGAAAGGATAAGAAAGAAAGAATAAGAAAAAAGAACTTGGGGGGGGGGGGGGCATGTTAACATCAACATATTCATGAGGATTTGTATCACTGATTTGTGGTTGTGATATTTTTGCATTATTTAATTTATTAATAAGGTGTAATGTAAAGAATTCTGATGTTTTGGGAGCACTAAAAGCTTTTATAAAATTCACACCTTTTCCACCGGCTTTTTTTATTAAATGAAAATTTAAAAGGAAGTGAATTTGTGACTTTATAACCCCTATTAACCAAAAACATAATTAAATTGACGAGAAGTGGATGCCTATATTTTTCCACAAATTTGGAGTTAATGTATATAGAAATATCAATGTCAGGTTCACCTACTTTTTTGTAAAAATAGAATCCCAACCGTCTATCGCCCTTAATTAAGAATAGAGCAGGGTGCTCTGTTGTGAAACCTGGTAACATACAAAGTCTTGTTTCTTTCAAAATGGGAATAGCAAATGCCTTGGATGTTGTGTTTACCAATACCATATCAATTTATGTATGTGAAATATAGGTATTGAAGTATTAAGTTTTTAGGAATGTAGATCAAGAAGAACTTTATAAAATTGATTAAATTTATTTTATTAATAATTATTTATTATTACTTTTATTAAACGTCTCCGTAATGTGTCGTTTTAGATCTTTTTAAGTGTGTCAGTTTTGTTTGTTGGTGTATTTTAAAACAGGTCGAGTAGTGTGGAAGGAAATCGGTTAATAAGCATCGGTCCAACGTACGTCCAGTAGTTCTGCCTTGTCGAAGTATTAATTTTTGGAGTCAGGTACAACATTCTAGTCTGGTTTCTTGTTCCTTTTAAATGTTTTATTTCAATTAATTGGTTCTTGTTCTTAAAAATCATGAGTAAGCAGTCACGTTGATACATTTCGTCTAAAGTTGGTACGTTTAGTTTGGAGAATAGGTCTTTGCTAGAACAGCGTCTCGGTTTTTTCAGTATTGTTAGGTCGTTCGGGTCTTTGCTATTTCTTAATTCTCCTCCGTTTTTTCCTATTGGTAGTGTCTAGGGGTTAAATGAAATATTGTATTGTAATATAATGATTAAATAAATTGATATTGATTTAATCTTGTAAATGGTTTACTAAACTTGGTTCTATTTAAATATGGTATTTTATAAAAGGTACCTGGTTATGATGAGATTGGCGTAAAACAGACTATTGGCATTAACAAACGACTGAGAGACACTAAGCTCCTTCTCAACCATGAGTGAGGATTTAAATAGATTGATCAGTTATCACAGATTAAAGGATGGCTTTATGAGAATGTACAATATTTAAACTAGCTGTATTTAATTATCTAGATTTAATTAAACACTGTACAAACATTAAAAACTACTGCAAACATCCTTTCCATGAAAAACATGTTATTGTGACAACCTAACATTTGTAACCTGCTTAGAAAAAAAAATTTAAAAAAAAATACTAGAAATGGGAAATAGAACCAAATCGGAACCTTTACAATAAATAAAACATGTGCATAAAAATGTGTGTATAAAATTAATGGTAGAAGTTAAAAGGAAAGGGGTAGGTTCTGTTTTTATTACAAAAATTATTTAAGCATGATGAGAGAGAGAAAAAAAAAATGAAAGAAGATGAGATGAGATGAGAAGAGAAACGTATGGAAGAAAACTGCGATGTTCTTGCA
The DNA here is from genome assembly GCA_018340805.1 of Microvelia longipes. Classification (NCBI taxonomy): domain Eukaryota; kingdom Metazoa; phylum Arthropoda; class Insecta; order Hemiptera; family Veliidae; genus Microvelia; species Microvelia longipes. Next base: position 47,384,601 of record JACMZG010001911.1, on the reverse strand, counting down.
GGAGGCAAAAGTGTTGGATGAGATGAGATGATGGATGAGATGAGGATATAAAATCTGGATGAAGAACACCATTGTGAGGGTGTAGTAGTGAAGATAAAACAGGATACGTAGAAATATGATGGGTTGTAGAGTGTAGTAGAAGGCGCAAAGTGGAAGCAGCTAGTGCGGGTCTAGATACGTCCAGGGTTACAGCTTGTTGCTCAGCTGGTGTACTAACGTCTGTGTGGCACCAACTTAATGTTGTCTGCATATGTTTGTTATTGATGTTGATAAGTCTACCATTTAATATATTGTTTCAATCACAGGCTTCTAGAACTGTAGATGGTATTAAAACTGTTTGATATTAATAAATTGTACTCTATTGGTGCGCATAACCAGGAAAGGAAAATAAGGAATAGGAGAACATGGGGGGTAGGGCCATAGAACCAATAGTAAATTGATAAAAAAGTTTAAAGAATAAAAATTAAAATGCTACATCTTTATTAATATACATATGATAAATACTAACATATATAAAGTAATAAATGTTTAATAATAGCGAGAGAAATGGTAAAATTAGTAAAAAAAAATGTTTGTTTAAATAAAATTCTTTAAATAATAGAAGTTCCACTAAATCGTTATAAGGTTTGAATTTAATAAAATATGAATTTTACAATTGAAAATATTTAGTTTTTTCTTTAGAATTAAAAGGATAAAAGTGTGCCAAAATATAAGATTAAAAAAGGTTGAATGAGAAAGATAAACTAAAAAAAGGTTAGTAATATTTACAGATGAAAAATAAATAAAAATAAAAGATTGCAGTGGAGAAAATATTTGAATTTTGAAAAGTCTTTTTTTTAACTAGGGAATTTAAAGTGTAAATACAAAAAAATGAATATGAAATGAAAGGTTCCTAGTATTATAGTCATAGTGATAAAGTAAAAAAAATAAAAAAGAAGAACTTGGGGGGGGGGGGACAAATGTATCACAGCACTATCAATGCAGTAGCCTTGATTTTGTAACGCCTCCCACATTACTGGTTGAAAACGAGGTCCAATGTAAGAATACATATCTCCTAGAGTTATATGATTCAAACTAAGAGTTGGGGTTTTAAAATAAGAATTTAATAGTTTAAAAAGGTTAATACATTAATACACTTACCATTTAAAAAGATACAATAATGATACGATAGCGTATAGGCAAGGTGACACCGGAGACTGAGCTTTCCGGGCTGGCAAATGCTCCCTTTTTATACAAATCTGGGCTGATAAGATTTGGATAAGGCCAGATATGTATTTTGAACGAGTCCTGTTATATAACTCGTCCCTCCTTAAGAGTGTAGTGTCCTCACGAACGAATCTATTCTCTGATGGTTGGAAGAGTTATGCTCCACGGGGGTACTCCAATAGTTGTTGTAGCTTTCGTTACACTTTCGAGGGCTATAACTGATTCTTGAGTTGGTGTTCTCCGAACAATATTTACCATCTTCATCAAAATGATGAGACCTATAAGGATGGTGGGTGCAGATAGTATGATACAAGTCCACAAATGAGAGTAAGATTTGACTGTGTCTAGTTGTTCCAAAGGTTTCATTTGTATATTGATATTATGAACTTCTTCGAAGGATAGGTTCATTGGTCTAGACTTGGGTGCTTCTCCTAAGCTTAATTTTACAGGTTCGCTCTCGATAAATCGTACTACAGGTGTGAAGTTCTGAAGTACTTCAAACTTGTCGAGTTTTAGTAAGATTGTAGATTTGGAATATATCGTGATATTTTGATTATTCTTTATAACATTAATTCTAGAAACATTATATATTAAGTATTGGTTTATGATATCAATAAATTTAAAGATAGCTTTGCTTTTCTTTTCTAACTTTATATCTGTACAATTTTCTTTATTATCCTTAAATATTAAGTTATATATACAAGGGTCATCGATCTTTTTGGCCTTTATACAATAGTACTTGTCAAAAATTAATCTACAAGTGCCAGCATAAAGATCTAAGTCTTTTAGGATTAAGGAAGGATATACATGCATAGTTTTTACTTTTTGTTGTGAAGTTAAAAAGGGATTTGTGAGTAAGAAATAAGTTTCTGAGACGATGGTTTGGAGGGGAAATTGGATAAAATAATATATACAGGAACTGCTTAAAGAGCAGTGAACTTTACCTAATCTCCACAGAATATCTGACGTATTAGAAATTAAGTTCACTTGGTTTAATTGATTTACTTCATTTACAGGTATTATACTACTATGAAGTACATTTAATTTACAAAATTCAATTGACGTTGCTACGTCGTTAACCTTATTAGCTAAATATATTACGTTGGAGAGTAGAAACATGTACTGGCGTGTAAATGCCGTTTCTTTATCAACGCTATTTAGAAAAATAGATGAAATCTTTTTTACATTTTTTTGGACATTTTTAATGTCTTTGTTAAATTCTTCAATGTACTTTTCGTTGATAGCTATCTGGCTTTCAACGTTATGCTCTAAGTGATAATTATTTAAATCTATTTCACTGATTACTTTGTCATAGTGAGCTTTATCATTAGCATCCATATTACCAGTAAGCCAAGAGATGGCTGAACCAAGACCGTTAAATAGTCCTCGTTTCTTTCTAGAAAGTATATTTTGATTGTTTACTGAAAATATATGATCAACTTTCTTTTGTGTGTATGTTATGTGTTGTGTAAGATTTATCAAATAATGTAATTAGTTCGTTAATAACAGAATGGTCACCAGTTTTTGATTGACGGTGTCAATGGTTCATAAATATTTAATCTTAAGTTCTATATATATTTAACCGTCATGTTTAATGTTATTAATTTGTTTATGTTGCTAAATAATTTTAATGTAAATATGGAAAATAAATAAATAAAAAAAATATAAAAAATATTATAGAGTTGGTCCTGGAGGGTTTTTACATCAATTGCATGAACATAGGTGTAGTAATTTTGTATTCTATCGAAATTTTGAACTTTGACGGGTATGACGCCAGGTCCGTGAGTGAGATAGGTGATCTTATATGTTCGTGCTAGGCTGAGGGATGTCAGAATGATTGTTGCTAATGACACCTGCATTTTCATTCACCTGGAAAGAAACACTGTTGTCATTGTTTTTCTTTTCGAATTTCCTTGTTCTTTTTATTTGGCTGGGATGAGTTTTAGCTAGTTTGCCTCTAGTTAGAATCTTATTTTTGTCTTTAATGGACATTGTAGGTCTATATCTAGGTTTATGTTTTGCTTTCATGTTCGTCCGTACATATATCTGTCCGTCTGGTATCTGAACAACGTCGCGATGTTCGTTCAATTTTTTTGTTCTATCTGTTTTTTCATTTTCTATAATTTTTTGAATTGAGCGATTGATAATTTCTTTTTCGGAATGATATTTTTCAATTTGGGCATCTAACAGGATTTTAGAATTTTCTTTAATCAGTTTGCCGAAGGTTATTTCGTTAGGGGATAATTTTGTTTCTTTATTTGGGGGGTTGTTAAATGCAATTAAGGCCATTTCTAACGTTTCCTCAAGTGGTATTTTGTCAGGGCGTTTTTCAATGGTGATTATGTTTAACAGTTCTAGTAACGTGTTATGGGCTCTGTTTATCAGTCCGTTAGAGTTTGGATAATTTGGTGTGGTGTAATGGATATCGATATTGTGATATGAGAGGAAATTTTCCAAACCTTTGTTCAAGAATTCAGGTCCGTTATCACACTGGATTCTATCTGGGATCGAAAAGTTGCTTAAATAATGTTTCAAGCATTTTATAACTTCTTGGCCTGTTGTGTTTGGTGGGATGTAGCCGTATAATTTTTTTGAAAAACAATCTATTTGGTTACGATTTTTGTATTATTGTAAAAGAATGTGTCCATTTGTATAAATTCAAAAGGTTTTGAAGGCGTAGGGGTAATTTGATATTGTGGTTTCGGGGGGTGTCTGTCATACTTAATTCTTTTACATGTGTCGCAATTATTAATATACTCTGTTATGTGGTTGAGCATCCTAGGCCAATAATATGATTTTCTTAAGTTAAAATAGACATCATTGATGCCTCGGTGACAAGTTTTGCCAACGTGTTGACTTGACAAAATATTTTTCTGCTCGTCAAGATCTTCAATATCTTCAGCAAGGTTAAAATATCTTTTAATGGTTACCGTAGAAAAGTTTTTCTCGATAATCGTTTGAAATATACTGAATATTTGGTTCAGTATATCATCTTTCAGTTTTATGTTTTTATCTGAACAATACACTCCATATGTCGTATTAGGCTTCAGATATTCAATACATAATTCTTTAAGGTTATTTGAATGGGGGTAATTAGTGAACAAAAGAAGTCTTTTTTTATTGGAATGAACGGTTTTAATGTTGCTATTACGGGGATTTCCTCTATCTAGGATTATCTGGTTATGTTCTATATTTTATTTTTGTCATCAACGATAAAGATTTGGTTGTTTGAGCTCTCTTGGGAGTGAACAGTAATTAGGCTATCTAAATCGTCATCTTGCATCGGAGGGATTATTTCGCTTGAAATTGGGTTTTCATTATTTACAGATTGATTTACATTTATCTCTATGGGATGTTTGTCTGACTCAAATGATAAAGGGGTATTTTTATCTGTTCTAATCGGGTTGGTTTTTTATTTTTATCGGATGAGTCAATAGACTTTGGGTTTTCTCCTATCGCTAGGGTGTTATTGTTTGCTTTGTTTTTCTTTTTATCTTTAGGGAGATTATTATTTTCGGGGTTTTCTTATGTTTAAGTCATGACCGATACGGGATAACGCATCAGCGGCAACGTTGGTTTTTCCTTTCATGTATTTGATTTCCAAATCGTAATCCGCTAATTGGCATTTCCATCTTAGGATTTTAGCGCTGGGGTTTTTCATATTATGCAGGTACTGCAGCGGTTTATGATCTGAATTGATGAGGGTTTTTTTCCATAAATAAAAGGTCTAAAGTGCTTGCAAGCCCATACTATTGCAAGTAATTCTTTCTCTATTGTACTTCACCTTTCTTCGTGTTTATTAAGCGTTCTCGATGCATAAGATACTGGAAGATTAAGATTAATTTTTTGTAACGCCTCCCACATTACTGGTTGAAAACGAGATCCAAAGTAAGAATACATATCTCCTAGAGTTATATGATTCAAACTAAAAGTTGAGTTTTTAAAAAAAGAATTTAATAGTTTAAAATAATTAATACATTAATAAACTTACAATTTAAAAAGATACAATAATGATACGATAGCGTATAGGCAAGGTGACACCGAAGACTGAGCTATCCGAGCTGGCAAATGCTCCCTTTTTATACAAATCTGGGCTGATAAGATTTGGATAAGGCCAGATAAGTATTTTGAACGAGTCCTTTCATATAACTCTAGTGCCAGGTACTTCAACCATGGGTTTCACACTCCTCTGTACAATATGGAAAATGCTGCCATAATTTAAATGGAACCTCTAGCTGGTGCCATTGTTGGTTGCAACGCAGACAAGGAACTTCAGTGAAAAAAAGTTGGAAAAGAAAGAATAAGAAAGAAGAACTTGGGGGGGGGGGCAAGCTAACATCAACATATGCATGAGGATGTGTATCACTGATTTGTGGTTGTGATATTTTTGCATTATTTAATTTATTAGTAAGCTGTAATGTAGAGAATTCTCATGTTTTGGAAGCACTAAAAGCTTTTATAAAATTCACACCTTTTCCACCGACTTTTTTTTATTAAATGAAAATTGTAAAAGGAAGTGAATTTGTGACTTTATTATCCCTATTAACCAAAAACATAATAAAATTGACGAGAAGTGGATGCCCATATTTTTCCACCAAGAATATCATGTTGTTTCAGTTATGTAACTGAATACAATTTGAAGGAACTTGAATTCTTGCAATTTAGAGGAATAATCGGTTTTTTTTTATCATTTTCGTGAATTACAAAGTCATTTAGACGACTTGAGAAATCATTAAGTAGCACCGTTGATTTAAGTGGGAATGTCACCTGCTTCAAATATTTTTGTAGTTGCTCCTCTGAATATACTCCCGCAACCATTAACCCTGGTATTGGAGTGTATGCCCAACTGAGGGACACTCCTGGGTTAAAAATAACTGGTGGCAATGCCACCTCAGGGTTCGGATTGAATTTTATCCATTGTTTGTTCAAGTGGAACATTGTTGGAGCTATAGTGTTGCAAGGAGTGCGAGTTGCATGATCTATTAATATCCTACTTTTTGGCTTTATGATCATGTTTATTCCATTCAAGTGACTGGAATACCATCGTAACATTCTAATGTTGATCTTACTTTTACGAATACAGAGGAACACTTAATCATATATATTACTTCCCCTTTGACTACAGCAGATATTCCAGGTTTTCTTAAATAGGACCGCACGAATTCTTCAGGGTTAGCATAAGCCAAACCGCGCAATGTGCGGAAATTTTCCCATCTCAAAGAACATAACTGATATTCTATTTCTTGTTTAAGGCGTGACCAAAGCATTCCTATGTGATTTTCCATTAAAACAAATTTGAAGTTAATGTATATAGAAATATCAATGTCAGGTTCACCTACTTTTTTGTAAAAATAGAATCCCAACCGACTATCGCCCTTAATTAAGAATAGAGCAGGGTGCTCTGTTGTGAAACCTGGTAACATACAAAGTCTTGTTTCTTTCAAAATGGATGTTGTGTTTACCAATACTGTCCTAAATACAGGTATTTTACAGACAAATAATTTAGAATATATTCATACAAGTTTATTATTTTCCTAATACTTGAATAATTTTCAACTAGTTTTAACTGTGTTTGTTAAATAAATCAGTACATAGGAGACATATATGTCGATTAATGAAATAAATTTGGTTAACATTTTAGGATAATACAACACATAATAATGTAGTATTTAACTAATAATTAAATAGTAACTGTGTAGTATTCTTCTTTTCATTTTATTGATGGACATATATAACTCAGAGTGCTGATTTAGGTGACTTTTGTTATTGAAAGAAGTATAAAACTTCAAATTGAGGTAGCGACCTTTAAAATTAAATTAAAAAATACAAAAAAAATTGGGTAATTCTTTTTTATAATGGAGACTTAAATTTCAGGGTGCCCCATCGCAAATTCAAATAAAAAAAAATTAGCCTTTATAAAAACCGCCCTAATATATATATATAATATATATAATATATATATTATATATATATATATATATATATAATACTATATAATATATAATAATATATATATATATATATATTATAATATATACTCTCAGGTACATCGTCATCAATAAAAGCAAATGCAACTAGTTCTTCCGACAAATACCATAAATGCCCTAAAAACTTCTTTAAGCAAACTCCAGAAATCTCTTTATTAACACTTTCATACTCTTTAAGTTGTTTCAGAAGATTCAAGTCATTTCTAGGAGCTGAACACGAGGACTGTGCTTGGAACCATTTGTCTAAATACACAATCACAACAAAAGAACAAATGTCTCGAATTCCTCTTAGTTCCTTATTTGACAACTTGAAATGGCCTCTAAACAAGTAAATTTTCAGTGAATAAATAGCCTTAGCCATCCACCGTGCTCGATGCAATCCTCCTGGAGATCTAAAATTAATTCCTCTACTAGGTTCGCCTCCAAGAAAAATTATTACTAGTTCTAGAAGCTCCTTATAATCGTCTCGAGGTTGGTACAGTTCTAATTGATGTTTAGCAAAATTTATTGTATTCACTGCATTGTTCATCACTTGAACATGTATTAAATTGTCAGATAAGGCAGTTTGATAATACTTTTATTTATCGTGCTCCAAATACTTTTAAATATTTTAAACATCAATATTTCAGGGCCTGTAGAAGCTCCAATTGACTGAATAACTACTGCCTCTAAGATAATTTCAAATATATGGTGACGGCAAGCAAGCCAAAGCATATTTTATTCAACTTATGCTCCAGATAAATGCACGCTCCATTTTTCAATCCTGTGTTTACCAGAGTCGTATCAAAACTCAGACATTTCACTTGTTCGGAAATTCCCCAGGATTGTAAAGTTTCAAAAACCGCAGTGCCAATCGCTTCCCCGGTTCCTGATGAAAGTTTAGGAGTTGCCAGTAATTGATCAATACCTTTCCCAGATACAATTATTGGCAAACGATCAACTGTCTCGTTACCAGTAATATCCTCTATAATTTTCCATCCCAATGAACAGTTAAAGGGACATCTGCTGTGAATTCTGCTTTTAACCCATCAGCTACAGTTTTCCGGTACTTCATTCTGTGGCGTCTAATTGATGATTTGTTAAGGTTAAATTCAGATGGATCACATCCAATGGTCTTTAATTTAGTATTTAAAACTATAGCTGCTTTACCATCACTCAGTTTAGCTGCATCTAGACTGGAAGCAACTTTATTATTTATTATATTTTTTCTGCCACGGAGGTGGTTTAGAAGATGGATTTTTAAAAAGCTCACCACTATTTTCTGTATATTGGCTACTTTCGGTTTCATTACTATTTGGGGAAAGCTGTGTAAGTTCAAATAGTAATCTTTTACTTTCCTCTTCCCGTTCATTCATTTTTGCTAATCGAGCTTGTTTTTCTTGTAATATAGCTTCTTTTTTCATAAGATTTCTATCTATATTTCCAATTTTACCGGGACGTCCCTTCAGTCTCTGTGCTATTAAAAAGCCTTTATCATCTTGAATTTTAATCATATCAAGAGCATTAGCATGAGCTACATCAAAGATGTCATCTAATTTTAATTGTCAATCATTTTCTTTTTGTTCTAAGGCTGCAGAACGCTTTGCTTTATTTTCTTTATTCTTTTTTAGTTTTTGCCACTCCTTAAAAAGTCCTTCAATTTTTTCTACTACGTGTTTTTTCAGCCTAGTAGGAATATTTGCCTTTTCCCAAATTAAAAGAACATCATTAATGTCATGTGTGCGGAATTTCGAATAGTGTAATCTTGTATATTTTTGTTGTAAAAAAAGAGGCTTAAAACTTCCCTTTTAGATGGCAACTTTGTTTGATTTAACGATGAAGACATCTGGCCTACAAGCCAAATTTCTGTAGATTTTCTGGTCGAAATAGATTGATTTTTGGCCATTTTAAATTAAGATCTAAATTGCTGAAATAAAAATAATAACTTACAGCAAAATGAAAGAATATTATGTATTGAATTATTCACTATTATGAAGAATTCAAGTGAATTAGTCACTATTATTATAAATAAAAACTGAAAAGTAATAGATACTGCAAATATTTGAACAGTTGAGAAAGCTAGTACCCAATTTTATGAAAACACTAATTTTCAAAACAACAAAACTCTTAAAGATATCAAAGAAGCTAACGCTAGGCAAAGTGCAAAGCCTACTAGCCACTAACTGTGATACTGGTAGTTCACAAAGTCAAACTGTTGATTTATGTTGGGTTATAAACAAAGGCGATAAAGATAAGATAACAATTCAAATAAACCTTTGTTACCTCAAATAAAATATTATATCTATATATTTTTTTATTTATTGAAAAAATAATATTTTACAAATTACTGTCTTTACCTCTACATTAAAGTAAAAAATAAATTCAAAACTTGGTAGCAACCCTTAAACCTAATTTAAAATTTTGCAAAACGTTGTTCTTTACATAGGAAAACAAAATAGAAAGGTGCCTTATTGATATTTTAAAAGAAAAAAAATTTTAAGCACCACCCTAATATATATATATATATATATATAATATATATATATATATATATATATATATATATATATATGTATATATATATATATATGCATAAAATAATATGCTTCATTCATTACATATGGCTGAAGGATGTAACACATCATATATGAAAATTAGAACTATTTATACTTCAAAAATAAGATGAGGAACTTGCATACGTCTTTTTAAAAGAAACTAATGTTAATTCTACTAACCCTATTAATAACAATATTTTATGAAAAATTTAGTTTTTTTATTTAAATTTTTTAAAAGTTTTAGAATAACTAAAAAGATGCCTCAGATGAATGTGTCAGCGTTGGAAAATGTGCAAGTAACTCATTATACATTATTAACTAACTATACTAATTATACTTCATCAAATACACTACTTAGTCCACAAATCATATTTACTAGTTTAAAAATTCATTTAAGGATTAGTTGGCTTGGGTCACTAAAAATACTTTAAAATATGTACAAAATGATTCATATTCGGATAATTCTTTTACATCTTTTGGCACTTTATTATAACTCTGAATAGACAATTTGTAAGGAGACTTCCTAATAATTCCGTTCTACACGGGATGAAGCAAAGATTATATTTATTCCGTGTATTAAAGTTATGGATACTTTCATGATTATAAAAGTTTGAAATGTGTCAGCCTCAGCTAAGGCATCTTTTTATATGCCTCATGTCTCCATATAATGGGATACTTCCTGACTAATTTGGTTGCTTCAAGAATCAATGTAGAATGTAATGTCAGGATATTATTTTTAATAAAACTTGGTTTTGCTGAAGTACGGGGAATATATTATACATTAACCTGACAATTATTTTTTGCAAAATAAATATTCTTTGCTTTTTCTTCACTTGTACCCCAGACTAAAATATGATGAGCCAGTATATACATATACATAAGTAAGTTAAGTTCACTTTGCTTAATTGATTTATTTTATCCAATTATACTACTGTGAAGTATATTTAATTTACAGAATTCGATTGACGTCGCCATATCGTTAACCTTATTAGCTAAATACACTATATTAGATAGTAGAAACATGTACTGGCGTGTAAATGCCGTTTCTTTATCAATGCTTTATAGTAAGATAGATGAAATCTTACTAAATTACTTGCTAAGATTTTACTGAAATACACAATGTTTCACTAAAACTCTAACGGCATGTTTGTTCGATTTATTTGAATGATAAAGGGGTATCTTTATTTATTTTAGTAGGGTTGTTTTTAATATTTTTATCTTATGAGTCACGAGATTTTGGGTTTTTTCCTATCCTATTATAGTTTGACTTAATTGTTAACTGTTTGACTTAATTTGTTTGACTATTTGTTAACTGTAAAGTATTCAACCTAATAAAGTCTGTATTTATCTTACCGTGATAAACAGTCACAATAAACATAAATAGATCAATATCAAGCTGAATTACAACTAGTAAAAATAAACTTATTTTTTTCTTACAATAAACCCAATAAGTCTTCATTTATCTTACCGGGATAAAAGTCACAATAAGTATAAATAGAAGTCAATATCAAGCTGTTAAAATAAACTTTAACAATATAATTTGTTTAACAAATATTCATTTTTACACATTTTTTTAATTAATAATTATCATTACTTCAGTAGTAATACATCTATACTTATTTCAGGACAAAAGGTCGAGATATAAAGTATTATAAAAAGATTAACTTACAAATATGGAGAAATAGCTGTGGACTAGCAAAACGGCCAATATCGACAATCTTCTTTCTTCAAATCCTTGCTAAGTTAAATCTTGCTAAGTTTATAGGTTTCTTAACTATAAACAGACTTGTAGGCAGAATCTGATGCTGGATAGACGGCAGATATTCAGAATCTTAGTTTCTCTGAATAAGATGATTTCCAAACGAGATGAACAGTCGCGTTCACGAAATAAACTTACTTAGAGTCCTTTTGTTCGGGCGCCAGTTATAATACTCAGAAGTGGTGATTTATAATAAACAGTTTAAAACTCAATTAAAATATACTTTAGTTTTAGTTACAAATGTAATATAAATAATAATAACGTAATGATGACGTTGTAATGTAGCTTCTATGAAGACTACATGGCGAATGGCACTGACTGCAGTCACACACGAGCCTTTTATAGGTTAAGATTACAGATTACAAATGGATAATCTAATATCTTAGGTTACAAATATGATATGCTTGCATGATTCATCAATTGAGAGCTATAAAACTACTAAATAATTTTATAAGTATAAATAACTATATAACTTATTTGTCTTTGATAATCTTTTTTTTCACAAATCCATCTAATTTTTTTAAAGTCATGTCTATAGTTGCTAAGTACACAGACTAACACACAGGAATCATAATACCATCTTTAGGCAGATAATATGTCCTTGTGTACTTTCTCCTACAGTTAAATTAACTAAAAGTTGAATTACTTTTTTTAAAAAAAAACAATTATTTATTTTCAACACAAATATAATTAAGACTAATTACAACAATGCATTTAATAATGAAGACTGAATATCGACTGACTCCTGCCTGGTTCTTTTCAGGCTCTTATACTCGTATATGGTTATCTTTGTTTCATAACCCTAGATTAGGTCGGGAGTGAGGTGATAGGTTAAATGAGCTCGAGTTATTTCTTACTGAATCCAAAGTGTTGACATAACTCGTCCCTCCTTAAGTGTGACGTGTCCTCACGAGCTGTTACTCAGGTATTGTTTGACTAGTTGTCGCAAGGAGTGAAGGCGGATAAGCAGATGTTTTGTTGAGTGGTGTTAAATTGAGAGCTTGTCCTGACATAGGTGGTTCCCGTTGAGTTTTATGAGTGATTTTTATAAGGTTTATTACAAAAAATAAAATTATAATACATGTTGGCGCTGCCATGAATACATATAACCAAACATATGAGCTAGAGTTAGCATCTTCTAGATATTCTGGAGGTCTCATTTGTATGTTGAAGTCGTGGACTTCATCAAATGACATGTTCGTTTTTTGGGTTTTAGGTGCTTCTCCCGGGTTCAATTTGAGAGGCTCACTTTCTAGGAACTGGGTTATTGTTATGAAATTCTGAATTTCCTCAGATTCATTTAATTTTAATAATACTGTCGATTTAGGAAATACAGTTATGTTTTGATTATTTCTTTTAATATGAAATTGAGAAATGTTAAAAATAAGGTATAGATTTATAATATTTACATATTTAAATATATTGTTGCTTTCTTTTCTTAATTCTATATCAGTATAATTGTTATAATTATCTTGAAACATTAGATTAGATGCACAGGGATTATTTATTTTTTTAGTATCTACATAATAGTAAGTGTCAAAAATTTAGTCCCATGAACCTGAATACAATTCTAGGTCTTTGATAACCAAAGAGGGGAAGACATTGAGGGGTTTGACCTTCTGATGGGAAGTTATATATGGATATGATAAAAGGAAATAGGTTTCTGTGACTGGGGTTTGGAATGGAAATTTTATAAAGTAATAAATGCGGGAACGGGTTAATGAGCAGTGGACTTTTCCAGTTCGCCAAAGAATTTCAGATTTGTTTGATATTAGGTTAACATTGGTTAATTGGTTTATTTCCTTCGCAGGAATTATACTGTTATGTAGTACATTTAATTTGCAAAATTCCCCTGAGGTAACTATATCATTAATCTTATTAGCTAAAAATACAATATTAGAAAGTAAGAACATGTTCTAGGTTTATTAATGAAGACTTCAGTCCTATAGAATTTTTATTTAAATAAACATTAATTACAGACGTTTCGAAAAAATTTTTGGTGTTGGTTGTTTGTTTTTGGTTTTTGTTTACACTGAAGATGCTTGGCTTCGCCATGCGAAACGTCTGTAATTAATGTTTATTTCAATAAAAATTCTATAGGACTGAAGTCTTCATTAATTAACCTAGAATTTAATTCTTAACAGTCCATTACTCATTTATCTTATTTAACGATAGTTTTGACTTAAGTGGTTTTACGTTTGGTTAAGTAAGGTCTGAGAAATACTTTAATCGTATAATTTTACTTAATTAATATTTGCATTGTTTTGAAACAATTGTTTAGTACCTCTAAGACCTTCTCCTCATTTAATCAAAATTCGGAAAGTGGAAGAGCAGGGGCCTACAAATTTCCCCCATTACTTTCATCATTCCCATTAGTTATGGAGAATTTTTTTTGTTATAATTTTAAATGAGAGTCTATCACGACTCAGCGACATCGTTGACTCGAAAAAGAAGAGGAAGATTATTACTAATTCTATTTAATTTTTGCGTATTACAGGTCATTCTCATAGCTGTTTTCTTTTAATTATCTCTGGCATTGATGATGGCCTCATGTTAGGTTGAAAGCGCTTTGAAAAAATTAATAGTTTTGTGGAGAAACTTTTTTCTTTGTTCCTCTCATTTTTTGTTATGTTTTTATGTTCCTATATCTGAACTAACTTTATGAAAATAATAAATGGTTATTTATTTTATTTTAAAAATCAAATAATGACGTCACCTATGTACAGTGTGTTACTAAGCTACCCAAGGAATGCATGATAAGAATTGTGGTATTCTCCCTTTAAGTATTAGTCTCTTTGTATCAGGTGGACGAATAAGCCCAACTGATCCATGATGGTCTAAAAATTACCGTTCAACATTTTAACCTTATTGGTTGTTAACCTTTTCAAATTTCCTCTTCAGCTTCTATCATGACAAAATGTTGGTATCGCCAAACCAGGTCGGTAGATAAAACCTTTTATAAGCCCACTGATTTAGTTCGAAATTTCTCAGAACTTTAATTTAAACAAAACATTTGTTATATTTATTTATTTATAATTTACGGCGTGAGCCAATATACAAAAATCAAGAAACAAAAATTTACAAAATTAAGATAAAATTTTAATAAGTTACAGTATAAATTAGTGGTAAACCTCAAAATGGAAAAATTGACAAGACTATAAAATAAAAATAAATAATATTATTATTTTTTTATATTATTGTAATGTTACAATAATATTGTAATATTTTAGAAAAATACTCTCAAGTATTTGTATTCTAGATCCAGTACAGAAATAAGGTAAAATACCTATTATCTCACTAATTATTTGTGGAATGTTGTTTTTCCCCAGTGTGTCAGGTCATTATGTTGAATAGACCTTGCCCTTATCTAATTATGGATTTCCCTTTCTCTTTTATGAAAGTATAGTTTTCCTCTCACTTATTAGTTAGTCAGGAACCTGATTTGGTGCTCAAAGCATGTTTTTCTCTTACAAGACGATTGTATAAGATAACCAACGTTTCTGCTTTTCTTTAAAAATATGTCGTAAGTCCCGTAAAGTTATTTTAAGTCCATAGTTTATTTATTTATATTGATTTTTTTTATTTCTTTCTAATACTCTAATGTCTTGAGTTCATCCTTCTTAGTTTAAGTTTTAATCTTTGCGTATTTTATTTTTTGATTTGTATTTCTATTGTTAGACTGACGATGGCTGATTGGAGCCGAAAACTAGCTTTGTGTGAGGACGTAGCTTATGGAAAGACGTATTTGATGACAAACCTCTTGGATTATGTCGTAAGTAATTATCTTTTCATTGTCCTTAGGTTGGTGTATAAGAATTTAACTTTACCCTTTTAAATCCAAAAATACAATATAAATTTATAAAAAATAATATATTTATGTATATGTAACATTTAAGATAATACAAGAAGCAAATTTGAAGAGTAAACTTTATTAGTATGAAGTTTATTTTAATACAGTGCTCTAGACAAAATAAATAACTTCAACCTATATTTAAATTAAATGTCAATACATCAGATTTTTATTATGCCTATGAGGCACACATCTACGATAAAATTGTAAATTATTTTATTATTCATAGACGTAAGAGAATATTTTAAATTTTATGAGTTATCATTAGTAGTTTCTTTTAAATGTCTAATGCTTAGAAATTATTATTATTATTATTGGTTTTTTCTTATTTAAATTGATCCTATTTAATTTATTTTAATGATAATTTTATGTATAAATTTATCATTGGTTAAATCTGGGTTATACTAATACTTGAACTCAATTACATCAGTACAGCAAACTTTTTTCAAAGAGTTTCTTCATAGACTTAGAAATGTCTTATTCATTTTTGAACAATCTTCATACACTTGTTAATTGTTTAGAAGTGTGGTTTGTGGCTATATTTGTCTGCAAATAGCTCCCTTTTAATAGGTGACCAGTTTTCTCGTTCACTGCTATATTTGAGTTATTTTAAACATTTCAAAGTGCAACTACACCATTAAATATATTTTAGCAAACCCAGTTAAATTAATAAAGAAATAAAGTATATTTTTGAGTATTTCTGTAGCACTGTTAAGGCTATTTGGCTTGCCTCGAATGCCAAGATAAAAGCAAATCAGAGTTTTAGCAATTTTATCAATGCTTATAATATAATGTTCCAACGTCAGGCCTGTTTCAATATAATATTTTAACAAATTTATTGAAAATAATATTATCAATTTTAAATTAACACATACAAACATTACTCTATACAAATATAAAAAAATAATCACTGCGGAGAAAAAAATAATTACTCATTTTTAACATAAAAATAAACAAAATAGATTCTATCAATAAAAAATTGTTAAATGAAATCAACAGAAAACATATTAAATATAAAAATAGCTCATCATAAAATTATTTCGATAAAAGCAACTGGTACTAGTATACATTAAATAAAAATAATGAAGTTTCTCAAACTACCAAAATGAACCGACCCAAAAAAGAATATAGTACAGTATTAAACAACAATTATATAGTATTAAACTAAACAATTATTTATCAATAATATATAACACATTAATCAACATATAACACAAAATGCACCGACCCAAAAAATAATATATTACAGTATTAAACAACAATTATATAGTATTAAACTAAACAATTATTGATCAATAATATATAACACATTAATTAACATATAACGCAAAATGCACCGACCCAAAAAATAATATATTACCGTATTAAACAACAATTATATAGTATTAAACTAAACAATTATTTATCAATTATATATAACACATTAATCAACATAGGAGTATAACACAATTATCATATATCATAACACAATTATCATATATAAAAATATATGAAATTCACACAGCAGCGATTTAAAAATATCTATAGAAGAAAACATAGTTCAAGAATACAGCACTTTTTACTAATAAAACGCTGAATTGCTAAGAAAGAAAAGTATCACTTTTTTCATGAATGTTCTACTATATAATCTAAACCTGGTATTGGCAGCTAAGCTTTCCAAATTAAGATAATGTAAATATTTGAAACAATTCTTAATAATATGCATTTTTAATGCTATCTGGCGTCAGGTCAACAAAAGCTGTATTTACTGATACAGAAGCAACAAATTACTGTTACAAGAGTAAACTTAAATATTTGCTCTCCTCGGTTTTATTGTGAAGCGATAAACTGGTCAGATCTGATTATTGTTTTGGAATCTGATTCAATTATTTTTTGACATTCAAATAAAAATTGTAACTTATTTGAATATCAAGCTTAATAGATCACAATAATTTTACAAAACAAATAGATTTTAGTACATGATTTTCTAACCCGGTTTGTAATCAGTGGTGCCACTGAAAAATGTTTAAAGGAAATTAACTAAGAGGAAAACAACAACAAAAAATCAACAAAATTGGTTGTAGCTGTTAAACCAACTTTTATTGTAAGGAATTCTTTGTTTTTGTTGTTGTTGCACTCTACAATATTATTTTATTTATATATTATTAAACGGTGAAACAGAAAAAGTTTTCCTGTTTATTTATTTTCTATGATAGACATCAATTTAAAACAACTTATCGATTTCACTGCCAGTAAAATAGCAGGAGATATGAACATTCATCGAGCAAATTTGAATTCTATCACTAAAAAGACTGTAACTAGACCTGGTCCAGTTTGATAGAATACATTACATACTCTTGGACTATTTTCAAAGACTGGTGCATATAAATGTCATGAAATCATATTAATGATATCAGGGTATTATTGCCTTGTAAACCTGCATTACATTATTGTGGACGCGTTGTTTCATGAAAGTTTTGATATCCATGAGGGCATGTGTCGAACATAATTCTTCAATTCCATACATAATGGAAGATTTCCAATTTTTTTTCTTCAAGTAAGATTTCCATAATTATTATTTCGCAAATATTTCCCTATATAATACCCCCCACCTGGAGGGGAAATTTAAGCCTTTGCTACAAACTATGATTATCGGCAACGCTTTCACTTTTGTCTTAAAATACTTACTCAAATAGCTGAACTTCTTATACCTTTTCCTCTCCTGGAATAGATATCTTTCTACAGCTAGCCTCTCTCTCTCTCTCAGGAATGTTAATAGATTGCAGGGTGAAGGAAAATCCTCTCACCAACCTAAGGGGCATTCCTCTACAAATATTCTTAGGTTTTATTCCAGATGAAGTACCCCTTCTTACAAGGATAGAGTGAAGCAATATTATATTATTGTCTCTCTACTTCCCTGGAAGAATAGAAAACAGTTTCATAATAATTACATATTATAAATCTATGTAATACATCTTTTATAATTTTTTGGCGTCAAATTATCTAGAATATTAATAATTTAGTGATTACAGTATACAGATACATGAATATGTATTATACGTGTAATACTTAAAAAAAGCATACAAATAGATTCACATACAATACAATACAATATAATATATAACAGTATACAATAATAATATAACGTGGAAATGCGTGTATACCTGTAAATAACATCAATTTAGACAGTAAAACAATCTTCAAATATAAAAATAAACATATAAAAACATTGACATATAAAAAATATAAAAGTAAAGATTTGTTTTAAAAATATGATTAAAAAGGATAAATGCGTTAAACATTAATTTATAACATTAATAGTAAACCTTAGAGTTACGATTTACAATTATAATGATAATTCGTAATAGTAAGATTTATAATGTATAAATCGTACTATGTTATCATATTCATAATCACGATAAAAATTATAAATAACGATTACACCCAGAACAGAACAATTCAAATTCAATATAAATAATAAATAAACAACAAGTAATAAAAAATCTCAGTTTCATACATTAAGTTTATACACAGCACTTACCCAATATCAATTTTTTTACTTCCGGTAGTAGGTAAAAAAAAGTAAAAACAACAAAATTTAAAACGACTTTGCGAATAAACTATCAATAAATACACACTAATTGAGAATATTAATTAATGAACTTTCAAACTTATAAAATCCTTTTTATATAATTACTTTACAATTTTAACTTAAACATCAATTAGAAATTTAATATTTCTGATTTACTACATGGTTACCTGGTTACTATGATAATAGTTCGTTTTTGTTGTTTGGTTGGTTTTTCTTATTTGAGTATGGTAGTTATAAATGGAATCCTATTAGTAGGAATCAAAACTACTAATCAAGTTGTTTTTCTTAATATGGTTTTTTAAGTCCGATCGAATTAGACCAAGAACAGAAAATACACATAGAACAAAAAACTCATGGTTTTCCACCATGACCACTGATCTGAAGCTGTTATCTAGCCAAAACTGTCTGAAAATCTACAGGTATCGTCTTGGTAATCGACAGTTTCACGAATGAAATCATTTAGTCTATTGGAAACTCGTTTAAAAGTACTATTTTATTTAATTTTTCCATAATTATTATTTCGCAAATATTTTATATATAATACCCCACCTGGAGGAAATTTAAGCCTTTGCTACAAACTATGATTATCGGCAACGCTTTCACTTTTGTCTTAAAATACTTACTCAAATAGCTGAACTTTATACCTTTTCCTCTCCTGGAATAGATATCTTTCTACAGCTAGCTCTCTCTCTCTCTCAGGAATGTTAATAGATTGCAGGGTGAAGGAAAATCCTCTCACCAACCTAAGGGGCATTCCTCTACAAATATTCTTAGGTTTTATTCCAGATGAAGTACCCCTTCTTACAAGGATAGAGTGAAGCAATATTATATTATTGTCTCTCTACTTCCCTGGAAGAATAGAAGAAACAGTATTCATAATAATTACATATTATAAATCTATGTAATACATCTTTTATAATTTTTTGGCGTCAAATTATCTAGAATATTAATAATTTTAGTGATTACAGTATACAGATACATGAATATGTATTATACGTGTAATACTTAAAAAAAGCATACAAATAGATTCACATACAATACAATACAATATAATATATAACAGTATACAATAATAATATAAACGTGGAAATGCGTGTATACCTGTAAATAAACATCAATTTAGACAGTAAAACAATCTTCAAATATAAAAATAAACATATAAAAACATTGACATATAAAAAATATAAAAGTAAAGATTCTTGTTTTAAAAATATGATTAAAAAGGATAAATGCGTTAAACATTAATTTATATACATTAATAGTAAACCTTAGAGTTACGATTTACAATTATAATGATAATTCGTAATAGTAAGATTTATAATGTATAAATCGTACTATGTTATCATATTCATAATCACGATAATTATAAATAACGATTACACCAGAACAGAACAATTCAAATGTCAATATAAATAAATAAATAAACAACAAGTAATAAAAAAATCTCAGTTTCATACATTAAGTTTATACACAGCACTTACCCAATATCAATTTTTTTACTTCCGGTAGTAGGTAAAAAAAAGTAAAAACAACAAAATTTAAAACGACTTTGCGAATAAACTATCAATAAATACACACTAATTGAGAATATTAATTAATGAACTTTCAAACTTATAAAATCCTTTTTATATAATTACTTTACAATTTTAACTTAAACATCAATTAGAAATTTTAATATTTCTGATTCTACGATGGTTACCTGGTTACTATGATAATAGTTCGTTTTTGTTGTTTGGTTGGTTTTTCTTATTTGAGTATGGTAGTTATAAATGGAATCCTATTAGTAGGAATCAAAACTACTAATCAAGTTGTTTTTCTTAATATGGTTTTTTAAGTCCGATCGAATTAGACCAAGAACAGAAAATACACATAGAACAAAAACTCATGGTTTCCACCATGACCACTGATCTGAAGCTGTTATCTAGCAAAACTGTCTGAAAATCTACAGGTATCGTCTTGGTAATCGACAGTTTCACGAATGAAATCATTTAGTCTATTGGAAACTCGTTTAAAAGTACTATGGACTTTTTATAAGGTCTTAATTGAAAGGTTAGGGGCTCCAAATATCCCTGTAGATTCTTTTATCCTTATTCAAGTTTTTAAAAATCTACGTATGTGCAAATTTGGTATTCCTTGCTACCAATCTATCTGTATGATAAAACCATACTTAAGTGATTTATCAACAAATATTGAATTTATTTACACCGAAACGTCAATTTCTTATTCATTGACCTTTTTTTTATAATAAAATCTAAGATTTTCATTTTCTGTAATAATGAACAATACTGGATGTTCAGTAATAAAACCTAAAAACATACACAACTCTCTTTTCCTTATTTTTAGGCAAAAATTATGTAGCATACCTACACTTAATAATCTTTGATTTTAGGAAGTGCAAAAAAGTTTGATGTTACCTTTATGTTAAATTATGTCGTTATTATAAATTCTGGACTTGTATTAAACAAGCTGATCTTATGTATAATACGATGAACGAATCTGTTTCACATGAATCTAATAAGGATGGCTTCTAAAATATATGAACAACATCGAGATTATATCATATTTAGTTACACAATAAATTTCAACGGCCAAATTCGACCGTTGACGATCATTATTTAATTATATATGACTGTTTTAGTACCAAATCAGTAAAGTGAATTCAGTTATAAGTTTCTGATCTACCGTGGCATGTATCAGTAGTGTCAATAATACCAATTTCAGTAACTTAATGATGAGTTACTCTGGTTACTTTATTTTTGTTAAGACCAAAAACACGATTTCTATCGATCCCGATTAATGAAGGAGGAACATTCTATACACACATTCTCTAAACTACAAGCTAAATTATAAATATATACAACATATGCTAAGTTCGGCTAAGAGGAATAGCCGAATATAGGAACCTTTTTGGACTGAAGTAAAACTGCAGTATAATTAGTTCTATCGAAAACTACCTCAGCATATGTACTGGTTTTGTTTCTGCACACTTGACTTTGATTCGATGTAGTATCTTCCTTACTTACTTGGTTTATGGAATCATATTGGGACTGATACTCCTCTACAAGATTTTGATCTTTACAAGAAGCATTACTCCTAGAGTGTCTATCGTTCACAAAAAGCATTACTAGTTACATACAAGGGGTCTATCGTTCACAAAAAGCATTATAGTTACATTCAAGGGGGTCACAAGCAAGCATACTAGTAATACAAGGGGTCTATCGTTCACAAGAAGCTTACTAGTACATACAAGGGGGTCTATCGTTCACAAAAAGCATTACTAGTTACATACTAGAGGGTCTATCGTTCACAAGAAGCATTACTAGTTTTGTTTCTGCACACTTGACTTTGATTCGATGTAGTATCTTCCTTACTTACTTGGTTTATGGAATCATATTGGACTGATACTCCTCTACAAGATTTCGATCTTAACAAGAAGCATTACTCATACTAGAGTCTATCGTTCACAAAGCATTACTAGTTACATACAAGGGGTCTATCGTTACAAAGCATTACTAGTACATACAAAGGGTCTATCGCTACTATAACGTCTATTCACAAAAGCATTACTAGTTACATACTAGAGGGTCTATCGTTAACAAGAAGCATTACTAGTTACGTACAAGGGGGTCTATCGTTCACAAAAAGCATTACTAGTTACATACTAGAGGGTCTATCGTTCACAAAAAGCATTACTAGTTACATACAAGGGGGTCTATCGTTCACAAAAAGCATTACTAGTTACATACAAGGGGTCTATCGTTCACAAAGAAGCATTACTAGACATACAAGGGGTCTATTGTTCACAAAAGCATTACTAGTTACATTACAAGGGTCTATCGTTCACAAAAGCATTACTAGTTACATATAGGGGTCTATCGTTCACAAAAAGCATTACTAGTACATACAAGGGGGTCTATCGTTCACAAGAAGCATAACTAGTACATACAAGGGGGTCTATCGTTCACAAAGCATTACTAGTACATACAAGGGGGTCTATCGTTCACAAAAGGCATTACTAGTTACATACTAGAGGTCTATCGTTCACAAAAGCATTACTAGTTAATACAAGGGGGTCTATCGTTACAAAAAGCATTACTAGGTACATACAAGGGTCTATCGTTCACAAAAAACCATTACTAGTTTTGTTTCTGCACACTTGACTTTGATTCGATGTAGTATCTTCCTTACTTACTTGGTTTATGGAATCATATTGGGACTGATACTCCTCTACAAGATTTTGATCTTTACAAGAAGCATTACTCATACTAGAGTGTCTATCTTCACAAAAAGCTAAAGGGGTCTATCGAGTACATGTCTCACAAAGCGTTACAACTAAAAGCATTACTAGTTACATACTAGGGTCTATCGTTCACAAAAAGATTACTGTACATACAAGGGGTCTATCGTTCACAAAAGCATTACTAGTTACATACAAGGGGGTCTATCGTTCACAAAAAGCATTACTAGTTACATACAAGGGGGTCTATCGTTCACAAGAAGCATTACTAGTTACATACAAGGGTCTATTGTTCACAAGAAGCATTACTAGTACATACAAGGGGGTCTATCGTTCACAAAAAGCATTACTAGTTACATACTAAGGGTCTATCGTTAACAAGAAGCATTACTAGTTACATATAGAGGTCTATCGTTCACAAAAAGCATTATAGGTACATACAAGGGGTCTATCGTTCACAAAACATTACTAGTACATACAAGGGGTCTATCGTTCACAAAAGCATTACTAGTACAACAAGGGGTCTATCGTTCACAAAAGATAGTTACAACATCTATCTCAAAAGAATTACTGTTTCGTTTCTGCACACTTGACTTTGATTCGATGTAGTATCTTCCTTACTTACTTGGTTTATGGAATCATATTGGGACTGATACTCCTCTACAAGATTTTGATCTTTACAAGAAGCATTACTCATACTAGAGTGTCTATCGTTCACAAAAACATTACTAGTTACTACAAGGGGGTTATCGTTACAAAAAGCATTACTAGTACAGGGGTCTATCGTTCACAAGAAGCTTACATACAAGGGGTCTATCGTTCACAAAAGCATTACTAGAGGGTCTATCGTTCACAAAAAGCATTACTAGTTACATACAAGGGGGTCTATCGTTCACAAAACATTACTAGTTACATACTAAGGGTCTATCGTTCACAAAAACATTACTAGTTACATACAAGGGGGTCTATCGTTCCAAAGCATTACTAGTTTTGTTTCTGTACTGATTTGATTTGTAGTATCTTCCTTACTTACTTGGTTTATGGAATCATATTGGACAGATAATTCTCTACAAGATTTTGATCTTTACAAGAAGCATTACTCATACTAAAGTGTCTATCGTTCACAAGAAGCATTACTAGTTACATACAAGGGGTCTATCGTTCACAAAAAGCATTACTAGTTACATACAAGGGGTCTATTGTTCACAAAAGCATTACTAGTTACATAGAGGTCTATCGTTCACAAGAAGATTACTAGTTACAAACAAGGGGTCTATCGTTCACAATTTCATTTCTCTCAGCAAAAGGTTTAACAACTGTTAGATCTGGGAAATTAATAAATAAGAATGAATTTTTTTTTTAATATTATTTTATTAATTATAATTATAATTTTATAATTTATTACTAGTATTAATTTATGTTTGGCTCTAATTATTAAGGCTTATGAACGAGTACCGGATATGTTTTGATGAGTTGGAGATCGACTGAAACTAATGTTGGCCTGCTACTTAGGTTAGGCTCACATTAAGGTACCTCTCATCTCAAACAAGGACTTATAATATATTAATTCAGATTATATAATATAATCACAGTTTAAAGGATGGCTTAATGATAATGAGTAATATTTAAATAGCTATCTTTTAATAACTAGTTTTATTTAAGCACTCTACAGACATTTGAAAACTACTGCTAACATCATTACCATGAAAAACATGTTTTTGTCAAAACACAAGTTAAATAGATAGATCATAAGATGCCTGCTTCGCTATTGATATTTGACAGAGTATTTTTATAACATCAGGATATTTAATTTGATTCTTTCCTTTTCCTAAGACATATTTATATTACAGACTCTTCCAGCTCTATCTATATCCTTAAAGCTAAAGGATTCCCCCACTCTAATGAGCTCTCTGAATTCTGCAAAGATAAACATCTAAAACTTGTTTTTTCTAGTGAAATGGAAGTTTTAGCATTTACCTCCCTCTATATCAAGCTCAATATTAACAGATCCTGCGTTGTTATCTTCAGTGGTTGTTTTTTCTTTGACATTAGTTTTCTACAATATCCCTTTAAGTTATTTTAATAAATATTTTGTTTTAATTCTACTTGTGTACTTACTTACTTAAATGAGCTTATTTGTGTTGTTAACTACTATTAACTAAGGGTATGTTTGTTTTGGAATTGTATATATTAATGGAATTGTATTTAAATGATTATATTCATAAAATACAATTGGATACCTGATTATCGACGTTTTACTTCCTTTCTATGTGATTCCAAGAACTGTCTCTTATGAATGATATCACTGAACTAACTCTTATGTATTTTGTTACTGAACTACGTCTTTTTAGTTCTACTTCTGAACTTATATACTTATTAATTCATTGGATAAATAAGTTAATTTGTGTTGTACCTACTATTCCCTAAAGGTATATTTGTGTTTGAATTGTGTTATAACCCTGGTTTAAGGGTTATAAAAAAGAATTAAGCATTAATTAAAAATAAAATATTATAATTAATTTTAATTTATTAAAATTATTATTACTATTAATTAATAATATTAATTAATAATATTTTAGAGAAACAAAATTAATATTTTAATATAATGATATTACTACATTTATTGATTTTAGTTTTGATTAATTTATTTGTAATGAATTAATTTTTAAATGATCCTATACATTCTGTAACAACCGTGGTTATTAAAATAAGATAAAATATTAAAAGGGAATAAAATATAAATGACTAATTAACAAATGATGAATAAATATATTCTGTTTAACAATTCACAATTTATGACTATATATTTTATATAATTATTCAAGTTAATAATGTTACTATTAATTATACTAATTAATAATATTTTTAATTTATTTTAATTATTATTCTATTCTATTGATTCTACTATTATAATTAAGGGTACCTGATTAAATCTGTAGTTTTCTGGTGGACTGAGAATAGTTGTTGGAAGATGTCACTTGTTGAACTGTTGGATCTATGTGAGTACTAATGTTGGACTGACTTTTCTTGTCATTGGGAAATCCTTTTATATGTTAAAGAGTAATTAAGTAAATGTGTTTGTTTGTCTATTTTCCCCGAGGGTAAATCCGGGTTTTTTAGAATGAGATTTGCTTTCACATTTTTGTGAATAATTATGTTACTATCCTAACATTTCCCACTTTACGGTAAAAAAAAGAGAAAAAAAATTGTCTTAGTCAGTGGTAGGTACCATAGAATCAAATAGAACAGAATATTACAGAAAAGGTTGGTAAAAATAAATAAAAGTTAAAGAAAAGTTAAGATTAAGTTAAGTGTAGAAAAAAAATGTTAAAAATAGTAAAAGAAAATGTGAAGATTTCAGCTGGAGGTAAAGATGAAATCACCAAAATCCTGGAGGAGATCATGCAAGTTTTTGGGAGGAGATAGCATGTAGCTGAATAGGATGCGGGAACAGAGGTAGATGTTGTACAGATGTAGTACAGATGTAGTACAGATGTAGTACAGATGAAGTACAAATGTAGTACAGATGTAGTACAGATGAAGTACAGATGTAGTACAGATGAAGTACAGATGAAGTACAGATGTAGTACCGAGTACAGATGTAGTACAGATGTAGTCATTGGCAGTTGACGTTGGATGAGTGTTCTACAGTGCATTGTGTATGCATCCATTTGATTATGTGTCCACTTGGATGTGTAGGGTATTAACATCAGGTAAGGAAAAAGGATATGGGGTAGTAAAGGTATAGTAGAATCAAAATAGTAATAGGTAATAGAATTAGTAAAAAAAGAAATGAAATAGTCATTAATTGTGAAAAGAATAAGAGAAATAATAAAAATAAAATTTAAAAATAAATTCCCTTGTAAAATTCTTTATAAAAGTATTCTAAATTTTCAACTTAAAAAACTAACGTTTTGAAAGGGCCGACCGTTGACAAGACCTAGTAAAAAAAAGGAAAAAAATAACTCTACAAAAAACTAAATTTGAAGGAAAAGTTTATTTTTATAAAATTAATTGGTGTCTGTCTCTTCCTGCTGGTCGTTTTGTTGTAAAACGGCGTATTTCCGCTTGAGACCACGGCGGTAAGGTGGAATCATGGTAAACACGAACTGTAGCGGAGCCCAGTTCATGAGGTCTTCTTCCTCCTCGCTGTCAAATTGTTCGTCGTCGCTGGGGACGACTTCGGAAACTTTGCCTTCTTTATATATGATTCGTGGCATTCCTAATGACGAAAAAAGAATTGTAAATTTTTTTTTGTTTAATAGCAAAGAAAATGAAAGACGAAGGAAGAAAAAGAATAAAAACTAACGATTAAAGCACAAGTTATCGCTGGTATAACATGTGTTAAAAGTAGTGAAGAGAGAAAATTTGTAATATTAGGTAATATATAGGTATATATTATCAATATTAAAGAAGAATTTCGTCAAAAGAATTAAGGAGATGAAACGAAAAGAAAGAACAAAAAGATGATAGAAGGTTTATGATGGTGGTGATGGTGGGCGATATTGGGGTGGATCTTCGGTAATAGGGGCCCGAGGTAAAAGAGGAATGTCGGATTGTGAGGGGGGGTTCTGTTTGGGCATCATTTTGAGGATTAAATTCTCAGAAGTTTTTGTACTCCATAGTGCTCGTAACAATTTAGTTCCCGAGCCTCCTGCTTTTTTTTATAAGATGTGCGTTAATAAATAATTTAATTTGGGATCGGATGACTCCAAAAACCCATAGCACACAAAGGATGGAGGAAAAATGTATTCCCATTGTTTTCCACCAGGTAAACCAATCAGAACCTGTAAGATAATTAAAAATCTCGGAGAGACGGGAAGAGTAATCGCCTGTATCTTGTGACTCATGAATGACGTAATCATTGAGTCTAGTTGAAAAATCATGTAATAATACAGAGGATTTTAAAGGGAAAGTTAATTGCTGCAAATAGTTTATTGTTAAGGTTGTTAAGGTATAAAGTTGCAAACAAGTTTATTGTTTAAGGTTTTTTCAGAATATACACCAGCTATCATCAGGCCAGGAATAGGTGTACAAGACCAATTTAATTTTACCTCTGGATTAAAAGTAACAGGCGGTAGAGCCATTTCAGCTTTGGGGTTAAATTTAACCCATTGGTTGTTCAAATAGAACATGGGTGGTGCAAGAGGATTGCAAGGAACACGCGTAGCATGATCGATCAAGATCCTGCTGCGGGGTTTCATGAAAAGGTGCGTAGTGTTGAGGATAACCGGTATGCTATCGAAGCAATCAAGTTGTGGTCGTATTTTAACAACGACTGGGGAACACTTTATCATATATATTACTTCGCCTCGTAAGATGGCGGAAACATCTGGTTGATGAAGGTAGGACCAAGCAAATTCTTCTGGGTTGCTATAAGCTAGACCGCTGAGGGTACGAAAATTATCCCATCTTAATAGACAAAGTTGATACTCAATCTCTTGTCGTAGTTGAGATAAAAGCATGCCAAGATGGTTTTCGAGTAAAACAAATTTTGAATTGATATAGATCGATATATCGATGTCATGTGTATCTATTTTTTGTTAATAGTAAAAACCTAATTTTTGAGAACCCTTTATATATATATAAACACTCTATTTACAAAATATAAATATGTGAGGCTGGCCTTATAATAAGGTTTGCTTACAACACAGCGTACTTATTAATCTAAAAAGACAATTGGTCAAATTACAACTAAGGGTTCAAATTAAAAATTATGTACATAAATTTACAAAACTTTACATCTATAGATAACAGACTTGTTATTCAACTTATTGTTGTACAGTTAATTTATATGATTAAATTTTATGAATAAATATGATGATTTATTATGCCTAATGAGTCAAGAATTATGTTTTCAGACAGTATGCGGATAAATTCTTGGTCTACACCGATCTTGTCGAAGAATTGTTTTGTTCTTTCTGGTATAGCCCCCCTCGAGCCAAACCACAAACCGTACACGACATAGTTTCTGTCTCCGTGAGAAGCTCTAAAATGTTCTTTATAATAACTAATGCTCTTTTCGTAGATACTTCTCTTTTCCTCGTGTACTTTGTCAGCTTGGTCAATGTCGTTTGTCGTATCTGACAGTAGGATCAATTATAAGAGCAGATTTATTGTCGGGCTGAAAAGCTACTATGTCAGCATATCTGGAAGAACCTTCCGAATCTATTGAGTACACCTCATCATAACAAATATACTTTTTCTCCTTGAGTACTTCCGCGATCTTATGTTAACATTGTGGTGGCGCCTAGTCACCAGAAGCATGTTTTGTGGGCATTTTCCAAGCACATGTGCTGGAGTTTCGTTCTCTCTGCCACATTTGCGACAGAGGGTCCCAACATCTCCTGATGACTGATAGCCAGGCACAGCTCTCAAAGGGGCGTAATTAACATTAAGTTTTATAGAGTTAGACCATTCAGATCCCGTAAGCACTTTATGGTCCCAAATATATTTGTTACAAGTAGGGTAATCTTTAAAATGCTGCACGCCAACTCCCTGCCACTTACATTTGGCCCATTCGTCAAAACTCTTTTCACGCAAACTTTGGCGGATCTTTTTTACGTTAATATCTCCACTCGGGTCATCTTCTAGTTCTAGTCTTTTAAAACACTCTTTAACTTCCTCGTCGTAGTTGAAAATATCTTGAAATAGAGCATCGGGAATTGTACTAAGCTTCTGAGCTATACTGAGATGTTGTAGCGGAGCTTCCCAGCTGCATCTTAATAAACCAAGTCCACGGTAACGACGAGGCGAGTATAGCATAGCAGTGTTGGTATTAGCAGGAAGTCCAACTATAGCTTTAGTACTTCTTCTTATGATGACATCTATTCCTTCCAATAGGGGTTTCGGTAGTTTCGTCAGAGGCGCAGTTGAAGGGGATACGTCAATGCAGGGAGATATACTGGTTTAGTATATTTAGCTTCTGGTCAGGCTTCAATAGATCAGATGTTGTTAACTTATGTTAACTTATGTTGTTTACTTATGTTGTTCTTTATGTTTTCGTGAAGCTTTCGAATTGAATCTTCGTTACAAACAAGCTCCCCTGAGTAAGTACAACCAAGATATTTGATTGTCTCGCCCTCATCTGCTGACTCAATTTCACCGCCGTCCTCTAACTGTAAATATCGCTTTTGTAGGTTTCCATCTTCAACTACAAACGCTGTGCTCTTCTTAGGGTTTACTCGAAGTCCGATTTCACTCAACCTTCTCTGTATGCCGTCAATTATTCTTTCTGCAGCAAATATACTGCATGCTGTCACGGCTTGATCGTCAGCAAAACCAGTCAATATCAAACGATCTTTACCTTCCGAAAGCTCGTATCCTAAAGTTTTAGCAACTTGTGGGTCACAGAATTCTTTGAAAATGTGGTCAATAGCAATATTAAAAAGGGTACTCGACATTGGTCCACCCTGAGGCACACCTCTGGAAACAGCTATAGGAGCCGTTTCTTTCAAGCCTAGTGAAACATTGATGGTATTATTGCATAGTAATGCTTCTATGCTGCTAACTAGGTCTGATGAAACGCCTTCTGATTTTAGAGTATTAATGACATGCGTATGACCAACATTGTCAAATGCTCCTGTGACGTCAAGAAAAACAACAACGGCGGTTTTATTCTTGGTTTTAGCGTCTAAAAGAACGGCATTTATAAGCCTGGCGTTTATGTGACATCCCGGGAGACCTTTTACGAAGCCTCGATGGCTTGGATGAAAGGATACTTGCCTTCTTAATTCGGCATCCAACACCTTTTCTATAATCCTTCTGAGGATTGAGTACATCGTAATAGGTCTCCAAGATGACATGCTGTTCACCTCTCCTTTTCCCTTATAAATTAGAACTGTACGTCCTTTCCGAAGTGGTTCAGGAACGTATGAAAATTTTAAAATAATCTCTATAATAGTTTTTATTATATGGTAAATATTGAGACTTTTTACAGTTCTGATTAAAACACCATCAGGTCCAGGAGATGTGTCGAGCGATGTTGATTTGACTGCTTTATGAATGTCGCTCATTTTCACTGATATTACATTAGGTTTTGACGCTTTATTATCATAGTTCTCACGCACGTTGTCATTTTTCTCTTCAAAAACGGATTTATAGTGCTCTTTTACTTTACTTAAATTATTAAATTATTACTTAAACAGGGCCTTGTTTTGGTTTGTTCGAGTCCATAACATTATTAACAACTTTCTTTCGCCTATTGTAATAGTTGTATTGAGCCACTTCGTACTGATATTGTTGTTGGCGTTTTTCTCTAGCGGCTTTGTTGGCTCTTTGAGGATTAGATGATTTACTGGCACCTTTTGTACTTTTGGAGGTTTTATTTTTCCTGCGCATTCTATAATAACGCGCGGCGGGATGCTTGGGACCAGGTAAATCGTCGTTAGCCTCTTTAAGAAACTGTATCAAGTTGCTAACAGTTTGGTCGATTTCTTCGCGATGTTCAATAAAACGATCTGTATCGAGTGTTAAGTATTCTTTAAATTTATTCGCCCAGTCGTTAATTTGGTTGGTTACACTCTCTTTGATGTCAATTTCAGATCTACTTTTAGATTTAAGTAAACTATCAAGCTTTGTCTCGTTAGCTTTAACTACATGTTTTTTAACTACATGGGTATTTAAGCCCCTTACGTTTTTGAAAGAAAGGCCACAAATGTTGCAAATTACCTCATTATTTATGTCATTGTTTGTACTAGTACTGGGTTGAGGGTTTACATAAGGTTCAGCGTTATTATCAATATTATTACTATTGCTCTCAGTACTAGGTGAATTTATTGTTGTTGGTGGAGAATTCGCTACAGTATGCAGATCAGGAATATTTTCCACTTGCTCATTATTTGTTGTCATTATTCTATTAGAAGGTTGTTGATTGATACGCGTTATTCTGCTGATGTCAACAGATTTCCCTTTAATAGAACCGTCCTCTAAATAGTGCTGGGTGTTCCGTAGTATAGCCCAAAAGCATGCATAATTGGGTTTCTTGCAGGAGGGGAAGTGCGAACGCTTTTGTTGAACCGTTTACCAAGATCATGTCGCTATTATACAGGTCCGAATGATAGATGTAGGCGGGGCCTTCGTATAAAACGAGGAAGGAATCCCGAGTACAAGAATCTGAGATAGACGGGTTCCAAAAAATATGACCCGCGTCAGGGTCAAAAGCATAACCGGTAGCGTAAGGATAACGGTAACCAGAGTTCATTATGAGTTCTGCATGATCAATGTCGACCTTGACTGAGGAGGACCACAATGATATCTTGTAGGAACGTTTTAACACCAACTGGGCATAGTGAATACCTTTGTAAGTGGTAGAACGTCCGTTGCAAGTACCGTCTGCAGAAATTGTACCAATTTCCGTGACATGATGATGGGTGACGCTATTTACTTTATTATGCTTTAATAATGTATTCATTAGGGAGATAGAACCTGTTTGGTGTAAGCGGTGACATTTGTCCCGACTAATTGAATAAATTTGGTTATCCTCAAAGCCATTATTAATCATGGACATATGAGAGTGCATGCCACAATGGAACGCTAGGGTGCTAAATTCTATTAGGCAGCCTTCAACTGTGATTGATTATATCATAGGTCTTTTTGGATAACAATTGTATGACGATTTGTGTCATATTAGTTTCAGAAGAGACATGATTACAAGTTTGTGTTTGGGATAAGGATAACGGTTCTAATTTCGTGTGGATATTAACACAATCATAACCGATGATTGAGCCCGTCATTTCCGAAGAGGGGTGACCATCACAATAAAAAGATAGAAGGAGAAAAACAAAATGTTGAAAGATTATAGATGCCATTGAGAGGAAGAGAAGAGAGAGACAGAGAGTTATAATATAACACAAAATACAAAAAATTTTAAATCAATAGTAAAACATATAATATGTTTTAATTTATAAAACTTTCCTACCCAATATCTAATTAAATAAATAAATAATAATCAAGGGTTTGGGAAAACGGTCGAAACTTTCAAAACCAACCTATGAAACAAAAGGTTAAAGTTATGAAATACTTATAAAACTAATAAATCCAATTAAACGAATGTGTTTATATACTTATAGGGTTTTTTCTAGGATTATATTTCTTTAATCGGCCAATATGAATTATATCTTTTTTATTTGGGCCTAGTTTTGTGGGGATGTGAATTTCATAATTCAGATCAGATAGGACGCGAGTAATTTTGTAAGGTCCGAGGTATTTTGGGGCCAGTTTAGGGGAAATACCTGGTCGAATGGCACTATTTTCTAATAATACAAGATCGTTAATTTTAAACTTTGAAAATTTGTGTTTGGTGTCATAGCGTTTTTTGTAAGTAAGTTGGTGCTGTTTAATAATATGTGGTACTGCCTTACGTACGTCTTCAAGTATTTTTAAAGAGTCCAAAACATTTTTATTAGTGTCCGGAGGAAGAAAGGATAAATCTAGGGGAAGACGAGGATGGTAGTTATATACTAAATAGAAGGGAGTGAAGCCATGAGCCGTATGAGGGGAAGTATTATAAGCAAACACAGCAGGTGCTAAGAAGGAAGACCACGTTTTTTGATGATTTGATGCAAAATGTCTTAATATTTGGTATAAGGAAGAATTAAATCTTTCCGTTTGACCTTGAGATTCCGGTCTCGCGGCACAAGAAAATATTTGGTCCACATTAAGTGCAGATAGCAAACTTTTTACTACTTCTGCAGTAAAAGTAGTGCCTCTGTCTGAAGATACGATTCTCGGAATACCAAATGTGTGAATAAATTCGAGCAAAAATTTTGTTGTTGCTTTCGCATCCGCTGATGTGGTAGCTTTAGCGATTGCGTATTTAGTTGTAACGTCAGTGGCAACTAAAATATATTTCTTACCGTAGGAGGAAGGTAAGGGGCCGATAAAATCTATGACTATGTGACCAAAAACTTCGCCTGTGACCGGTAATGGTTTAAGTTTACCTACTTTGCCTGTTTTGTCTTGTTTAAAAATTTGACAACTGTGGCAAGATTGGACATAATCCGTGACATCTTTAAGTATGGAATCCCAATAATATTTAATTTTTATTTTTTGTAGTGTTCGTTTTACTCCAAAATGACCACTGAGGGTGTGATCATGGTAAGCTTTCAAGACGTCGGGACGTAGTGATTTAGGAACCACCATTAATTTACGTTGTTCGTAAGGAGTAAAATATTTAAAATATAAAATATCATTTTCAATTAGATATGAACGGGATTTCCGTACTGTTTTAGAGTCGAGTGATTCTGGGGCTAGGAGTGCTCGATTAATAGCAAATAGTTGTGGGTCTTGTTTTTGTAAAAGAGATATATTTACTAGGGAAATTTTAAATATATGTTCATCGAAAGAGAGATCCGCGACCGATTTATCTACAGGATTACGTGACAAGGCATCCGCATGAATCATTTGTGCGGATTTTTTATGTTTGATAACAAAATCAAACTCAACAAGTTTCATGGCTAATTTATTTAAGCGTGTATTTGGTTGTTTAGTTTTCTTATCGAATTGAAGAGCGGCGTGGTCATTATAAACAGTTATATGTTTCTGGAATAAGTATGGACGCCAATAGTTTAGGCAATATACAATGCTTAATAGTTCTAATTCTGAAACACTCCAGTTTTCTTCATTACGGGTTAGTTTGCGTGATAAATAGCACACGGGGTGCCTTTTGCCTGTTTCAGGGTCAATTTGGGTTAGAAGTCCGCCAATGCCAACGCGACTTGCGTCAGTCCAGACTTCAGTTATTCTATCCTCATTAAAATGGGCTAGAACTGGGGGATTAATTAATGCGGATTTAAGGTTTCTAAAGGATAACTCATGGGTGTTTGTCCATATCCACGTAGGAGATGTGGTAAGGGAGATAAGTGGGGCCACGATGTCAGTATATTTAGGGATAAATTTACGGTAATAGGAAGTTGTTCCTAGGAAGGATTTTAATGATTTTACTGTTGTCGGTGTGGGAAATTCTGAAATAGCGGCGACTTTATCTGGATTAGGTTCAATGCCTGAGGGGGGGATATTACGTGTCCTAGAATATTTATTTTATTATAACCAATACGGCACTTAGATGTTTTGAGTTTAATATCGTGTTTTTCTAAAATTTGAAATAAAATTTCTAAATTAGCGATATGAGCTTCAAATGTTTTGCTAAACGAGACCAAATCATCTATGTATATGATTAAGGATATATAGAGGAGGTGATTAAAAATTTGAGTCATGCTTCTTTGATACGCATTAGGCGAAACCTTGATTCCAAATGGCAACGGGTAAATTGGAATAGACCACGGTGAGTTATGAAAGCAGTAAGATGACGATCTTTTGGGTGGATAGGTTATTGGAAGAATGCTTGATTAATATCAAAGCAAGAAAAGTATTTGGAACCTTCCAACGTATCAAAGATAGTTTGCGAATTGGGAATGTGTCAGCATCTAATTTTGAATTTAATTTTGAATAATTTACTACCAGTCTTTTATCGGTAGTGTCTTTCTTTGAGACTAAAAAACAAGGACTGGAATAAGGACTAACAGAGGGTTCGATGACACCTGATTTTAATAAGTCGTCAATTTGTTTATCTAATATTTGGCGTTCCGCGAGGCTTAATCGATAAGGGGGCGAATGGACAGGTGTGTCACAATTTAAATGAAATTTGTAGGGAGGCAATTTTGCTTCATTAAAATCCGTTGAATGCTTAGCAAATATATGTTTATAACGATTTAATAAGTTATATAGTTGTAAATATTCTTTTTGAGGTAGGTCTGGGTTAATATCTATGGGTTTTCCAGATAAATCGGTTAATATAGGGTAATTAGTAAAATTTGAGCTTGAAAGGTTTGACTGCGTTAAAGGTCTCGGGGGATTTACTTTAATAGATTTAATCGTTAAATCAGCTGCTCTTCCGCGTAGGGATGTGGATTTTATGTTTCCGATAATTGTATTTTTAAATAAATGTTTTGTTTTTAGGGAAGTATTATATAGTGTTATGGTGGGTCTTTTTAAATTTAAATTGGAAGGATATAATCCTTTTGTATTAAGGAGTTTTGTGTCAGGGAAAAAGGACACAGGACCAGGATGTTTCATAGAAAATGAGACTGGAGCATAAATTCTTGTATGAGGAGGTATGCTAACGTCTAAATCTAGGTAAACTGGTACAGTCTCATTAGGAGTACTGATACTTGAAACTTTGTTACCTAAGCGAGAAGGCTTGAGAACAACCTTGTGGGACCTATTTTCTTTGTATAATAAAAAAATAAAAAGAAAACATGGTATCGCGTAAAAGAGTGAGGAATAAATTGGGCTGAATGATAATGAGGGAGTGGGGAATGTAAAAGTATTAATAGAAGACGTAGTAAGACGAAATAAAATAGGAAAATGAGGAGATTGAGTTGGAAAAAGAAAGAAAAAGAAATAAAGAAGGACAATAATAAAGAAAGGATATAATGAGAAAATTTCTTGGGGCCAGACGGATCGAAGTAAGTTAGGCTTAGGGATAGAGTCAATATTATTTAGTTTTGGGACCTGACTCTTTGTATTAGAGTTTGTTAGTTTCAGTTTTGAAGTTTCATTAAAAGGTACTTTGACCAAAAGGGAATTCGGAGAAGTTAAGGTCAAAATATCGTAGGGAAAGGAGAGCACTGCCTTAAAAGAACTAAGGAAATCAGTGCCTAAAATAAAATTAGAGGATAAATTAGTTATGACATATAATTGGAAAATAAATAATTCATTATTTATTTTTATACTGGCTGAGGTAGCACCTATAACATCTAGTTGTGCTCCATTCACAGCAGTTATATTAATATGAGGGTAAGGTTTTATGTCATTAATAGATACTAAGGAAGCATCGATACAGGATATTGTTGCTCCTGTGTCGATCAACGCCGAAACTTCTTTATTGTTATAAACTATGGGAATAGTGGGAGGTTTTGAAGGACCATTTTGTGAATAACATGTTGAAAGAACAGTGGTAGTCTGTTCTTTATTTGTTAGGTTTGTCGATCCGTCAATATGTCGTGACTTGCCTGACCCCGTAGGAATTAGTTTTTTGATCGGACAAGGTATTTGGGACATTTTTGGGCCGTATGATTATTATTAAAACATAGTTGACATTTAAGGGGTGTTCGGTAGTCTGAAGGGGAAAATCTAGACGTCTTGGAAGTCGTTTTCATTCCATTATTATTAGGAGTAAAGGATGGGGTCTCTCTAGTATGAGAATAATAAGTACGGGGATTTTTTTGAAAATTATTTTGTCGAGGAGGATTATAGGCAGTCCTAGTGGGATTTACATAATTTGGGTTTTTAGTAGAGGTATTTTGATTTTTGAAATTGCGTGAAAACCGTATATTATTTGCTGAAACACGTGGGGAAATAGGGGGTGGGCGAATGGTTAATTTATTAACTTTATCATTTAAATTATTAATGGATTGTACTAATTCTTTATGAAATGTACTTTTTGTGGTAACATTTGACCTATATTTCATTATAAAGTTATCTCCATTGAATCTTTCGATATGATTGTATAAATCGTTTAATGAAATAATTTGAAACAAGGAAAGTCTTTCATAAACTTTGGGTTGAACACCTCGTAAAATGTACTGAATTATTTGTGGTTCCGGCATGTTGGGGTTTAATTGATAGCATAAATCTATTATGAAATCCGCAAATTCTCTTAGTTCTTGGTTAGGACTTTGGGTTGCGTTATTTAATTTTAATTGTAGCATAAATTCAACATGTTGAGAAATGTAAGCTTTTTTAAATTGTCTACATAATTCGTTCCAAGTGAGGGGATTATAAGTGGAAGTGTATTGTCGAGTCAAGTTATCATAAAATTTAGAAGCAGGTCGGGAAAGGTAAGCAGGGAAAATTGTTAACATTTGATCCTGAGACCAATTATTAATTTTACTGGCGCGTATAAAATGAATTAAAAAGTCTTGAGCGTCCTTAGAATCTCCTTTAAATATTGGAGGTTGTACAAAAGGAAGACGAGTAGTTGCATTTATGGCAGGGGAAGTTGTAGTAGGGCTGGGGGTGGTGTCTTTAGGTTTGTCCGAATTACCTAGTTGAATAACATTTTGATCTTTATGACCATTTGGATATTCGGTATCTGTGGGAGGATTATAGTAATTATGCGTAGAGGTGTTTGCAAAAGGTGAATACGGGTAATAACTGTAAGGAGGGACATAAGGGTTATTATTATAAGGATAATGTTGTCCGTATGTAAAATTTGGTCTAGGTATTGAAGGGTTATAGGAAGGTGTTATAGAAGTAGTTGTGGTTATTGGTGTTGTCGTTGTTGTTACCGTAGTTGTAGTGGTACTTAAAGTTGTAAAAGGAGCATGTAATTTGTTGGGTAAAGTAGTAACGGGGGGCAAGGGAGCAATATCTTCGGCCGTCTGTTCATTTTTTGAAAGACGTATTGCCCTTTCCCGGAGAACAGAAAGAGTGCCTTCGACCGATAAACCGCGAAGAAGTGCAGAAACTAGATCCGTTTCTGTCATATTAGCTATTTCTTCCGGGGTAGCAGAAAATGGAAGATGAGGGAATTGCATTTTTGAAAAGTTAATAAAATTTGAACAAAAAAACTGAGACTTGGCTTGCGAGAAGTGGAAAAGGCCGGATGCCTTCACCAGTGTAACAACTGTGGTTATTAAAATAAGATGAAATATTAAAAGGGAATAAAATATAAATGACTAATTAACAAATGATGAATAAATATATTCTGTTTAACAATTCACAATTTATGACTATATATTTATATAATTATTCAAGTTAATAATGTTACTATTAAATTATACTAATTAATAATATTTTAATTTATTATAATTATTATTCTATTCTATTGATTCTACTATTATAATTAAGGTACCTGATAAATCTGTAGTTTTCTGGTGGACTGAGATAATATTATATATTTAATATTATATTATTTATTTTTATATTAATATTATATATATATACAGTGATAACTGTGTGGGACAGTTTTCACTGTATTACATGAAGGCGGTAAGCATGGCAAACACGAACTGTGGCGGAGCTCAGTTCATTAAGTCCTCTTCCTCTTCGCTTTCTAATGCCTCATCGTCGCTGGGGACGACATTGAAAACTTTGTTGGACTGTCGTACTGGTTTTCACTTGAGGTGTAACTGTTGATCTGTACTGATTGAATTCTGAATGTGGAACTGACTGTCTCTTCCTGATGTGGGTCGTCTTGATGCAAAGTGTATTGTTATAAGTGTATTATATTATAATATTCACAATAATTTAATGACTATAGAAAAGTACGTTTTATTATTATATTATTTAATTATTTTAATTTATATTATAAATTATTCGTTCTATCAGATTCTACTTTCTAAATGGATCCCTGATATTTTGGTGATGTTGCAAAGAGTTCCTTAGTTTGTTGATTATTGTTACAACCGTGGTTATTAAAATAAGATAAAATATTAAAAGGGAATAAAATATAAATGACTAATTAACAAATGATGAATAATATTTCTGTTTAACAATTCACAATTTATGACTATATTTTATATAATTATTCAAGTTAATAATGTTACTATTAATTATACTAATTAATAATATTTTAATTTATTATAATTATTTTCTATTCTATTGATTCTACTATTATAATTAAGGGTACCTGATTAAATCTGTAGTTTCTGGTGGACTGAGAATAGTTGTTGGAAGATGTCACTGTTTGAACTGTTGGATCTATGTGAGTACTAATGTTGGACTGACTTTCTTGTCATTGGGAATCCTTTTATATGTTAAAGAGTAATTAAGTAAATGTGTTTATTTTGTCTATTTTCCCCGAGGGTAAATCCGGGTTTTTTTAGAATGAGATTTGCTTTCACATTTTTGTGAATAATTATGTTACTATCCTAACAATTCAAATATAATAGGACGCCTGATTATTGAAGTGTATGTAGTCCAAAGAACTGTCTCTATGGATTTTAAGACGAAACTGTGTCTTATGGTGGCTGTAACTTAACTGATATTTGTAAATTATATTCATAAACTTTTATACTTATTTAGTCAATAACAAACAAAGTAATTTGTGTTGATAATTGCAATTTCTTTAGGGGTATATTTGTTTTGAAGTACTTTCTAAAATTATCCCTTCATACAACCTAATAATTGTATTTATTGATGAAGGAAAACAGTGTAAACTGCCACATATCAATACTAGAAATGCTACCTCTAGGCCTTTAGAGCTAGTGCACTCTGACGTGTGTGGGACAGTTTTCACTGTATTACATGAAGGCGGTAAGCATGGCAAACACGAACTGTGGCGGAGCTCAGTTCATTAAGTCCTCTTCCTCTTCGCTTTCTAATGCCTCATCGTCGCTGGGGACGACATTGAAAACTTTGTTGGACTGTCGTACTGGTTTTCACTTGAGGTGTAACTGTTGATCTGTACTGATTGAATTCTGAATGTGGAACTGACTGTCTCTTCCTGATGTGGGTCGTCTTGATGCAAAGTGTATTGTTATAAGTGTATTATATTATAATATTCACAATAATTTAATGACTATAGAAAAGTACGTTTAATTATTTATATTATTTAATTATTTTAATTTATATTATAAATTATTCGTTCTATCAGATTCTACTATTCTAAATGGATCCCTGATATATATTTGGTGATGTTGCAAAGAGTTCCCTTAGTTTGTTGATTATTGTTACAACTGTGGTTATTTAAGAAATGTAAAAAATATAAAAAAAAGTATAAATTATAAATAATTTATAAGTATATTATTTTCAAAACGTTTACAATTAATGACTATATATATAAATGATGTTTATATTATTTATATTATTTAATAATTTTAATTTATATAAAAAATTATTCAATTCTATGATTATACTATATAATGGATACCTAATATTTATTTGGAGAAGTTAAAAGAGTTCCCTTAATATGTTGATTTGTTGGACTGTCGTACTGGTTTTCACTTGAGGTGTAACTGTTGATCTGTACTGATTGAATTCTGAATGTGGAACTGACTGTCTCTTCCTGATGTGGGTCGTCTTGTTGCAAAGTGGAGTATTTCCGCTTCAGGCCACGGCGGTAAGGCGGAAGCATGGCGAACACGCACTGTGGCGGAGCTCAGTTCTGTAAACTTTGGTTATTATATAAAAAGGTATAAATTATAATGATTAATAATTTTATTATATTCAAATGTTCACAATTAATGACTATATTTTTTATAATTAATGAAGTTAATAATATTACTATTATATTATTAATTAATAATTTTTTAATTATTTTAATAATTTTTCGATTCTATTGATTCTACTAATAATAATATGGGTACCTGATTTTAATTTGTAGATTATAGGAATTCCTTTAATGTGTAGATTATGGTGGACTGATTGACTTGTTTTCACTCGAGGTATCACTTTTGAACTGTACTGTTTAATATCTGACTGTGGAACTGACTTTCTTGTCATTGGAAAAATCTTTTATATGTTAAAGGTAATTAAGTAAATGTGTTTGTTGTCTATTTTCCCCGAGGGTAAATCCGGTTTTTTTAGAATGAGATTTGCTTTCACATTTTGTGAATAATTATGTTCCTATCTGTAATAACCGTGGTTATCAATAAGACGAAATATTAAAAAGGGTATTAATTATAAATGATTAATAAATAAATGATTAATAAATATATTATATTCAACTGTTCACAAATTAATGACTATATTTTTATATAATTAATGAAGTTAATAATTTTACTATTAATTATATTAATTAATAAATTTTTAATTTATTTTAATAATTATTGGATTCTATTGATTCTACTAATAATAATTATGGGTACCTGATTTTAATCTGTGGATTTTGGTGGACTGAGACTTGTTATTACTCGAGGTGTCACTGTTGAACTGTTTGAGTTCTAATGTTAAGAAAAATAAAATTTAAAAATAAATCCCCTTATAAAATGATAGAACTTAGGCTAAATAAACAATTTTGTTTTGAAAGGCCGACCGTTGACAAGACCTAGTGCGAAAAGCGTGTAAAAAAAAGGAGCAAAATAAATCGACAAAAAACTAAATTATTGGAAGGAAAAGTTTATTTCTATAAAATTAATTGAAGTTCTGTCTTTTCCTGTTGGTTGTTTTGTTTCAAAACGGCGTATTTCCGCTTCAGACCACGGCGGTAAGGTGGAAGCATGGTAAACACGAACTGTGGCGGAGCCCAGTTCATGAGATCATCTTCCTCTTCGATGTCAAATTGCTCGTCGTCGCTGGGGACGACTTCGGAAACTTTGCCTTTTATATATATAAATCGTGGCATTCCTAATGACGAAAAATAGAATTGTAATTTTAGTTTTTAACAACAAAGGAAAACGAAAGACTAAGGAAGAAAAAGAATGAAAAACTAACGATTAAAGCACAAGTTATCACTGGTATAATATGTGTTAAAAGTAGTGAAGTTAGAAAATTTGTAATATTAGGTAATATATAGAATAGGTATATATTAACAATATTAAAGAAGAATTTCGTCAAAAGAAATAAGGAAATTAAACGAAAAGAAAGAATATAAAAGATGTTAGAAAGTTTATGATGGTGGTGATGGTGGGCGATTTTGGGGTGGATCTTCGGTAATAGGGGCCCGGGGCAAAACAGGAATGTCAGATTGTGAGGGGGGGCTCTGTTTGGGCATCATTTTGAGGATTAAATACTCAGAAGTTTTCGTACTCCATAGTGCTCGTAACAATTTAGTTCCCGAGCCTCCTTTTTTTAAAAAAAAATGGGCATTAATAAATAATTTTATTTGGGACCGGATGACCCCGATAACCCATAACTCACAGGATAGAGGAAAAATGTATTTCCATTGTTTTCCACCAGGTAAACCAATCAGAACCTGTAAGGTAATTAAAAATTTCGGAGAGACGAGAAGAGTAATCGCCTGTATTTTCTGACTCATGAATGACGTAATCATTGAGTCTAGTTGAAAAATCTTGTAACAATACAGAGGATTTAAAA
This sequence comes from Microvelia longipes, assembly GCA_018340805.1. NCBI lineage: Eukaryota > Metazoa > Arthropoda > Insecta > Hemiptera > Veliidae > Microvelia > Microvelia longipes. Next base: position 47,341,477 of record JACMZG010001911.1, on the reverse strand, counting down.
GGGAAAGTTAATTGCTGCAAATATTGTTTAAGGTTTTTTTCAGAATATTTGCTACCTATCATTAGGCCGGGAATAGGTGTATAAGACCAATTTAACTTTACCTCTGGATTAAAAGTAACAGGCGGTAGAGCCATTTCAGCTTTGGGGTTAAATTTAACCCATTGGTTATTAAAATAGAACATGGGTGGTGCAAGAGGATTGCAAGGAACACGCGTAGCATGATTGATTAAAATCCTGTTGCGGGGTTTCATGAAGAGGTGTGTAGTGTTTAGGATAACTGGAATGCTATCGAAACAATCAAGCTGTGGTCGTATTTTAACAACGACTGGGGAACACTTTATCATGTATATTACTTCGCCTCGTAAGATGGCGGAAACACCTGGTTGATGGAGGTAGGACCAAGCAAATTCTTCCGAATTGCTATAAGCCAGGCCGCTGAGGGTACGAAAATTATCCCATCTTAATAGACAGAGTTGATACTCAATTTCTTGTCGTAGTTGAGATAAAAGCATGCCAAGATGATTTTCGAGTAAAACAAATTTCGAATTTATTTAGATTGATATATCGATGTCATGAGTATCTATTGTCCGTTGATAGTAAAAACCTAATTTTTGAGAACCTTTTATGATAAATAGTGCTGGGTGTTCCGTAGTATAGCTCAAGAGCATGCATAATTGGGTTTCTTGCAGGAGGGGAAGCGCGAACGCCTTTGTTGAACCGTTTACCAAGATCATGTCGTTATTATACAGGTCCGAATGATAGATGTAGGCGGGGCCTTGGTATAAAACAAGGAAGGAATCCTGAGTACAAGAATCTGAGATAGACGGGTTCTTGTAGGAACGTTTTAACACCAACTGGGAATAGTGAATGCCTTTGTAAGTGGTAGAACGTCCGGTGCAAGTACCGTCTGCGGAAATCGTACCAATCTCCGTGACATGATGATGGGTGACGCTATTTAATTCATTATGCGTTAAGATTGTATTCATTAGTGAGATAGAACCTGTTTGGTGTAAGCGGTGACATTTGTCCCGACTAATAAAATAAATTTGGTTATCTTCAAAGCCATTATTGATCATGGACATATGAGAGTGGAACGCTAGGGTGCTAAATTCTATTAAACAGCCTTCAACTGTAATTGTATCATAAGTCTTTTTAGATAACAATTGTATGACGATTTGTGTCATGTTTGTTTCTGAAGAGACATGATTACAAGTTTGTGTTTGAGATAAAGATAACGGTTCTAATTTAGTGTGTATATTAACACAATCATAACCGATGATCGAGCCCGTCATTTCCGAAGGGGGGTGCCATCACAATAAAAAGGTAGAAAGAGAAAAACAATATATTGATAGATTATAGACGCCATGGAGAGGAAGAGAAGAGAGAGAGACAGAGATTTATAATATAACACAAAAATATAACAATTAAAATGTAAATCAATAGTAAAACATATATAATGTTTTAAATTAGAGTTTATGAAATAAAACTTTCCTACCAAATATCGTAACGAGATAAATTAAATAATATTTTGAGGGTTTGGGAAAACGGCCGTAACTTTCAAAACCAGCCTCTGAAACAAAAGGTTAAAGTAGTGAAATACTTACGAGGTCTGTCCCATAAATACGTATAAAATAACTATGTAAATCTTAGCAGGAATTGGAGAGACGAGACAGTGAGCTTCCCCCTCCACTAACAACCCAAGCAAGCCTGAGCTAGATGGACAGCGCCTCATGAGTCATCAGTCAGTATCTACAGTCAGTTGGTCCGACCCCTATCTTAATAACTCGTCGGCATGAAAATCTCTCATCAGCAGCGAATCAATATCTAATTTCTTGCTAAACTCGGCAAGAACGGTCGAGAAAATCATTAAGAATTAATGATTTTGTACGGAGAATATGCCTTGAAGGAACCAAAGGTCCACAAGTGGTTAAAGCGGTTTAAGAGAAGAACGAGAAGACTTCAAGGATGACCCTCGCACCGGACGCCCCACCACTTCGTCTTCTGACGAAAATGTGGATCGTGTTCGATCAACTGTCGTCAAAAATTGTCGATCGACAGTTAAAATGGCGTATGAACTAAATTTGTGTAAAATACAACTTACCTACAAGCACGGGTTGCTCGAGTCCGCCCGGAATTGGCTCGCGAAAAACTTTGGATCCTTCACCACGACAACGCTCCATCGCACACGTCATTGGTTGTACGCGAATTTTTGGCGCGCAACTTAACCACAGTCACTGACCAGCCACCATATTCACCCGATTTGGCTCCGTGTGACTTTATTTTGTTTCCTAAATGTAAAATTTTACTTCGAGGGCGCCATTTGGGGGACGTAGATGACATAAAAGGAGTGACGACGAGGCAGCTGAAGGGCCTGTAGAGGGAGAGTAGAGGACTTCGAAGGATATTTTCAACAATGGAAACGGCGTTGGACCGAGTGCGTTTTATCAGAGGGGGAGTCCTTCGAAAGGGACAAAATGTTATTCGATGATTAATTGTAAAATAAAATGTTAAGAATTATTATATGTATTTATGGGACAGACCTCGTATAAAACTAATAAATACAAAAAAAATCTAATCAAACGAATGTGTTTGTACACTTTTATGGTTTTTTCCTAGGATTATATCTCTTTGACCGGCCGATATGAACTATATCTTTTTTATTAGGGCCTGGTTTTGTGGGGATGTGAATTTCATAATTTAAATCAGAGAAGACGCGAGTAATTTTGTAAGGACCGAGGTATTTTGGGGCCACTTTAGGGGAAATACCCGGTCGAATGGCACTATTTTCTAATAAAACAAGATCGTTAATTTTAAATTTTGAAAATTTGTGTCTGGTGTCATAGCGTTTTTGTAAGTATGTTGGTACTGTTTAATAATATGTGGTACTGCCTTACGTACGTCCTCGAGTATTTTTAAAGAGTCCAAAACATGTTTATTAGTGTCTGGAGGAAGAAAGGATAAATCTAGGGGAAGACGAGGATGTAATTATACACTAAATAAAAGGGAGTGAAACCATGAGCCGTGAAAGGGGAAGTATTATTGGCAAAAACAGCAGGTGCTAAGAAGGAAGACCATGTTTTTTTGATGATTTGATGCAAAATGTCGTGAAATTTGATACAAAGATGAATTAAATCTTTCCGTTTGACCTTGAGATTCAGCACAAGAAAATATTTGGTCTACATTAAGTGTAGATAGCAAACTTTTTACTACTTCTGCAGTAAAATGAGTGCCTCTGTCTGAAGAGACGACCCTCGGAATTCCAAAGGTGTGAATAAATTCGAGCACAAATTTAGTTGTAGCTTTTGCATCCGCTGATGTGGTAGCTTTAGCAACGGCGTATTTAGTTGTAACGTCAGTGGCCACCGTCCTCACCTTTAATGCTTAGCTTAGGCAAAGGCCTAAAATCTTTAGGTGGAGCCATTTTTCTCGTCGCCAATGTAAAATCTAATAAAACACACTATATATATGAGCAAACACTTCTATTAATAATATAAAACTCCAAGTCATATACAAAATCACACTCCCCACAGACATACCATAAAAACAAAACTTCCCCCTTTTCTTCTTTTTCTTCTTACATATTTTCGATAGTAAACAGTCATACACTTGACAGACAGCCGCTTCATCATTCACACATCCTACACATTTTTTAAATGACAGTCAGCTTCGTTAAATAATCATAGACTTACATTTCCTTTCTTCTTGTTTTCTTAATTCCAATGCAGCAATTTTGTCTTTTCTTTCCTTGGCTGTGTCAGTCTCGATGATTTGGTACAATTCATCATCTCTTTTCTCTAGGCAATGTAAAAGCTCATGTTCTTCTAGGAGAACTTCAATTCTATATTTCCAGTTATCAAAATTTGTTCCATTAAGCAATGGAAACCGATCTTTTTCCATTTCCATCCTTCTTTTTAATAAAAGATTCTTATTTAAAACAAAAAAATCTTTTGTTTTCGACAGAAAAATTACGACTTGACACTTTATTTTCAATTTAATTTCTTCTTGAATTCTACTTTCTGCGAGGATTAGTATCCTTTACTCTTCTGCTACCATAATAGTAGGGCTATTGTAGACAGAGTATGAAATTCAATATTAAACACTTATATTAAAACTAGGTGTTCATTGTTAGAAATTTAGAATCATACTAAATTAATTTGTCCAAATGGTTCAACATATTGTGACATAATTTCATATTCAGGCTTTTCATATGTTGATACAGCTGAGTTCATACTACTTGAATTCATACTGGTCTCGCGGCACAAGAAAATATTTGGTCTACATTAAGTGCAGATAGCAAACTTTTTACTACTTCTGCAGTAAAATGATGTATTTTTTACCGTTAGAGGAAGGTAATGGACCGATAAAGTCCATTACAATGTGACCGAAAATTTCGCCAGTGACAGGTAATGGTTTGAGTTTACCGACTTTGCCGGTGTTATCAGGTTTAAAAACCTGACCACTGTGGCAAGATTGATCATAATCTGTGACATCTTTAAGGAGGGATTCCCAATAGTATTTAATCTTTATTTTATGTAATGTTCGCTTAATTCCAAAGTGACCGCTGAGAGTGTGATCATGGTAAGCTGTCAGGACGTCGTTACGTAATGATGTCGGAACAACTAGTAATTTGCGTTTCTCATAAGGAGTAAACTGATTAAAATATAAAATACCATTTTCAATTAAGTACAAACAGGATTTCCGTGCAATTTTAGGGTTGAGAGAATCCGGAGTAAGATTCGCCCGATATATTGCAAAAAGTTCCGGGTCTTGTTTTTGTAAGAGAGAAATTTTGACTAAAGAAATCTGAAAAACATGTTCATCAAGGGATAAGTCTGACACTGTTTTATTTACAGGATTACGGGATTAAAGCATCCGCATGTATCATATGAGCGGATTTTTCATGTTTTATAACAAAGTCAAATTCAACTAGCTAGTTATAATTTGATATAATGCTGATCTAGTATCTTAAAGATCTAACACCTCAGCTAGAATAAGTTATAAATATGAGTACTTTGGTTAAACACGTTGTATTTGTTCTTAATATTTCATTGTGACAACTTGTTAAGTGTATTAATAAAGTTTAGTATTTTTTAAAAAGTGACTACGTGTAGTTAATACCAAAACTGGCGCAGTCTGTAGGACTGGTTAATTGGTTGTGTAATTATTGTAAGTAATCGATTGATTTCCAATCAATTTTGATTTCAATCATTAATAACCAGACGAACTTAAATCCAGTGAAGTGTTAAAACTTTTACCCGACAATTAATCGCTAATTGTTGTACCAAGAAGAACAGAACATATAGGACAGCATCGCCGAAAATTCTGGAACTTCTTTAGATTTTAGAAGATGGTTAACCTCAATCGCAGTAGCTTAGCAGTCATCTACATCTTAGTATTAGTAGTACTTTCGTAAGTCATAGAATTTTATTGAAACAAAAATATATTGAATAGAGTGCATATTGTTTTAGAATATATAAAATTCATAAAAACAAAGAATAATTAATAAAACTTAATTAACAAAAGATATTAGACAAACATCGCTAATATCTCTGAGTTAATATAATAAATAAATCATATTAATATTAATAATATAATAAAATAATACATAATAGTATAGATAAAATCATTGTATAAATACAATAAATATTGATAGGTATTTATGAACGATCTATCAGATCTATTTAGTGGATTTAATTTAAATATTGAAGTTCAAATTAATAATTATAATAATTTAAACCAGGCATCTAATTTATCAGGAACTAATATTGCAACCATGCCTGTCGATTATCAATTACTTAAACTGTATCTTGATTCCATCCCACCATATGATGGTAATCCTCACACTTTAACAGTATTTTTGAATAATGCCAATAATTTAATAGCTCAATTTGTTACGACTGATAACACTGTTATAAATAATTTTATTTTGAGAGCTTTGTTGGGAAAGCTAAAAGACCGAGCTCTTATACTCGTAGGATCTCGAACTGAGCTTAACTCTTGGGACGAAATTAAAGACTTATTATTAAAATCCTTTGGTGACCAAAGAAATCTTGAGTGCCTTATTCAAGATTTACTTGTCCTAAGACCAAAAAAGGATGAAACACCATATAAATTTGGTGAAAGGTGCCAAGATGCCAGGAGTTTAATAAACTCAAAATTAAACTCAATGGACGAGATAGATGCTGCAGAGAAATTGATTAGAATGAAAAGTTATAGTGATTTAGCTTTAAGAACTTATATTAGAGGACTTCCTCTTGCTCTGCAAACTAATATAAGACTTAGAGACCCCGATTCCCTTGAAAAAGCCATGAGTCTGGTGATAGAAGAAAATAACTTTTTCTATGCATCAAGACAATGTAACACACTTAACTTTTCAACCTATACTCCTTTACCCAGGATAACACCCTGAAGTAATCAAACCGCCCTATAAACAAAACGCATATGCCTAGAATACCTTTCCAATACCCTAACCTTCCCGGTCCTTCATATTATAATCAAAGATATCAACATCATCAGGTTCGGCCAAATTTCCCGAACAATGCACAAAATATACAAAGACCTACCCAGCATATAAACCCGCAAAATTTTCAACCTAGGCCCATGTCTCAAAATATTAACTTGAGACAACATCATAATGCATATAACCCTCAAAATAAACCATCAAATCAGTTTACCCCAACTCCTATGGATATTTCCACTAATACTAGACTCTTTACGCAGAACATTACTGGCTTGCCAGACAATACTGAAACTCCTTTAACGTACAACAACTATGACAATTACTATTATCAAGGAGAATATTCAGGATACGACACGCTAACGTTTGATGATAATTCCTCGTACGAAAATGACCACAAAATAACTTAGAAAATAATTTTCAAAATTTATGTTTAGACCCAGTAGTCATTCAAAGCCCTGAAAATTCAATTTTAACACCTCAAAATTCCAGTAATACAGATAATTCTTTTTTTCCGGGAATCAGCCTCTCAGGAGAAGAAGAGTTAATAAAAGTTAATTGCTATCTGGAAGACCTACCATACATTAATATTCCAGAATTAAACGCAAAATGTTTAATAGAAACCGGCAGTGCAAAAAGCCTTTTAAAACCAGAAATTTTACCCAACTTGCATTTTTAAAAAGAAATTCAAAATTCAAACTGCTCACGACACATCAATACACGACGATATTGCTGAAATTCCTATATTTCCATCCTTAGAATTACCAAACCAAAACCACACATTTTTCTTATTTAATTTTGATAACAATTTTGACGGAATAATTGGGATTGATTTAATAAAAAAATTAAATGCTAGTTATATATATGGCAAAAAATACTTGATTACACCTAGGACAAAAATACCTGTAATATAGGGTAATAACGTGCCTACATTAATGACCTACTCAATCCCGCCTAATATACAAAAATTTATTAAGATACCGGTCAATACAAAATCTGGCTTAGGAATCCTGTCACATTTAAAGATTAAAGAAGGCGTAATAATGCCGGAAGCTTTAGTTAAAATAGATAACTTCTACGCTATGACAAGTATATTTAATTATAATGACAAAACCGAAGTATTAGAACTCATAAAACCCCTAATAGTAGATTTAATCAAAGACGAAGACACAGAACTTTTACCCAAAATAGGTTGTAATAATATCAAAATCAATGATAACGACGAACAACAAAAAATGAATCTCCAGAAGCTTAGATTATCTCATTGTAATCAAGAAGAAAAAATAGCAATGGAAAATCTTTGTTATAAATACCGAGATATATTTTATTGCGAAGGGACACCACTTACATTTACTAACGCAATCAAACATGAGATAAAACTAACTGACGATACATCGATCCACTCAAAACTCTATAGATACCCTCCTATTCATAAACAAGAGGTAGAACAACAAATAAATAAAATGTTAGAACAAGGTATCATTTGACATAGTAATTCCCCTTACTCTTCTCCAATTTGGGTAGTTCCCAAAAAATTGGACGCCTTCGGGGCTAAAAAGTGGAGAATTGTGGTAGACTACCGGGCTCTTAACTTAAAAACGGTCGATTTTAAATACCCGATCCCACAGGTCCATGACATTTTAGACAGATTAGGGAGAGCCATGTATTTTACTACACTAGACCTTGCTAGCGGCTTTATGCAGGTAGAGATTAATCCCGAAGACATTCCTAAAACTGCCTTTTCAACTGACAGCGAACACTTTGAATTTTTAAGAATGCCTTTTGGTCTTAAAAGTGCCCTTCCACTTTCCAAAAAAATATGAACAACGTATTGGCAGGACTAATCAATCGAATATGTATGGTATACATCGATGATATCATCATATTTTCGACTAATCTAACAGAACACATAAAAAACTTAGAATTAGTTTTCGAACGACTTAAAAAGTACAACTTAAAAATACAATTAGACAAATCCGAATTTATTCAGACAGAAGTTAAATTTTTAGGCCACATAGTAACTCCACACGGTGCTAAAGCAGATCCGGAAAAAATAAAGGCCATCAAAAAGTTTCTAATCCCAAAAACACCACGTGAAATAAAAAGCTTTCTTGGACTTTTAGGATATTATATAAAATTTATACCGAACTTCAGCAAAATAACAAAACCCTTAACGCAATGTCTTAAAAAACACAATAGAATTGACTTAAAAGACTCAGCTTACATAAACTGCTTTAAAACATGTAAAAACCTGCTGACTAATGACCCCATACTACAATACCCTGACTTTAATAAAGATTTTATCATAACAACAGATGCAAGCGACTTTGCTATCGGTGCAGTTTTATCACAAGGCAACATTCCAAAGGATAAGCCCGTGGCTTACGCTTCTAGGACTTTAAACGAATCCGAGTGCAAATACAGCACTATAGAGAAGGAATGTTTAAGTATTGTTTACGCTTGTAAGACTTTTAGACATTATATTTTTGGTAGGAAATTTAAAATTTACACAGACCACAGACCACTAACTTGGTTGTTTAACCGAACCGAACTCGAAACTAGTAAGATGGAGACTACGCCTTGAAGAGTATGACTATGAAAATACAGAAAGGTTCCAAAAGACAAATGCAGAACGGTTTATCAGAATTAAAAATCACGCTATGATAACGAATCTATCGCGGACACAGCTGACAGTACTCATAATAATGTTGGAGACAGTAACTTTAACGCCGCTGAATATCTAAGAACATTTTGTGAAAACCTAAATGAACACCTTGACGATAATAACGAAGACAATAACCAACAAATGATCAATGAACTAAACAATACTCAAAACGAACAACCTAATAACTCTATGATGTCAGTAGACGAAAATAGCGAAGCCTTAGAAACACAACATACTTGCGAAGACAGAACCAATGAGGCATACAAAATTAGACGATATAATTAATGATAAAAAATAACCAAATATCATCCAACCGAATGTCTACCCTAAAATTGGACGTGAAAATAGAAAATATTGACGGGAAAAACCTGACCAAAATAAAAATTCCTTGGGATAATAACGAACAAATAATTACAGACTTCCTGAAACAATATACAGCCCCAGGTACCACATCTATCTATATTTTTTAGACAAAACTATTTTAAAGATTTCTGTAAAATACATCTGAAGACGTTCTCTGTTGACGGACCGAAACTTATAAAATGTACAAAATTATTAAATAATGTAATAGACTAAGAAGAAAGAATAACTCTAGTTAATGATTACCATTGCGGTAAAACCAACCATAGGGGAATAAACGAAACTCTCTCAGCTTTGAAAAGAAGATATTATTGGAAAGGAATGAAACGGCTGATAACAGACATAATAAACAATTGCAAAACTTGTAAAAAAAGATAAATACGCGAGGAAAAGACCTTATGTGTTCGTATGATGTTAACAGAAACGGCGTCAAAACCTTTTGAACTAGTGCATTGTGATACGTTTATATACGATGGTAAAATTTACCTCACTCTAGTAGACGCTTTTAGTAAATTTGCCCAAGCAATATGTGTTGAAAGTAAAAGTGCTATTCACATAAGCCAAGCATTCATAAAGTACTTTTCGTGTTTCGGAATACCAAAACGATTTGTTCTAGATAACGGTTCTGAATTTAATAATTTGGTGGTTAAAGACCTTTTAAAACTTCACAAAATAACCGTTCATTTTACTACGCCCAACCATCATGAAGGAAACGGAATGATAGAGAAATTTCACAGTACCATTATCGAACATTTAAGACTTATCAAAGAATCAAATCCGGATACAAACGGAGATCTAATGAACTATGCACTTATTGCTTACAATGGTTCTATTTGCTCGACAACTAATTTTACACCATTAGAACTAGTTTACGGGCACACTGACCTAAGAGATTCACATGAACTATTTTTACCTCAATCATTTTATTCAAACTATGTGGAAGAACATAAGAAAAAGGTTGAAAACGTTTATAAAGAGGTTAGAGATAAGCTAATCGCAGATAAAACTAGATTAGCTAGGAAAACAAACTCACAAGGAGAACAAAATCCAAATTTTTATATTGGCCAAACTGTTTTTAAAGTGAACCCAAAACGTAGAAATAAGAAAAGTAACAGATTCTTAGGACCATACGAAATAGTTAATCTATTAAGCCGGAATAGAGTACAAATTAGAAATAAAAATAATAATAAGGCATTAATAGTCCACATTAACGAATTAAGAAAACCTGATGTTTCAGACAAACCAAGGGACGAACAGTTAGAACAGACGTAAAGGACAACCCAGGAATATTACCTTTAAAATTAGGACAAGCTAAACTAGTGACGGACAAATGGAAATTCGTTCAGGTGTATGATATTCAACAAGTTATAGATGAATTCCAAATCCTAGTCAAATCATTCCATGACGTCAAAAGACTTACTGAAGGAACTGTTTACATAAACAATAATGACAATTTATTTAAACTTATAAACTCATTAATTCAAAGAATAGAAGACCAAATTAGTCAATTAAATCCTTTAACTAAAACTAGGAATAAAAGAGGGTTAATTAATGGATTAGGAACAATAATAAAATCAATCACAGGTAACTTAGATCATTCAGACGCAGTTAAATACGATCAACAGATAACTGACCTCTCTAATAACCAAGATAAAATAAAGTATGCGTTATCACTTCAAATGACATTATTTGAAAACACTACTCAAGAATTTCAAAAAAGTATAAAGACAATATATAGAAACCAGCTGGTTCTGGAAACACAAATTAAGCACATTGTTAACGACAGAATGAATAAGTCACTTTGTCATCATTTCGGTTATCAGACTACTATGCAACAGATATTAAATAGCTTCCAAGCCATCTACGACTCATTAGAACGGATTGAAGTAGCTGTTTCCTTTGCAAAAATTAATACATTGCATAACTTTATGGTAAATCCTCATTTACTATAATCAAAAATAAGTAACATATCAAAGATCCTTGATCACTCTTTTTCCTTCCCTTTCGAACCCACTATAGAAAATATTGTACAGTTTGAAAAAATAATATCAATAAAAGGTTATAGTAAACAAAATGAAATTATATTTATATTCGAAATACCTATAGTCCAAAATAATCCTTATCATTATTATAAACTCTTTCCTACCTCAATAAAAAAGCCTAACCACTATGAATCTATAATACCTTCATCCAATTACCTACTTCTTAACGACAATAACTACATTCAATTTAATTCTATGACAATTGTCATGAAATCTCATCAAACCATTTCATTTGTTGTGACTTGTTCCCTCGTAAATTAAACAGGGAAAACGATATTTGCGAGATTAATTTAATACAACATACACCGACTCGTAACTGTGTAGTATCTAAAATGAATATTAAAAGTGTTTTAGTCAATAAACTAGACGAAAGAAAATGGTTAGTAATAGTTCCTAATAAAATAGTAGTTGTAGAGAAATGTCCAAATAATAAAGAATCTTATTTCTTAGAAGGGACTTTAGTTTTAGATATAGAGGAAAATTGTCAAGTAGATGTAGAAAATTATGTTTTAAAGTCTTATCCTAATTCTTATAATAATTTAATAGATAGTATACATCTAAATTTACCCACAATAAATGTCTCTTATAACTCAGATCAAATGAGTATTATAAATGAGCAAACATTAGAACCTGTAAATCTAAAAATTAGCCAAATCAGTGATAAAATAAATTATCAAAAAACTGTGTTATCTAGTTTGTCAAGTGGCATAAACTTCAACAGAGTAGATGTATACACATTAATTTTATACGTAATTGTAATTTTAGCTGTTATATCCATATGCTTGTACCTTTTGTATTTTAAAATGCGTTTAACCAAAACTAAACTTAATAGACATAATAATCAACTCCAAGATCCTTCAACACTTCAGGATCCGGACTTGCCTCTAAGACGGGAGGAGTTATAATCTGATATAATGCTGATCTAGTATCTTAAAGATCTAACACCTCAGCTAGAATAAGTTATAAATATGAGTACTTTGGTTAAACACGTTGTATTTGTTCTTAATATTTCATTGTGACAACTTGTTAAGTGTATTAATAAAGTTTAGTATTTTTTAAAAAGTGACTAAGTGTAGTTAATACCGAAACTAGCTTCATGGCTAACTTATTTAAGCGAGTGTTAGGTTGTTTTTTTTTTTTATCAAATTGAAGAGCAGAGTGGTCATTATAAACAGTAATATGTTTTTGGAATAAATAAGGACACCGACTATTTAGGCAATACACAATACTTAAGAGTTCCAATTCGGGAACACTCCAATTTTCCTCATTACGAGTTAATTTGCGTGATGGTGACATACAGGGTGAAATCATTATTGATCACGGACTATACCATTACATAATGAATAAGTACACCTAGTTTCGTTTCCATATGTCAAGTATATCCATGGTTTTTGTTATATTAAACATAACATCAAATCATGACAATAATTTTTCATCGGGGTTTAAGGATTTATTTTGGCTAATCTAAACCTACATAAATCTACACCCTATACATTGAATTGATGATCCTAGCAAAAGTTAAGGTATTATTGGTAATGTTTGTTTTTTAGGGCACAGTGGATTCAAAACAGATGTATCGATGTTTTTGCCGGGCTCATCAAATGACTCCAGGGTGTGGAGAAATAGTGAGCTGGGGAAAGGATTGGAGCAAGATTCATCTAGGTTAATAACTGATGGCAGCCACTTATTGGGTGATGCAGCCTATCCTCTCTGCCCCTATATGCTAACCCCCTACAAAGATTATGGTCGTCTCACAGAGAAAGAATACAATTTCAACCGAAAATTGAACTCAAGTAGAATTGTTGTGGAGCAGGCGTTTGGTTTGCTCTTGGGACGATTCAGGAGACTTAAGTGAGTAAATTAATATAAACTCATTATGCTCCACTTTAAATTTTTAATGTTATCTGATGTCTTCATTAGTAACATCATGAAAGGTAGTCACTTATCCCCTTTCAATTTCCTAAGAGTAGGTGTGTTACCAAACAGTAATATGTTTTGGTCATTAGAGAAAACGTTATCAGATTTTATAGATTTTAGCGACTTTTCAAAGAATATGATGCTTACACGCATGGAAGGGGGGGCATTGCTCCCCTAGGATCCTGATTACAAGAACAAAAAAAGTTACCAGTCTTTTATGTAATTCACTCAGTAAATCCTATTCTTGGTATAGTAGCCATAACTTATTTAAGTGTAATGACTACAGCAAGTCACGCACGGTTGCAGTTTCATTTCCTTCAAAACATTCTTACTGTGATATGAACACATAGCTCTGAAATTACTGCATTAGACCTATTGAACTTATAATAATTAATTTATTTAATAAGATCAAATTATATCCTTTTAATATTATTGCTCATTTCTTTTAAGGTATTTGGATGTCAAATCTAAAGGGAACACTGGCGTGTCATATTAGCAGCTTGTGTACTTCACAATTTTTGCCTGTGACATAATTTTTATTTATTTATTTATTTATTTTATTTATTATATTTTGAAGAGCCCTAAACAGATAAACCACAAGTAGGGAACTCTGCATATAAGAACACAGATAATAATCAGAAATTAAAAATTAAGAATAAAATTAAACTTAACCTAATTGACTAGAAAGCGTACTGATAAAATTATGTAACTTAAATCTTAAAAATAAAAATCAAGCCAATAGATTCAGAACAGAGGATAAAGTACAGAACGTAAACAAATTATCACGAGAGATAGGTAGAGAATTAACAACACTAACAAGACGGACAAGAGGGGATAGGGAGGATAATAAGCGAATATACAATAGGCGACCAGCTCTACGACCTGCTGGTAAGAATTCGACCTGATCCTGAACTTGAGGGCACAATACTTCTCCAGATAAGGCCTTGATGAAAAAACTGCTTCATAAGCCGATCTTCTTCTGCTCAGCAAATCTAATCCTAATCTTCTACACATAGATTCATAAGAATAATAACAACGACGATACAAATAACGAATATAACAATACGAACAAAACGACGTTGGACGGACTCAATGCGATCAGACAAGGTAACACCTATGTCATTCCAAACTGGAACAGCATACTCCAGACAAGAACGAACCAAAGACCTATACAGACATAAAAGACATTCAAGAGAAAGACCACGAAATATTAAGAATAAGTTGAGAGAGCGAGTAGCAGCAGAAATTCTTGACAATACATGCTCGGTGAAGTTAAGCTTACTCGTCAGAGTAACACCTAAATCACGCACAGTATTCACTGAAGACAAGGGTAGCCCATATAAATTATAAGTAAACACACTAACATTCTGACATTTACTGTAAGATATGACAGACGATTTTCGAGGGTTAAATTCCATCTTATTCGCCAGTGCCCAGTTCAGAACACGATCGAGATCTTCTTGAAGTTCAATGTGCGAGTTGGAATTTAAAATTGGGCGGGAAATCCTAAAATCATCTGCAAACAACTCGTAGGCACTAGTTACTCCTGCACCTAAGTCAATATAAATAGTAGGAAAAGCAAAGGACCTAGAATAGAGCCTTGAGGTACTCCAGAAGTAGCATAGTAAGTACGTGATAACTGTGAGTTTATTCGGACGCAGCAAGATCTACCTGTTAAGTAACTCTGAAGCCAAAGAATGAGAGGTAAAGAAAAATTAAACTGTTCGAAGAGTTTAGACAGTAATATACCATGATCAACCTTATCGAACGCTTTGCTCATGTCTAGATTAATAGTATCGACCTGAAGACGCTGAGAAACAAAAGAACTTATATTAGATAGAAAAGAAACAAGATTGGTAACTGTCGAGTGAGAGGGACGGAATCCATGTTGGTTAGGATCGAGGAGAGGATACACTAAAGGAGAAATAATACTATGCACAACACGTTCGAACACTTTACTAAAAACATTACAAAGGGATATAGGACGATAATTAGACAAACTAGCTCGGTCACCAGACTTAAAAACAGGCACAACTACAGAGGACTTCCACAGAGAAGGAAAGGTCATACAGGAAAGACTTTTATTGAAAATAATAGTTAAAACTGGAGCAAGAACTGGAGCAGCACCTTTAACGATGAAACTAGCTATTCCATCCGTACCTGATGTACGTGACCCATTCAGCGTATTGATAGCTTCTAAAACCTGCTCATTGGTGACAGAATCGACACTGATACACTCGTCAGGATTGAGGATAGGAAGAGGACACACGGGAGCAACATAAATAGAACTTTGAACAAACAAATAAATTAGCTTGATCTGAGGGATCGGTAACATTAGCATCATTATGAACTATATTTACATTTTCAACATTATTATTACGCAAAGTTTGTACATGTTGCCAAAAACGACTAGGATCATCTTTAAGAAAAGAGTCTACTCTACTTTTTTGAGCTTTGTCATCAAGAATGAGTTGGTTTTTTGATAAACTTCGATAAATTGAATGCAAATTATTATAAATCTGCCGACCAGTACGCTTATATTTACGACAGTATACATTTTTCATATTAATGTAGTATCGAAGTTTAGCAGAAAACCAAGGAGGAAATTTAGACTTTTTAGATTTTACTATAGGTACATGTTGATTAATAGCATTATTAATTTGATCAGTGATGTACTGAACGCAGTAGTCAACATCCATAGAACTGTATATAGAAGAGAAGTCAATAGAAGCAATAGCATTGTAGAGTGAAACGTAATCTCCAGCTGAGTAATTCCTGAACTCAGTTTGCTGAGTTGTCTCGTGAGGACGAGTCAAGTTGAGGCTTATGTCCAATGTAGGGTGATATGAGTCCTCAGGAACAAAAGGAAACGAGCTTCTTTTAACATCAAGAGAAGAAGATTTGCAGAAAATTAAGTCCAGTAAACCACCGTGAGAATTTGCTACATAATTATGTTGATCAAGTCCAAAACTAGAGATGAAATCAATTATAATTTCGGCTCTCAGACGTTTATTGGGAAGTCCATGATAAGTAAGAGACGACCAATCAATCGAAGGAACATTAAAATCACCAATTATGTAAATATCACAGTCTGCCGGTAACTTAATTATTAAAGAATCGAAATAATCTTGAATTTTCTCATCAGCAAGATGATCAGGAAAATAGTGAACTCCGATAAATAAAGACTTTTTATTAGGAATAAAAATTTCAACCCAGGTGACTTCTAGTGAATATTCGAGATCACGACGACGGGTATAAGAAAATATTATTTCTTAAAGCTATAAGCGAACCACCACCGTTGCGGCCGCCTATAAGAGAGTAATTCCTATCAGATCGTTCAACATTAAAAGGTAGTGGAAAATAACATTTAGTTGGATGAGACCCGGTGAGCCAAGTTTCTGTAATTAAAATTATATCAGACGAAGACAAAACTGCAGAACTATAGAAGGTATCAGTCTTAGTTCGTAAGCCACGAACGTTTTGATACGTAAGAGAAAACGCCATGGCTAACCATCAGCTTCACCATCCTCCGTGGCTGAAAATCGCATAGCAGGTCGAAGAGGTCCATAAAACTTTGACTAAACTACCAACAGGCCAGCAATCGCTAGATAACAATTTAGGACCAAATGTTGCAGGCAAAGAAACATGAAATGAAGCAGAATATTTAGAACGAGAGATCAATCGAGTAATAGTGACATCATCCTCAGGGAGATCAGGAAACATTTCTTTAATGAAATTTAAAAGACAAGCATCAGTTGTATCAAGATCAAGACGAGATATAAAGATAGGGAATCTTTTTTGTACTGAACGCAACTTAGAATCCTTATTTGTGCCTATAGTACATGGACGTCTTTGTTTTATAAATTGTGGCGCATTTTGCACTCTTCCAGGTCCATTATTTGGTTTTAGAATAGCTTGATTACTATAAGCGGAACCATTATTAAAATCAGTAATTACAGGGGGCCCAGGTGGGGGAAGCACGTTCAGTATAGGTGGATTGGCTGCCGCGGCCGGTATATTTCCACTACCACCTCCACTAGTAGATGAAAAATTTAGAGGGGCGGGGGCGTGGTTGCCACCGCTAGGCAGATTTGCAGCAGTACTAGGGCCGTGACTGAGCCCATTAGAAGCAGGAGTAAAGTTACTCTCAGAGTTAGCACAAACGTTAGCGTACGTAAAGGAATGACAACCAGATGATATTACGTTCTCGAGATGAGTAACTCGATCCTTTAGATAAGAGTTCTCTGTTATCATGTTAGATAAGAAGGAAGTAATGACATCTAATTTATTATTTAAAAGACTAAGAAGATCGACTTGAGCAGCTGAGTTTTTTAACAATTCATTATTAATTAAAATAGCTGTAGAACTATATCAAGAGCACTTGCATCAAGTTGTTGATTCAAAGGGTTTGAAGCAGGTTTACTGCTGCCAGAATCACCCCGACGAGGAGTCGAAGCAGCTGTATTATCAGTCTTATTAGTAATACAGGCATCACATTTCCATGAATTAACAACTAGGTCAAAATCATCAGGACTAATATTTTTACAACTCAAGTGATAAGCAGTAGAACAGTTATCCACGACGCATAATAAAAAATTTTCAAGAGGAAATATTTTAGACTTACACTTAGCGCAGGTGTAGTTAGCACTCCGTGTTAGTGGACCCATAGTAATAAACAGAAGAAACGAACACAACGAAAACAATGAAAATTATTAAACTGTAACGACGAAATAAATAGATGTTGATAGTACGACGTCCAGAATGACACTGATCTCTACCAGGAGATAATGGAAAGAGACTTAAGGGATCATTTATCCGAGTGCGAAGAATTTAACTTTGGTTTAGATCATGCAAGGTTGTAGAGGGATAAATTGCAGATTGGTAAGATAAATTCTAAATTAAAAATTTTGTAGTCCACAAGTACTGAACAAGCTGCTCAAGTAGGATATACCTTGGCATAAAGTCAAGATTTTGATTTTTGGCATCTCTCATGCGTAGTAATTAATTGTCAAAAATATTAAACAATTATTTAATTTTCTTTCATTTAAAGTTGTGTAGGCAACATCAGTGATATGCTGTCAAAATTAGTTCTTACCCACAGTTCTTACCAGGGGGGGGGTAAGCTGTATACATTGTACAGTTATAGAAACAATTGTAGTGCATAAAATTCTTTAGAACACAAATAAAACGAGAGAAGTATGTAACATATGTATGCTTTTATATGTGTTAAGGAGTTACAGTGAATTTAATACAAACCATATTGAATATACAACAAATCAATGTACAACAAATAAAAAGAATGCTACATGAGGACCAGTGAATAACTGACTGAATTAGAACATCTTATTTCTCTTGGTAGATTGATGTCGTTCAAAGTAGGCATAACAGATCAAACAGGTTCTATCAACAATATGAATGTGTGTCAAAAGGTAACTCAGGCAGTTTGACAGTTAGTGAGTTAGTTATTACTAATAAGCGATTAACTAAATAAAAACGGTCCCCAATACATCAAGGAAGGCATATCAATGAATGAATATTGAGCCTCTTTCAGAAATCAATGAAAGAAGTAGGCATATTTAAACCTATCTGTAGCTGATGTTATTGTAAATTATTTTTTATTTTAAATATTTCAGGTTGTTAACAAGAATTAAATGGAAATTCTTTATTTGAGGCAGAACATTCTGATGAAAGTTTACTAGATAAGCTAGCTTATTAACAGTGAAAAGTATTTCTAGATTTATTATTAGGTGTTATATTTTTTTGTTTTTTATTTATAATATATAAGTATTATTGGCAGCTAAGTAAGTCTCCACTCTTTTTCTTTTGTTATACCTAGAAACTGTAATGTTGATGAGTGTAAACTCACACATAGTGCATTTAAGCCAATTTTTATGAAATCTTCAAAAGAAATACGCAAAATAGCTTTTTTAGAATAAAATTTAGACAATGATTACTGAATTACAAATAGGTCTTTGAAAATAAACAAAATTTATGGACTACAAGCTTAAAAACATATTGCTTACTCAGTCCAGTCTACTGGCTTAGACGGAGGATGATTTATAAACATGCACTTTTACTCTAAAACATCCATAGCAATTGTCTTTAAAGCATATATAACACTAATTACGATATCACAAAATAACAAGAATGGGTTATTGTCCAACAATACAAGTATTACGAGAAAATTTGGACCCTTGGAAGGACTTGCGGACCCTTCTGCCAGTATAATTTTATCTAATATGGTACAAGATAAATATTTCCATAATGTTATGGTAACAATAATAATTGACTATTTTATTTATTAGGTTTCTAGTGGTTATGTACCAAACAGCCAGACTTTGAGATCAATAAATATTGTGAGCATTATAGAGTTATAACAAGCACTTAAAACTATATAATTATTTAATGCCATTTTACTTGATTGAAGGTTGTTGCCAATGTAAATTTTTATAGTCAGATGTAACCCATGGTCCTAAATCTGGATACTGATTGGTAGTTCTCTTTGGCAGTGGTTCATTAACAAAGTTAAAACATAAATTAAATATTAACTGAATAGTGTAATTGAATTTAAACTGAAATGAAAGTTTCATAACGACTTGATAAGTATAAGTTGTCCATATTTTTCAGTTTTATTTTTTAAATTAATTTTTCCCGTGCATTCCTGCAACTCCCACTGCTCTATGGCCTAACACATCAGGCAATCTAAAAACTTGAGAAACGTACAATTCCATTGAATGTTGCCCTCTATTTATTTATTTACAATTTATTGTTTTAGCCTTTAAAAGGATACAACACATCAGTAATACAAATTACATACATACAAACATAACAAACAAAATATTTAAAACAATCAATAAAAATAGTCATAAATAATAATAATAAAATAGGCACAACACTATTATTCAAACTCCGATAGAGAGTACAAAGGCATGTTTTGAAGAAAAAGTTTATCCTTATTAGAAAAAGTATTGTAAGCATGAATCATTTTTACATCAGAGAGCAACTTATTATAAAGCAGAATAGATATATTATGTGGAGCATCGCTGTATTGTTTAGTCCTGCGAGACGGAGCCAGTAAGTTATGCTTATTTCGAGTATTAATTTGGTGAACATCTGAGAGTGATATAAATAAATCTAAGTATTGCCTTACAAATTTACATGCTGTCAGAATAAATATAGAAAATGGGTTTGACGGTCTTACCGTTCGGGATATTAAAAACTAATCTCAACAATCTCTTTTGCACGAGTAAAACCATTTTGGATTCTGGACTGACACCCTAAGTAAGAATGTGACCGGCGATATAAGGGTAAGCCCATCCATAATATAACATTAATAAGACATTCCTAGAGCTGTATGGTTTAAGTTTACGGATCAGATGATAAGCAGAGTTAAATTTATTAACAACTATATTTACATGTTCATGAAAATGAAAGCCATTATCTATTAGCAAACCTAACAGTTTTGCCATTGGGACAGTTGAAAATGGACTGGAATCAATTGTTAAGGTAAGTGGTCTCTGGACAGTGCGATTAGTGAAAAGAACTGACACGGACTTAGTTTTGTTGACTGATAGACCATTAGCTAAACACCACTCTACAAAAGCTTTGCACACTAAGTTTGTTTTATTCTCTAGATCTTCCAAACTGGAACCAAATATGAGAACTGTGGTGTCATCTGCATAAATAACAATATTTAAGTCAGTACATATTTGTTTGAGCCCTTTTGGCAAGTCATTAATATAAAGAAGGAATAGTAATGGCCCTAAAATGCTCCCTTGGGACTCTCCTGATAAAATATAAAAGATCTTAGACTTAAAATAGTTAATCTTGACTCTAAAAGACCTGTTCGATAAAAAAGACTTGATCCAGTCAAGTATTGGTCCTCTGATACCCATGTTATAAAGTTTTCTTAATAACAACACATGTTTTAAAAGGTCGAAGGCCTTAGATAAATCGAAAAACAACCCGTATTTACGGGTTGTTACGTTGCAATGTAGTATTTACCATCTATTTTCTATTTTATGATATTAATTGCATTCGCCGTTGCGGAGTTAATAGAAAATCCTTTTCTAAAACCATGTTGTTCGGGAACCAGAATTTTAAAATTATTTATAAAATCAACTAATCTATTATGAACGAATGTTTCCATAAGTTTAGAAAATGGGCTCTGGAGTGACACAGGTCTGTAATTATTACAGTCAGATTTATCTCCAGACATTTCAGCTCTACATTCTAAAAGGTCATTAGAGGAACTACACATTATAAGGCAAGAGTGCTTTCGACAGAGGTCTAAAGCACTATGTGATTTTATTTTATTTTACAGAGGCACGGTGTCTCAAATGAGAGCTTTAATTGAGCTTATGTGCTGTACGAGATGCTATGTTTTTCGTTATTCTCATATGATATGTTATGTCATAGAGAACAACCAATCAGAGTCTGTTCAATGACTTAAAGGCAATGTGCTTACCTCTGTTATTAGATTTACATTGACTATGAATAACCAACACTGTCTCTGTCCTACACCCATACCATACATTACATCGATTTAGAATAAAAAAAATATTTACAACAATGAAAAATTTTTGTAGGATCAGGTACATTGTTACAGTGAAATTCGAAAGGATTCCATTGATTCATAAAACAAATTAATGAGTTATCTATAAATGAGGTAACTTCTCTGCAAAAATTGGGTTCGAGGAACCTCGGAACTTTTCCTTATCACATCAGATTCTCTACGCTCATCATCCCAGCTTTGGACTCGCTTTACTCATCCTCAGGTATACAAGTTGTTAAATTTATACTACAACCCGTCTTCGGACCCGCTTCTCTCTTTCTCAGATCTACTATCTGAGATCTACTATATATTTGTTTCATTCCCAGAGGTCATTTATCCAGGCACTGACCCGCTCGATGCTGCTTAACTTTTATGATCCACCAAAACTCATAGATAGACTGTTGTATTATAACAAAACATAGTACACTGCTTTATTACGTCAAGAGATACACATGTACCAAATTTAAACTTAATTGGGTTATTTTCCGATTTGTTACAATTTTATTAAAAAACGTATACAAATCATTCGATAAAAATTGAACTAATGCTGATAATGAAATGAAACCTAGTGTATATGTTAGTAATACACATGGCTACATGCGTGCTAAATTTCAATCAAATCGCATAATGTTACCGAGTTTTATGATTTTTCAATAATGTTGCTCAGTCATTAATGAGGGTTAATGACATCATAAACAAATGTTTTTCCGAATAGTACAACAACAGCGGTAGACTGATTTTTGTACTAAATTTCAACTCTCTATCAGAAATAAATACACTGGGGGCTACGATGATAACAGACATACACACACACACATACAACTTTGTGAAAACCATTCAGGAGGCATCAAAAACACCTAAAACGGATAACTACGGTGACATCCCGGTTTCGGATTTTTTTTCAAACACAATACTTTTCCTATATACCTCTTGTATAAATGAGGAAAAGAAAAAACAAACTATAATAATACTGGCGAACAAATTACATCAAATGCTTAGGGAAGCAAATACAATCAATCCAAATGCCTTAACTATTTCTGTAATAGTTTATCTAGGAATTCTCTTTGATTAGAAACTAATGTCTCCATGGCTTTCAATAATCTTTCATCCCTTTGAGCAGCTTGTCTTGCTAACAGGTCACCCTTTTCGTCCCTTTCCTTTAAATAACTTCTTAACCACTTGTTGTGGTTCAGAGGATCTTTCTAGAGCTAATGATTCGTTTTTTCCGTGTTGTTTTTGATGGTGAGGTATTCTGTGGAGATCTAGATGTTCACGGCTGATTAGCTTGACTATGATGAAGCAGCCGAAGAACAGGACACTGAGCAACTGAAGTAACTTCCTGCGTTTATTATTTGTTTAGGGTCGGGAGCCGAGGAAACCTTGTGGCCTATAGAGCTGTCCATGAGAGTGAAGAATTCCCAACTTGTGGGAGAACCTCCACTCTTGTTTTCTCTGTCTTTCGCTGATCCATAGGTACTAAGAAGATTACGTCACTTATTATGTAGGTCTTCTTTAGAAAATTCTATCTCAGGGTAAACACTTTTTAACCCTTTTAAAATTTTTCCCACTTTGGGGCAGATTTTCTCTTGTATTTTGGCAAATTAAATTCCTTGACATATTCTTGCCTTATTTCTATTAAACATTTGATGGTCTAAGTAGTCCATTTTTTATTGACTAGATGCTAGAAAACAAAACCATCAAATAGAGCTTTTAGAAGTAAGAAAGTAAATCATCCATTTATTGAGCTATTTTTTTACAAGCTTTTCATATAAATGATTTTTTTTTTATTTCCATATTATGATTTCCTCAAATCATAATATGTCCATGTAGACTTAAGGCTGCGAATGAAATTAGGGGTATTGTTGCCACTTAAAAGCCAGTGAGCTTACAATTAACACATGATTGCCTTCAAATTACAAAGATATAGAAGGAAAATTACATTAAGAATAAAAGTGAGACAAAACAATAATACATACAAACATAGTAATAAAAATATAAAATACTTAACAAAAGGACAACCTGACACTGGTTATATGTATGACGGCGCTTTACAAAGCTCAAATCCTAAATCCTAAATACTATGTAATTACTTAACGCGAGGGAGAGGAGGTATCTCTCCCTGACCTACATATGAGTTTCAGAAATTTAGAGGCTATGAGTAAGGCGTTATCTACAAAGGAGAGCTGTTCTTTTGGACAATTTATGTATTGAGTTAAGATATCTATATAAATTCTATTATATTATATAATATGCATATTATTTTAAATGTTATTTGATTATATCTGGATAAAATATATTATGATATTATTATTGAGTACCATCTTATATAATCTTTGGTAATTTCCTTTATATCTGATTATGAGTATATATTGAAAAGCTAATACATGTGTTAATGTAAGCTCACTGGCTGTATATTATAATTAGACACTATGTTATGTGCAGAATACAATATACTCCACTCATAGCTACAGTAGACACTAATCGTAAACATTGAAGACTCTTACTCTAATATAACATGTATAAACATTGGATCATGATTCATTGAAGAGAATAGATGAGAGAATAATAATCATACATATGTAATCATGTTTAATAAACCTGACGATAGATAAATTTCAACATACATTTAAGCTTTCATCTCAATACATTACAATTTTCAAACATGCTGAAAATTAATAAACCACTATCTTTGTAAAAAAAGCTAAATAATAAGGCATGACCAAATATAAATGATTAAAAAATAATGGTTATTCAATATATTACAAATTGTAGCGGGCCAAAATATTGTATTTTGTTTTTTATGCCTAATAAAATGACATAATAACTTACCAGACATGAGGTAAATGAGGAGTTGTAACCTTAATTGGCAACTCCGTCATTTGGATATGAGCTTTTTTCTGCTATCATAAATTACTTCTGAGAGACGCGTCACGTAGTCCACATTATGCACAGCTTACAGTGGAGGTATAAACAGAAAAGTGCTCTGAACCATTATCCTAATCTAGATTATTATTACATCAAAGATCAAAAGCGACCACGTTATTTTATCAAGTTGCAAAACTAATGATTTGCTTTACATAAACTATAAGGAAGTGTTGGACAAGTGCCTGGACATGTAAGTAATATGATTATAAAAGTTTGTTTGCCAATCAAGAGCAATAACACCCGGGATAACATATTAAAACCACAAAAAAGATAAACTATAGCGAACCCCATCAGGAATATACTATATAAGCACAAAAATCAAGATATGATAAAAATCTCTAGGCTCACAACTCACAAACAAAGGATCTTAGATAAAATTAGTTACAACAAACTAATCTAAAAAAATGTGATGAGTAGTGTAAAAAAATATAGATTTTTATTAACTTGGAAGTGAAATCAAAAAATTAACTATGTTATGGGTCGACCTTAAAAAAACAACATAAAATTGTACCTTAAAAAATAATAATCCAATAAAAGTAGGGGTACCCCGTTTAGACAAAAAAAAGAAGATGCTCCGCCGAAGAGTGTCAAGTCCAGTATAGCCAGATATAGGTTTATCTATATTATGAATGATGTCGAGGGAGGCATCAAAGTAAAAATATTCTCCCCCTTCAAACGCCAAATGGAGGCGTCTTAGAGCCAATGGTTAACATGAAAAGACACTTAGGTTGAGCACACTGCATGTACAAGCTAGCCAATGAGCACGCTCGATGCTGCTCATTGCCAAACTTTGATGATCTTGTCATATTGTAAAGCACAATGATATAAGAACTAAAAAAGACACGCTGGTTATGATAAGAGGAAAAGTAAAAACAAACTATAATAATACTGGCGAACAAATAACATCAAATGCTTAGGGAAACAAATTCAACCAATCCAAATGCTTTAACTATTTCTGTAACAGTTTATCTAGGAATTCTCTTTAATTAGAAATAAATGTTTCCATGGCTGTCAATAATCTTTCATCCCTTTGAGCAGCTTGTCTTGCTAACAGGTCATCCTTTTCGTCCCTTTCCTTTAAATAACTTCTTAACCACTTGTTGTGGTTCAAGGGGCTCTTTCTAGGGCTAATGATTCGTTTTTTCCGTGTTGTTTTTTATGTAATCTAAGGAGATCTAGATGTTGACGGCTGATTAGCTTGACTACTATGATGATAAGCAGCGAAGAACGAAGGACTCAACTGTAACTACCTGCGTTTATATTTGTTTAGGTCGGGAGCCGAGGAAGCCCTTGTGACTATACCTGTCCATGAAAGTGAAGAAATTCCCAACTTGTGGAGAACCTCTACTCTTGTTTTTTCTCTAACTTTCGCTGCTCTATAGGTACTAAGAAGGTTACGCCACTTATTATGTAGGTCTTCTTTAGAAAATTCAATCTCAGGGTAAAACATTTTTAACCTCGTCAAATTTTTCCCACATTGGGGTAGATTTTTCTCTTGTATTTTGGCAAATTAAATTCCTCGGCATATTCTTGCCTCATTTCTATTAAACATTTGATGGTTTCATTACAATTTTTTATTGATAGATTGACTAGATGCTAGAAAACAAAACCATCAATTAGAGCTTTTAGAAGTAAGAGAAGTAAATCATCCATTTATTGAGCTTTATTTATATTATTATTTATTGCTCAAGACCTGATCTAAAATTGAAATATTCAAAATGTGGGCGTATATGTATTGGTTTTATGTGATATAAATGAACAAAACTTTAAGTAAGAGGGTGAATGGAGGTGTATCTTATTGCAATCGGTGTGTAACTTTATCCATCAGGTACTCATCTGATGTTTTTACATGATATTTTATCTGTTGAGTGGTGGGGGAAACAAATCAGGTAAAACATCATGTAAAGGGATATAAAACTTCATACTTGGACATACCGTAAAGTTTTATCATAAATACTTGTTGGCCCGTCCCGTTGTTCCACCATTAGCTCAGTGGAGGTAGCGGCAGGCTCTAATTATCCTGAATATCTTATTTTTATAAGATAAAAGCGCCACGTTATTTTTATCAATTGCCAAAAACTTAAGATTGCTTAGCCTAAGGAAGTTTGGACAAGTTGAGCTGGCTTCAAGTACTTGATTATTAAAGTTTTGCCATAAGGCAAATAACACCCGTACAAAACCCAAAAGAAAAACAACGAAAACCCTCGGATTAAGTATACACAAATCAAGTATGATAAACCAGGTCAACTCAACCAAACTACTTAAAATAAGTTGACAACAAACTAACATAAAATTTGATATAGTGAAATAAATTTATTAATTGAAGTGAAATCAAAAAAATTAACTATGTTATGGTCGACCTTAAAAAAAACAACATAAAATTGTACCTTAAAAATAATAATCCAATAAAAGTAGGGGTACCCCGTTTAGACAAAAAAAAGAAGATGCTCCGCCGAAGAGTGTCAAGTCCAGTATAGCCAGATATAGGTTTATCTATATTATGAATGATGTCGGGAGGCATCAAAGTAAAAATATTCTCCCCCTTCAAACGCAAAATGGAGGCGTCTTAGAGCCAATGGTTAACATGAAAAGACACTTAGGTTGAGCACACTGCATGTACAAGCTAGCCAATGAGCACGCTCGATGCTGCTCATTGCCAAACTTTGATGATCTTGTCATATTGTAAAGCACAATGATATAAGAACTAAAAAAGACACGCTGGTTATGATAAGAGGAAAAGTAAAAACAAACTATAATAATACTGGCGAACAAATAACATCAAATGCTTAGGGAAACAAATTCAACCAATCCAAATGCTTTAACTATTTCTGTAACAGTTTATCTAGGAATTCTCTTTAATTAGAAATAAATGTTTCCATGGCTGTCAATAATCTTTCATCCCTTTGAGCAGCTTGTCTTGCTAACAGGTCATCCTTTTCGTCCCTTTCCTTTAAATAACTTCTTAACCACTTGTTGTGGTTCAAGGGGCTCTTTCTAGGGCTAATGATTCGTTTTTTCCGTGTTGTTTTTTATGGTAAGGTAATCTAAGGAGATCTAGATGTTGACGGCTGATTAGCTTGACTATATGATGAAGCAGCCGAAGAACAGGACTCTAAGCAACTGAAGTAACTACCTGCGTTTATTATTTGTTTAGGGTCGGGAGCCGAGGAAGCCTTGTGACCTATACAGCTGTCCATGAAAGTGAAGAATTCCCAACTTGTGGGAGAACCTCTACTCTTGTTTTCTCTAACTTTCGCTGCTCTATAGGTACTAAGAAGGTTACGCCACTTATTATGTAGGTCTTCTTTAGAAAATTCAATCTCAGGGTAAACATTTTTTAACCTCGTCAAACTTTTTTCCCACATTGGGGTAGATTTTCTCTTGTATTTTGGCAAATTAAATTCCTCGGCATATTCTTGCCTCATTTCTATTAAACATTTGATGGTTCAGTAGTCATTTAGATTGAAAGCCACTAGATGCTAGAGCAATTTGAGCTTTTAGAAGTAAGAAAGTAAATCATCCATTTATTGAGCTACTTTATTTATTAATTTATTTATATTGCTCAGAGACCTGATCTAAAATTGAAATATTCAAATATTCAAAATGGTGGGCGATATATGTATTTGGTTTTATGTGATAAAATGAACAATAACTTTAAGTACAGAGGGTGAATGGAGGTGTATCTTATTGCAATCGGTGTGTAACTTTATCCATCAGGTACTCATCTGATGTTTTTACATGATATTTTATCTGTTGAGTGGTGGGGGAAACAAATCAGGTAAAACATCATGTAAAGGGATATAAAACTTCATACTTGGACATACCGTAAAGTTTTATCATAAATACTTTGGTGACCTGGCCCGTCAGGTGGTCACCATTAGCAAGCTCAGTGGAGGTAGCGGCAGGCTCTAATTATCCTGAATATCTTATTTTTATAAGATAAAAGCGCCACGTTATTTTTATCAATTGCCAAAAACTTAAGATTGCTTAGCCTAAGGAAGTTTGGACAAGTTGAGCTGGCTTCAAGTACTTGATTATTAAAGTTATGCCATAAGGCAAATAACTCCCGTACAAAACCCAAAAGAAAAACAACGAAAACATTAAATTTGATATAGTGAAATAAATTTATTAATTGAAGTGAAATCAAAAAAAATAACTATGTTAAGGTCGACCTTAAAAAAAACAACATAAAATTGTACCTTAAAAATAATAATCCAATAAAAGTAGAAGTACCTCGTTTAGACAAAAAAAGAAGATGCTCCCCGAAGAGTGTCAAGTCCAGTATAGCCAGTTATATCGGTTTATCCAGCAGATCTAAATCCTGGTTAATCCAGTGTGTCCAATCCGGGAAATTATGTTAGGAGAACCACCAAAAGTGATCCACAGGTCCATCAACCGTGACCCCTCTGATGATCATAAACGGTGGGTCACAGCACTGTAGAGAAGCGTGTGCGTATAGGTTAAGCACCGCAGACGCAAATTTTAACCAAAGGCTTTTGGCACAAACTAAATAACAAAGGCTTACTACGAGACAAGCCACCAACTACTACACTAAAACAGACTCTAAAGTTAATTTGGCACAGATAGCAAACTCACTGAACTATCACTAAAATTCAGTGAGATCAGTTTAGCGATCTCACAATGACCAAGGAAATTTAAGGTTTCCACGGGTCATTGTCTTTATTAAGACAAGAAAGACGACCGCCTCCAAACTACTACTTACTCGCCTCCCTTAATTACCGATGTACTCACAGACAGTCCCCTCCAACACACTCACACAAAGACACACAGACACAAGAAATACACAGACACTCGTACCTGGGCTAGTAAAATTATTACAACTTATCAATCAATAGATGCGCCCACCTACCATTGACTTTAAATAAGCCACGAGTTCAACTAAAATATGCCGATACCTTTGACCTACGTAATCAACAAATCACTGAAGAATTCACGCTAATATTTATACTAGACAATTTATAGAACAAATTAACAGACTGCCAGCTACGTACCTGCGTACAATGTAGACATACAAAAGTATGGCTACAATCAGATTAATAAAGTTACACTTAAAATCAGTTCCTTTTCTCGCCCTTCTCATATAATTCACATTAGTTAATTCATATTAGTTTTATTTCATTATTAGTTTGGAATTATTTCCTGCACATACTGATTACTGACTGATAGTCAAGTTTAGAAAATATACCTTGAAATGGGGGGCTCTTTAATTGAATATGTGAATGTTTTAGGTGTTAGCTGTTGTTGTATAGAGGTTGTTAATGATATTATACTTTAGTTAAAATTAGTTTTGTAGTTGCAGGCCTTTTATTAGGGTTTCGATGATAATCTTCGAAACCCTTATACTTTCTGTCGAGCGTCTGTCTGTCCGATTTCTCATCTCAGGAACTACAATAGCTAGGAAGTTGAAATTTGGTATACATGTGTAACTATTTTCCAACAACAGGAAAAATATAGCCAACTATATCACATGCGCATCTGTCGATTTATAAGCGAATGCGCACATTCGCCAAAAAAAAATATTTTTTTAAAATCATGTGGGGTATCAAATTGTAGGTATCGATGGGTAGTATACAAATATGCATCGCTTTTTCAAAATGGCGGCTATTACACCCGCCAAAAATCCCAAAAAACCACCAAAAAATGCTTGTACCCCCCCCCTTTTAAGGCATAAGGAGAAGCCCTAAAAATATGGGACCAATAGCCAATAAAAGCACTTTCCGGGTCATAGAAATTCTTCGGAGAAAAAGTTTCAAAAGTTAATTTTAGCAATTTTAAAATCGCCCATACGCGCACGCGCCAAAAAAAAATATTTTTTGAAATTTCATGTGGGGTATCAATTGTAGGTATCGATGGGTAGTACACAAATATGCATCGATTTTTCAAAATGGCGGCTATGACACCCGCCAAAAATCTCAAAAACCACCAAAAAATGCTTGTCCCCCCCCTTTTAAGGCATAAGGAGAAGCCCTAAAATATGGGACCAATAGCCAATAAAAGCACTTTCCGGGCCATAGAAATTCTTCGGAGAAAAAGTTTCAAAAGTTAATTTTATCAATTTCAAAATCGCCCATACGCGCACGCGCCAAAAAAAAATATTTTTTTGAAAAATTTCATGTGGGGTATCAAATTGTAGGTATCGATGGGTAGTACACAAATATGCATCGCTTTTTTCAAAATGGCGACTATTACACCCGCCAAAAATCTCAAAAAACCACCAAAAAATGCTTGTCCCCCCCCCTTTAAAGGCAAAGGAGAAGCCCTAAAAATATAGGACCAATAGCCAATAAAAGTACTTTCCGGGCCATAGAAATTCTTCGGAGAAAAAGTTTCAAAAGTTAATTTTAGCAATTTCAAAATCGCCCATACGCGCGCGCCAAAAAAAAAATATTTTTTTGAAATTTCATGTGGGTTATCAAATTGTAGGTATCGATGGGTAGTACACATATATGCATCGCTTTTTCAAAATGGCGGCTATTACACCCGCCAAAAATCTCAAAAACCACCAAAAAATGCTTGTCCCCCCCCCTTTTAAGGCATAAGGAGAAGCCCTAAAAATATAGGACCAATAGCCAATAAAAGTACTTTCCGGGCCATAGAAATTCTTCGGAGAAAAAGTTTCAAAAGTTATTTTTAGCAATTTCAAAATCGCCCATACGCGCACGCGCCAAAAAAAAATATTTTTTTGAAATTTCATGTGGGGTATCAAATTGTAGTATCGATGGGTAGTACACATATATGCATCGCTTTTTCAAAATGGCGGCTATTACACCGCCAAAAATCTCAAAACCACCAAAAAATGCTTGTCCCCCCCCTTTTAAGGCATAAGGAGAAGCCCTAAAAATATAGGACCAATAGCCAATAAAAGTACTTTCCGGGCCATAGAAATTCTTCGGAGAAAAAGTTTCAAAAGTTATTTTTAGCAATTTCAAAATCGCCCATACGCGCACGCGCCAAAAAAAAATATTTTTTTGAAATTTCATGTGGGGTATCAAATTGTAGGTATCGATGGGTAGTACACAAATATGCATCGCTTTTTCAAAAATGGCGGCTATTACACCGCCAAAAATCTCAAAAACCACCAAAAAATGCTTGTCCCCCCCCTTTTAGGCATAAGGAGAAGCCCTAAAAATTAGACCAATAGCCAATAAAAGTACTTTCCGGCCATAGAAATTCTTCGGAAAAAAGTTTCAAAAATTATTTTAGCAATTTCAAAATCGCCCATACGCGCACAAGCCAAAAAAAAATATTTTTTTTTAAAATCATGTGGGGTATCAAATTGTAGGTATCGATGGGTAGTACACAAATATGCATCGCATTTTCAAAATGGCGGCTATTACACCCGCAAAAAATTTCAAAAACCACCAAAAAAATGCTTGTCCCCCCCCTTTAAGGCATAAGGAGAAGCCCTAAAAATATGGGACCAATAGCCAATAAAAGCACTTTCCGGGCCATAGAAATTCTTCGGAGAAAAGTTTCAAAAGTTAATTTTAGCAATTTCAAAATCGCCCATACGCGCACGCGCCAAAAAAAAATATTTTTTTGAAATTTCATGTGGGGTATCAAATTGTAGGTATCGATGGTAGTACACAAATATGCATCGCTTTTTCAAAATGGCGGCTATTACACCCGACAAAATATCGACGTATGGCACCAGCAGTAATATAACCAAGCACATAAGGCGAGCCGAAGCGAGCCCTAAAATATTATGTTATGTTTTTACTTTATGCTATAAATTAGGTTCTGATAAACATATACAAAAAGGCGAGCGAAGCGAGTCCGTGTTTTTTATGCCTTTCTTAAAATTTCTCCTTAAAGTAGATATTGACAAACAAGCACATAAAGGCGAGCAAGCGAGCCCTAGTATTGTATGGTTAATTTCATTTTATACTCTTGAAAAGGCACTGATAAACATATACAAAAAGGTGAGCGAAGCGAGCCCATTGATTTTCATCCCTTGCTTAAATGTTTCTCTTATAATAGATATTGACAAACAAGCACATAAAGGCGAGCGAAGCGAGCCCTAGAATTGCATGGTTATTTTTATTTATTTTATACTCTTAAGGAGGTACTAAATAACATATACAAAAGGCGAGCGAAGCGAGCCATGATTTTATGCCTTTTTTAAAATGTTTCTCTTAAAGTAGATATTGACTAACAAGCACACTAAAGGCGAGCGTAGCGAGCCCTAGTATTGTATGGTTTTTTTTAATTTATTCTCTTAAAAAAGTACTGATAAACATATACAAAAAGGCGAGCGAAGCGAGCCCATGACTTTATGCCTTGTTTTAAATGTTTTTTCTTAAAAGTAGATATTGACAATCAAGCACAAAAAGGCGAGCGAAGCGAGCCCTAGTATTGCATGGTTATTATTATTTTATACTCTTAAGAAGGTACTGATAAACAAAAACAAATAGGCGAGCGAAGCGAGCCCATGATTTTCATGCCTTGTTTGAAATGTTTCTCTTATAATAGATATTGACAAACAAGCACATAAAGGCGAGCGAAGCGAGCCAGTATTGTATGGTTTTTTTTTATTTTACTCTTAAGAAGGTACTGATAAACATATACAAAAGGCGAGCGAAGCGAGCCCATGATTTTCATGCCTTGCTTAAAATGTTTCTCTTATAATAGATATTGACAAACAAGCACATAAAGGCGAGCCCTAGTATTGCATAGTTATTTTTATTTTTTTTATACTCTTAAGGGTATTGATAAACATATACAAAAAGGCGAGCGAAGCGAGCCCATGATTTTTCATCCCTTGCTTAAATGTTTCTCTATAATAGATATTGACAAACAAGCACATAAAGGCGAGCGAAGCGAGCCCTAAAATTTCATGGTTATTTTATTATTTTATACTCTTAGAAGGTACTGATAAACATATACAAAAGGCGAGCAAAGCGAGCCCATGATTTTATGCCTTTTTTAAAATGTTTCTCTTAAGTAGATATTGACTAACAAGCACATAAAGGCGAGCGTAGCGAGCCCTAGGTATTGTATGGTTTTTTTTAATTTATACTCTTAAAAAAGTACTGATAAACATATACAAAAAGGCGAGCGAAGCGAGCCCTAGTATTGTATGGTTTTTTTTAATTTATACTCTTAAAAAAGTACTGAATAAACATATACAAAAAAGCGAGCGAAGCTAACCATGATTTTTATGCCTTGTTTTTAAATGTTTTTCTTAAAGTAGATATTGACAATCAAGCACAAAAAGGCGAGCGAAGCGAGCCCTAGTATTGCATGGTTATTTTTTTTTTATACTCTTAAGAAAGTACTGATAAACAAAAACAAATAGGCGAGCGAAGCGAGCCCTAGAATTGCATGGTTATTTTTATTATTTTATACTCTTAAGGAGGTACTGATAAACATATACAAAAAGGCGAGCGAAGCGAGCCAATGATTTTTATGCCTTTTTTAAAATGTTTCTCTTAAAGTAGATATTGACTAACAAGCACATAAAGGCGAGCGTAGCGAGCCCTAGTATTGTATGTTTTTTTTTAATTTATACTCTTAAAAAAGACTGATAAACATATACAAAAAGGCGAGCGAAGCGAGCCTAGTATTGTATGGTTTTTTTTAATTTATACTCTTAAAAAAGTACTGATAAACATATACAAAAAGGCGAGCGAAGCGAGCCCATGATTTTTATGCCTTGTTTTAAATGTTTTTCTTAAAGTTGATATTGACAATCAAGCACAAAAAGGCGAGCGAAGCGAGCCCTAGTATTGCATGGTTATTATTTCTTTATACTCTTAAGAAAGTACTGATAAACAAAAAGAAATAGGCAAGCGAAGCGAGCCCATAATTTTATGCCTTGTTTAAAATGTTTCTCTTATAATAGATATTGACAACAAGCACATAAAGGCGAGCGAGCGAGCCCCAAGTATTGTATGGTTTTTTTTTTTTATTTTTTACTCTTAAGAAGGTACTGATAAACATATACAAAAAGGCGAGCGAAGCAAGCCCATGATTTTTATGCCTTTTTTAAAATGTTTCTCTAAAGTAGATATTGACTAACAAGCAATAAAGGCGAGCGTAGCGAGCTCTAGGTATTGTATGGTTTTTTTTAATTTATACTCTTAAAAAAGTACTGATAAACATATACAAAAAGGCGAGCGAAGCGAGCTCATGATTTTTATGCCTTGTTCTAAATGTGTTTCTAAAAGTAGATATTGACAATCAAGCACAAAAAGGCAAGCGAAGCGAGCCCTAGTAATGCATGGTTATTTTTATAATTTTATACTTTTAAGAAGGTACTGATAAACATATACAAAAAGGCGAGCGAAGCGAGCACATGATTTTTATGCCTTTCTTAATATGTTTCTCTTAAAGTTGATATTGACAAACAAGCACATAAAGGCGAGCGTAGCGATCTCTAGTATTGTATGGTTATTATTTATTTATACTCTTAAAAAGGTACTGATAAACATATACAAAAAGACGAGTGAAGCGAGCCCAAGTATTGTATGGTTTTTTTTATTTTTTACTCTTATCAAGGTACTAATAAACATATACAAAAAGGCGAGCGAAGCGAGCCCATGATTTTCATGCCTCGCTTAAAATGTTTCTCTTATAATAGATATTGACAAACAAGCACATAAAGGCGAGCGAAGCGAGCCCAAGTATTGTATGGTTATTTTTATTATTTTATACTCTTAAGAAGGTACTGATAAACATATACAAAAAGGCGAGCGAAGCGAGCCCATGATTTTTATGCCTTATTTAAAATGTTTCTCTTAAAGGAGATATTGACTAACAAGCATATAAAGGCGAGCGTAGCGAGCCCTAGTATTGTACTGTTTTTTTTAATTTATACTCTTAAAAAGGTACTGATAAACATATACAAAAAGGCGAGCGAAGCGAGCCCATGATTTTTATGCCCTGTTTTAAATGTTTCTCTTAAAGTAGATATTGACAAATAAGCATATAAAGGCGAGCGAAGCGAGCGTTAGTATTGTATGTTTTTTTTGTTTTTTTTTTTCTCTTAAGAAGGTACTAATAAACATATACAAAAAGGCGAGCGAAGTGAGCCCATGATTTTTATGCCTTGTTAAAAATGTTTCTCTTATAATAGATATTGACAAACAAGCACATAAAGGCGAGCGAAGCGAGCCCTAGTATTGCATGGTTATTTTATTATTTTATACTCTTAAAAAGGTACTGATAAACATATACAAAAAGGCGAGCGAAGCGAGCCCATGATTTTTATGCCTTTCTTAAAATGTTTCTCTTAAAGTAGATATTGACTAACAAGCACATTAAGGCGAGCCCTAGTATTGTATGGTTATTTTTATTTTATACTTTTAAGAAGGTACTGATAAACATATACAACAAGGCGAGCGAAGCGAGCCCATGATTTTCATGCCTTGTTTTAAATGTTTCTTTTAAAGTAGATATTGACAAACAGCACATAAAGCGAGCGAAGCGAGCCCTTGAATCTTATTTTATGTTTTAATTTTTTTTCTAAATTTAGGTATTGACAAAGAAACTTCTATAAGCGAGCGAAGCGAGCCCTAGATTGTTATGTATAAGTTTGATTCTATAGTTTAAAATTGGCTAGTACCAAACATGCACCTCAAGGATAGCGATGCGAGCTCTAGAATATTATGTTATGTCTTTACTGTATGCTATAAAATGGTTCTTGATAAAACTTAATACAAAAAAGCGATTGAAGCGAGGCTTTAATTTTATGCTTGTTTTAAATGTTCCTCTTCAGGTAGATATTGACAACCAAGCACATAAAGGCGAGTGAAGCGAGCCCTTAAATTTTGTTCTGTGTTTAAATTTACTCAAAAATTAGGTATCGACAACAACAAATATATAAAGGCGAGGGAAGCGAGCTCTAGATTGTTATGTAAAAATTTGATTCTATAGTTTGAAATTGGCTAGTACTAAACAAGCAGATGTTTACTCAAATTTTATGTTGTATTATAATTATTTTTCCTAAAATCAGTGCCAACAGACACATATAGGCTAGCGAAATGAGCCCTTGTGAAATTGGTAAAATTATGTTTACTCTGCGAAATTTGCAAATAACAAACAAACAAATGAAACGAGCAATACGAGCACTTATATATTTTGTGTAGATTCTAAATTAGGTACTGATTTCTGATATTCAGAAACGCATGNCTTATAATAGATATTGACAAACAAGCACATAAAGGCGAGCGAAGCGAGCCCAAGTATTGTATGGTTATTTTTATTATTTTATACTCTTAAGAAGGTACTGGATAAACATATACAAAAAGGCGAGCGAAGCGAGCCATGATTTTTATGCCTTATTTAAATGTTTCTCTTAAAGGAGATATTGACTTAACAAGCATATAAAGGCGAGCGTAGCGAGCCCTAGTATTGTACTGTTTTTTTAATTTATACTCTTAAAAAAGGTACTGATAAAAACATATACAAAAAGGCGAGCGAAGCGAGCCCATGATTTTTATGCCCTGTTTTAAATGTTTTCTTTAAAGTAGATATTGACAAATAAGCATATAAAAAGGCGAGCGAAGCGAGCGTTAGTATTGTATGTTTTTTTGTTTTTTTTTTCTCTTAAGAAGGTACTAATAAACATATACAAAAAGGCGAGCGAAGTGAGCCCATGATTTTTATGCCTTGTTAAAAATGTTTCTCTTATAATAGATATTGACAAACAAGCACATAAAGGCGAGCGAAGCGAGCCCTAGTATTGCATGGTTATTTTTATTATTTATACTCTTAAAAAGGTACTGATAAACATATACAAAAGGCGAGCGAAGCGAGCCCATGATTTTTATGCCTTTCTTAAATGTTTCTCTTAAAGTAGATATTGACTAACAAGCACATTAAGGCGAGCCCTAGTATTTGATTGGTTTTATTTTATACTTTTAAGAAGGTACTGATAAAACTATACAAACAAGGCGAGCGAAGCGAGCCCATGATTTTCATGCCTTGTTTTAAATGTTCTTTTAAAGTAGATATTGACAAACAAGCACATAAAGGCGCGAAGCGAGCCCCTTGAACTCTTATTTTATGTTTTAATTTTTTTTCTAAATTTAGGTATTGACAAAGAAACTTCTATAAGCGAGCGAAGCGAGCCCTAGATTGTTATGTATAAGTTTGATTCTATAGTTTAAAATTGGCTAGTACCAAACATGCACCTCAAGGATAGCGATGCGAGCTCTAGAATATTATGTTATGTCTTTACTGTATGCTATAAAATGAGGTTCTGATAAACTAATACAAAAAGGCGATTGAAGCGAGGCTTTAATTTTATGCCTTGTTTTAAATGTTCCTCTTCAGGTAGATATTGACAACCAAGCACATAAAGGCGAGTGAAGCGAGCCCTTAAATTTTGTTCTGTGTTTTAAATTTACTCAAAAATTAGGTATCGACAAACAAATATATAAAGGCGAGGGAAGCGAGCTCTAGATTGTTATGTAAAAATTTGATTCTATAGTTGAAATTGGCTAGTACTAAACAAGCAGATGTTACTCAAATTTTATGTTGTATTATAATTATTTTTCCTAAAATCAGTGCCAACAGACACATATAGGCTAGCGAAATGAGCCCTTGTGAAATTGGTAAAATTATGTTTACTCTGCGAAATTTGCAAATAACAAACAAACAAATGAAACGAGCAATACGAGCACTTATATATTTTGTGTAGATTCTAAATTAGGTACTGATTCTGATATTCAGAAACGCATGCTAGCGAGCTGTGGAATATTTGTTATAACTTATTTATTTTTTCTAACATAGGTATCGACAAATACTAACAATATAGGCTATTGAAGCGAGGCTGTAGAATATTGAGTATAAGTATGATTGTATAGTATTAATACATTATATTTATGCAAATATCTGAGAAACCCTTATAATGCTTGCAAAGCAAGCACTTTGACGGATTTTTTTTATTCTTGCTTAGTAAGGCTTATAAAGTAATGTAAAATTTTACAAATGAAATAAATAAATAAATACCTCTAATATGCAATACTTTTTCATTGCTGTACAGACTTCTTGACTCAGATTTATCTGAAGAAAAAAACAATTGAATAGTTATAAATTCATGTCACTTAGAATCACATTTGGATCCACGTAACTTGAAAATGTCTAGAGTGATTTTAATGAAACTTTGGAATTACTCTACTATTGACTAACATTGATCTCTTAACTACATAATTTTAAGTCATTGATTTGGTACTGTGAGGTGCAGATTTATAGTTGCTATATGTTTGTGGTCATGTAATTATATTGATAAAATCACAGATATGACATCATACCTTTAACACTTAATGGTTGATCATTTCCAATGGACTCAGGTGTTAGCTCTTCAACTGGAAAGAAACAAAAAAAAAGAATGAACAATAAATCTAGTTGCTTATATATCATGAAGGTTTCACGTATTTTTGTGATTGATTAATCAGAGAAACTCTTGCCAATGTTGTATCAAAATAAAAAAAAATCTTACATCATGTTTCACCGGCATATTTGATATAAACCAAATTTTGAATTGTTTACAATGTTAGCCCTGCCCATTTTTAGAGACATAAAGTGATTTCTTTGATTTGTATAATTTAAGAAAAATGTAAACACACCAGATATGGCGCAACCTGTTGACTTGGAGAAATTACTCAACTCAAAACCTTCTTCATACTTCTTGATTAAGTATAAAACCTTTTGCTCATCTATAACATTCAATAAAATCAATATACAATTAAAAATAGGTGATAAATCACAGCTATGAAAAACTTACTCCTACTAAAACTTATCTAAACATCTATGTTGAGGTACTTAAATTGGTCATGTCACATGATCCTTTGCTCACCCTTCTTTATTATTATTGATTGTCATTGGTTGTTATTGATGATTATGAAGAGTTTAAAAATAATCGCGCCTAATACCCTCCTAACCAGATTAGGATTGCAGACTCACTAATCCAAGTAGTGACGACATCCGATGCTTGGTTCTAACTAGTACAGACCTCACCATGCGGCAAGAAAGGTACGCTAAACAACTAGACTAACTAAACAGACTAAAATCTTCATTACAATTTAACATAATTAGTAAAAAATGCATGTTAGGTGGTCATGATAATGTTCAGATGAGTTTAAATAATCAGCATTTTGTTGATAACACTTGAGAAAAAACGTGATTTCAAGCACTTTATTGAATATAAAACAGTATATACTCACTAGTCATAATACTGTGAATGATGTCGAGGGAGGCATCAAAGTAAAAAGATTCTCCCCCTTCAAACGCAAAATGGAGGCGTCTTAGAGTCATCTAAAAAAAATGGTTAACATGAAAAGACACTTAGGTTAAGCACACTGCATGTACAAGGCAATGAGCACGCTCGATGCTGCTCATTGCCAAACTTTTATGATCTTGTCATATTGTAAAGCACAATGATATAAGAACTAAAAAAGGCACACTGGTTATGATAAGAGGGAAGGAAAATTTGAAGGCTCACCTCTTCAATGGGCTTCTATTGTCGGTAATAATCAAATGTACTAATAGGCCGCTACCACTAATGGATCCTTCAGAATTCACTCGTACAGAAATTCTTGATTTAAAAGTATGTATCTCTGTGTAAAATCTATAATATTTAGACTTGGAAGTTAAAATATAAATGTAATAAAAAAAAATAACAAATAAAACAAACAGAACTTGAATCAGTCCAAAGTCCAAAGATTCTTAAGTTTAATAAAAATAACTTTTTAAATAAAAACGCGCGAAAGAAGGTAATGTTAGGTTATGATAAGAGTCATCAGCTCGCCGAGGTGGTGTGCTAGATTTTCCCGCCGCTGAGGAACTTTTTCCGCCATGAGTGACCTTGATGAATAAAATCAACACCCATCTGGTAATCATCAGATGTTTTAAACTCATCAGAGACCTGATGGATAAAGTTACACACCGTCTGTTTGACCGGATCCGAGCCACCGTATGGGAAATCTATACCCTTGTTATTTCCAGACTAGAGACCTAGTAGACACAGCGATACTCTAACCTCATTGGCATCCTAGCATTATTTCCCAACGTTGTCAACTGATTACAATTGCATTTTAAATTACAAGATTTCCCTCATGCTTTTTAATGCTAGTTATGAAGCTTTACCTTCATTAATTATATAAATTAATTAAAAAGAACCCCTAGACTAAGATATAGTTTCCGTCTTGCATCAGATTGTCTGGTTCACTTTACGAATCCCAAGCGCATACGACGAATAATTGCTATGGGTTCATTTGCATCGAAGTGCCTTGTTGTACACGTGTTAGACTAAACCCGTCATACTTGAGCGTATTGGGTTTTAGAATTTTATAGTAGCTCGTGTAGGCAGGCTCTCTTATCATCCATATTATTTAGAAACCAACTTTCTTTCAATTTTTTTAGATCTTTCGGCTATTGAAAATCCACTGTTAATGAAAAAAGTGGTTATTCAATTTTTCAAAATAATGAGGTCAGCTCTCTATGAAAAAAAGAGAGAAGCAATTTTTTTACAATGGCCTTTAAAAATAGGTCTAGTTATAAATCGCAGGCAATAAATTAATAGTTTTATTCCTTGGATATTTAGTGTTATACTTCCTAAAACTAAGTGTTGACGTGAATGAATTTACCTTGCTAAAACTGATGTTTAACTACTACATAATGACTACATTATAATTATGCCCATTTAGAGCCTTGTGGCCCATCAGGGCAAACACCTGCGGGAACAACTTCTGGTAGTAGTGGCAACCGTTACGCTTAAAGTGTATTCTAAAGTAATTTATTAGAAAAATAATCGTATATTAACTCAAATCTTATAATCTAGGATTCGAACCCTAGACCTTGATGGTGTCAAAGGTCAGTAAGTAAGTAAGTAAGTAATTATGTTTATTAACAATTAAATAAATAATACAATTATAAAATTAATAGAAAAACATTTCATAAAGCATGCCTAAGCCGTCTGCCTGGAGTTGCTACTTCTTTAAAACATAAACATATATTTATTTTTAACTCTAACGTGAACACTATATTATTACCCTAGCGGGCTAGATAATTAAATAAAGTTGAGAGAAAAGTTACCAAAAATATAAATAAAATAATATTTTCAATTAATGATGTAAATCACTACTACTATTATGTGGAAAAAATTTTAACGCTTGTAAGTATTTAAAAAAGATATGAAAAGTTTATGATAAAATTTACTCTCAAAAGAATTAAACTTGTGTTCTACTCACAGTTATAAGTCATCTAATATAAATATATATAATCAAAAAATAAAGTTAGACTTGTCCATAATGGCTTCTATTATTAGGAATTAATTTAACCAAAAATAACAATTTTTTTTATTTTGTTTTTTTTTAAATTTTCTTTCTGGTCTGATTCGGATTTTAATATAACATTAATTAATTTGGCAGAATCTTCTCCTAACATTTCTAGAAGATTATTAAGTCCATATCCTACACACAGTAATTTGTCGTCTTGAGTAATTGAAAACTTAGATCTTCTAAATGACAAACGTTACCCTCGACAATACTTTCTCAAGGCATTGATCTTCAGTATTTCTTTTCTAATTGCAATAATTTTTTTCTTTTTTTCTGTACAGCCTTAGTGTAGTCCTATGAATAATAACTTAGTTCCTTTTAGCTTATTCGCATTACATAGTATAGTATTAACGTCTTCAGATCTATGAAAACTTACTTTCAATATTTGCTGTCCATTTTTACACCTGCCAAATGGCATCACTTTATCGATAGAAATCTCTTTTTTTAAGCCCAAGACAATCAGACAAAAATTTTGAACAGCTTCCCTAAAGTTGTCATGTTCTTTGTATTTAATTCCTATGAAAAATAAATTATTTTCCCGAATTATTTTCTACTGCATCTAACTGATGCTTTACTTCATTCAATTCATGTCAAAGGTCATTATAATTACTAACGCTTTAACGACCTCGGCCACAGAGATGGCCTCCTTGGTCAAAATAGTATGTAATAATAACTACATTATTACACAGATTACTGCTCTATAGGACCAAGTGGACCAGCAAGTAAAGATAATTAAATGTTTGACATTATCTACTCAGTCCTCTAGAAATCTCAAGAAACAGTTTTTTGTACATACATGAAAAGTTCTTAATTTTTTTAGGACCAATTACACCACGAAAGAATGTAGTGTGTCTACTGTTATGCTATTATATTATTATTAGCAAATCGTGTTATTTCGATTAATATCAAATAACACAATTAGCAGACTCCGTACATGCCATGTTAAAATTTGCTGATATCGAAAATCGATAGACGAGTGTAAAAATCAAGTCGGCTAATAGTGACTGTCCAGTCACTATTAGTCCCCCCTTACGTTGTTCAACTCAGGGGCATTGAA
Organism: Microvelia longipes; assembly: GCA_018340805.1. Classification (NCBI taxonomy): domain Eukaryota; kingdom Metazoa; phylum Arthropoda; class Insecta; order Hemiptera; family Veliidae; genus Microvelia; species Microvelia longipes. The sequence goes on along the minus strand of JACMZG010001911.1, from coordinate 47,298,197 downwards.
ATTTATGTACGGTTAGAACACTAAGTGAAATTATTCTCAGTTTTCGACAATCCTGCTTGATCTTTCGTTATCATCATACAGTTATCTTTCCTTTATTAATCATGCGGTAATATTTAATTAAATTATTCAAATATCCATAATAAAGCTATAAATTTATTAAAATAAATTAAAAAGCGTCATTATAATTTATTTAAAACAAAAGTCGAAAAAAACCCGTGGTATATTACCTGAAAACTTAAAATACAGTGAACGAAAAAAATCGTGTAGGGTGTCCTTTCCTTGGACTGAACCGAATTAAGCTGGTCTGGATTCATTATGACCACTCAAAGTCTGGGTTCCCAGGTTCGAATCTTGGTACCCGGGATAATTTGTATCGACATGTTTACACTATATAAGATTAATATTTTTTATTTATTTATTTTCCATATTTACATTAAAATTATTTAGCAACATAAACAAAATAATAACATTAAACATGTTATTATTTTATAATAATTATATATATATATAGAACGTTAAATATATATAGAACTTAAGATTATATATTTATGAACCATTGACACCGTCAATCAAAAACTGGTGACCATTCTGCTGCTATGATAAATTACAGGAATCTTTCCACTTTTATGGCAGAGAGCCCTGTGTTGTGGAATGATTGTCTGTGTACTTATTTTACAAAATAGGTACTAAATAATTCCTCTATTACAAAATAATTCTGGTGCAGAGGTCCGCAAGCCGGGATATTTTCTTTTAAATGCGTGCTTAGTAATCTATTTCTCGCTTTATGGTATATGATTAATATTCAATGAAATATGCTACAAATTAGCATAAACAGAGCTTTAAATAAGTGCGTTCGGATTGATATTTATAGTTTTGCATAATCTATGGGATAAATATGCGCATTTTCTTAGAAAATCCGGAAAAATTAAATAACAAGTTGTGATTATACTGTTTAGGTTATAGATCATATACCAGAAACTTAAGCAAGAAATGGATTGTTATGTTATGGAAAATTCGCCCGGCTTGCGGTATCGCCAGAATTACTTATCAATGGAACAATTTAACATATACTAAGGATTTCCCACCTCTACCAACCATGTAATAGTCAAGTGTATTGTGTTTTTAGAATCCTGTAAAATTAAGGCGTTTCTAGCACTTTATAAACTATTGGAATGTCCTCATTGATAACATAACCTTATAATATTACAGATAACTTTATTTATTCCAAAAAAGGTTTGTGGCTGATATTAATTATACATTTTATAATGAATTCAATTATTGTAAAGATGGCAAAACGCTGTCAATTCCTTTAAAACACTAAGAAAAATCGATGTAAAAGTAACAGTGTTGAATAATAATGATAATAATTTTTTGGCTTTTAACACTTTAATTATCAGAGGTCTAGTTTCATCTGCCTCTAATTGTAACTTTATTTATTTATTTATTCATTTAAAGATAGTTCAGTATATTACTAGCACTTTGTTTTGTGCAAACATAAACAAAACAAAGCGCTAGTAATATTCCCATGAAAGTCGGCTCAGTTCGTACTATCTATTAATAAAGCTACAATCAAAGATAGATGAAACCAGATCTATAATAATTAAGGTTAGTAAACCAAAAGCTTATTGTTCCGAAACAATAACAATTTCAACTTGGTAGCATACTCTGTTGTTTTATAATTAAACGTCAAAACAATACATCAAAAGATAACACGCAAATTCTTCTTTATTCTTCGTTGTATTGTAGAAGTGAGTTAAGAAGAATAATTCAGGAATACAAAGGCGTGATTAATCCAGGTTAAAATTTGCGGATTGATGAAGGAATACAAACAATTTACATTCACTGAAAGAAAGTATAGGACCGTTAAAATTCATTAAAATGTAACTTTCAACATTTCAGATCCGGAATTAAAGCTTCTTTAAGTTGCAACTATGCACTTTTAAAATATTTTTAATTTAATACTATTTTGTTTATCCGATAAGAAGGTCACATGCAAGATTAATAACGTTATTTATTATGAATCTGTCACCCAGTAACTTCTGATTTGGGCCCTCTCGCAAACATTTAGCTGGGCCCCTCTGGTCCTTTAAACAATAAACTAATAAAGCGTTCTTTTTTGCGGATTTAGTATAATTAATTTAAATCTGTTAACTATGACATTGTATATTTATAGATTGCGCACAAAAAAATATTTTTGCAATATAGGAAAAAGATAAGAAAATTATAAAATAATTTAGAACACAAATTGGTGAAATAAAGTCACTGACTTGTGTGCCTTGTTCCACCACGGCTGACACTACCTTAGAGAATTTGCGTTATTAATGTTCCTTACCTACTGCCCAAGGTATAAGGAAAAGTATTGTTTCCTAAACAATCTGAAACCAATATATAATGTTTCATTCTGAGTGGTGTGCATTTTATGACATCATGCTGTCTGTGTGTTTGTGTCACGCATAACTCCCACTGTGTTTATGCTAGACAGTTGAAACTAGGTTCACAAATCAGACTCTTGGCCTAGTTGTACTGTGCTACCCTAGTGGGAAATGACTATTTCAGACTAAGATAACATATTTTGCTGAGTAATCAAAAATGTAATAAAAACATTTTAAAAACCAAAAGTTTAATCGATGAAATAGACATTTGACAGAAATGTAAATCTAAGGTCAATCAATCCACATTTAATTTTGATATTGTTCGCAATTTTGAAACTATTGACCATTACATTTTAAAATTTTAACGGCCTATAAATTTTAATTTTCTTAACTGCTTTTTGACATTCTACATTTCTTCAGATAGCGAAACTTATATTGTGCTAGTAGTGACAATGCCATAGCTATTCCATCTTGAGCTTCGGGTAATCATGACAAAATGATGATGGGCAAAGCGAGTCCGAAGTAATAACACCCTAGACTTCAGGTAACCACTTTATTCTGATGTCGAGCGCCGCGAGACCATAAGTAATACCGATTAAGGCTTTGGATAAATATGGCATTCTGAGGACGTGCCAAGCTAGTTGGAAGCCATAACACACAACACTTTAGATAACCATTTTATTCTGAGCGTAGCGAGCTTTGTATAATGTTGACATTTTGAGGACGAGCGTTGCGAGTCTGAAGTTGTGAGGAAGGAACTAGGTAACCTGTACCCGATTTTATCATTAGTATGCCATAAAAAAATAAATATTTCAGAAGATATAGCAAACAAATAGCATTTCAAAATATAATTTTGAATTGACCCTTCTCACTCCCATCTCCGCTTCCGTCATCAAAATAACTTTATGAGCACCATTATCTGATAAAAATTCATAAAAATCACCTTTTGGCGGGGAAACGGCTCTGGTTTGTGTATGACTTAACCCAGGTCATCGTATGAGTTATAGACTTTTCTAAATATAGCTCATTTCCTCGTCCATTAATACCTGAGCACTATTTTCTTCCCACTCTCTCACCCATTTCTGTCTCTCGGTCTTAAATTGCTTATTTATTTCCTTATTAAACACGAGTGAAACAAATTGAATGAAACAATTTGAATGTAGCCTAATAAAAATAAAATAAACGTAAAAATGAAATTTAAAAAATAAACGTAAGTATTATATTTATACTGGGTAACAGGAGCCACAAGCTTTATATAGAAATAATCAAACCTATTTTAAAAGCTGTTATCAGTATATAAACTGTGAGATAAAAATGAAGCCTGAAAAGGTCAAAACCCTTCTATCTATTGAAATTGTAACCCTTATTGTGAATTTGACCCCATTTACAGAACAGCATTCAAACTTTCATTGTTAATTTGAGAAAAAGTCAATTTTAACTTAGTTTTTTCTATTCTTATATCCCGACTTAAGAACGAGTTTCAAGGGCCTCTAGTTTTTATTACTCAAACTCAGCTCTATATTTAGATTTGTTATTTACTCTGAGTCATGGAAAGGTTTTCTTATTCGTGTTTTCTTTACTTAAGCTAAAGGGATAGAATTTTGTTAGTTAAAGAGACCAAGCTACTTGTTATCTCAAACGTTTATTTTTTTTTATTTTAAAATGGTATTTTATTGGACGAAAGCAAAGTTAAACGCAATTCGGGTAGAACCTAAACGTGATGGAGATAATTAATAAATTCCCGATAATAATATTTGTATGTATAGTAGCTTTATTTATTGGTCTCATCAGAAGTCAAAGATTTTCAAACATAATAATCCTGTTTTTTTCATTTTTTAAACAAATACTTAATTAACAATTGTATCCTTTTAGGATATTTAGACAATGCTCACATAATAATCTGTTTTTCATTTTTAAACAATAATTAATCTAACAATTGTATCCTTTTAGGATATTTAGACAATGCTCACATAATAATCCTGTTTTTTCATTTTTTAAACAAATACTTATTCTAACTATTGTATCCTTTTTAGTATATTTTAGACAATGCTCACATAATAATCCTGTTTTTTCATTTTTTAAAAAATATTATTCTAACTATTGTTCCTTTTAGTATATTTTAGACTTTAATAATCCGGTTTTTTCATTTTTTAAACAAATACTTATTCTAACTATTGTATCCTTTTTAGTATATTTTAGACAATGCTCACATAATAATCCTGTTTTTTTCATTTTTTAAACAAATACTTATTCTAACTATTGTATCCTTTTTAGTATATTTTAGACAATGCTCACATAATAATCCTGTTTTTTCATTTTTTAAACAAATACTTATTCTAACTATTGTATCCTTTTTAGTATATTTAGACAATGCTACATAATAATCCGTTTTTTCATTTTATAAACAAATACTTATTTAACTATTGTATCTTTTTGTATATTTTAGACATGCTCACATAATAATCCTGTTTTTTCATTTTTTAAACAAATACTTATTCTAACTATTGTATCCTTTAGTATATTTAGACAATGCTCACATAATAATCCTGTTTTTTTCATTTTTTAAACAAATACTTATTCTAACTATTGTATCCTTTTTAGTATATTTTAGACAATGCTCACATAATAATCCTTTTTTTCATTTTTTAAACAATACTTATTCTAATATTGTATCCTTTTTAGTATATTTTAGACAATGCTCACATAATAATCCTGTTTTTAATAATGTCGTTGAAACCATTGTGTTTTACTTAAAACATATTAGATGATATGATTTGCCTTGATAGCGTCAAAATCTCCTCAATATATTATGCATCTCCCAACTGCATTTTCATAATGCATCTGGTTTTCATAAACCAACTAGAACATAAAAATGAAATAAGTAGGAGTAAAAAATTATTTAGCGAAATGTAATAAATTAAATAAAAAAATGCGTTTGCTTAGCTTATTAGTAAAGGCCATTTTTCAGAGTTTTATTGTGGTGTGTTTTAAAATAATGGCATGCCTTTTTATCACGTTCATCGCTAAAACCACATAAAATATTTTTGTTTAGAGAGAATTATCTGTAAGCAACCTAGCACGCTTTATTACTATTTTTTACATCGAGTGACGACATAGTTGAAATTGAAAGCACTAAAAGAAAACCTTTAAAAAGTTATCCTTAAGATAAGTTGATTCACTATTTTCATTTTCTTTAACTGACTTATTTATTCAGTTTTCCACCCACACAGTCAAAATACTTCATTCATAAAAATTGATTGTGAAAATGCTTTAAGGTTTCATCTGGGGATTTGGAGAAAAACAACATCATTTACATTCAAGTTTGAATATTGAATGAGATTATACTGCAGTGTGGAGGCCGTGGCTGCAGCCACTTAACTAATAAATAGTATTCTCGGTTTATATAGATTGTTTTTTAAATACGATTTCATTTTAATATTGCTTCTGCGACCAAGTGACTTTCAATATCTTGTTATACTTGTACAGACGCTTTTTTCATCGGCAGTAATTTAGATTGCTAATTTTAAATCTAAAATAATAGTTATTTACGTGATAAGGGATGGAAGAAAGTCAAGTTGAAACTTACTCTTGAGGCAAAACCGAAGGAGGAATCATTAGCTCCCGAGACCGACGGACCGAGCGAGGAAAATCGTTGAGCTCCTGAATCTTGCCTAGGTAGATTAATAACATTTTGTATCCCGAGGCTCTGACTAGGGAGATAATACAAGAGTAGTACTGGAGCTTTGGTCCGCAAGGAGGGCGAATTTCTCTTGGAATGTTTGTTTTCTTGAGCACCTATTCAGTTCTTGCTAAGGTTTCCATTAAACGCTTCATAGACGGAACAGTAGCACTTATAATAAGTTATCAATTAGAATGGATAAATTGACTGTCAATTTTTATACCATAGGCTTGCCTTTGCATAATTAGTTCTGAATAACATTTAGGACAGTCATACAGAGCTCAGTTTATACTAATCCTCAAAATATGTTGGCGCATCTCCTGTGATAAAGCCCTGCCCGCCATCGCGCTATTTTTCAGTTATAAACTTACAAAGTGTAAATATATAGATACAATTTTTTCCCGGCCAAAAATTTTAACCCTAAATTTATCCGACTTTTGCAAATTTCGCTTGAACAATTTTGCTTGGACAAGCAAATCGGGTCAGTGACGTCACAACAACCTGGTTTTCAATAGGGTTCGTGTCCTCCTCAAGTTTAATTTTTTTACTAAGTTTGCTTAAAAAATATTCATCCATTTGATATCGGATTTACAAGCAACATTTACACAGCGTTTTTACAAGAAATTGTGTAGAAACACATTAAACACACATATATATGTATGTGTATATTATATATATATTAATATATATATATATATATATATATAATATATATAATATATATATATCATTCCATTCAATATTTAAAGGAAGCTGAGATTTCAATGAGAAAAGTTTTAAATTAGCCAATGGTAATAGAATTTGTTGAATTTATATAGTAATTAATACATTACAAATGTAAAGGTTTATAGTTTAAGAGAAAGACCTAAAAAATGTGATTCATTTAGTACTACTTCAAACCAAATTTTTCTGAAAATATGCCTTTAATTAAGAATGTAAAGCTTAGTTTGCCTTTCCAGAGTGGAGCCCTTTATATGAATGTGATCGCTCAAATTCCAACTTTCTTGCAATAAGTGATTCCCTGTGGGTCGTGTGCAAAACATGAAGATATTTTTAAAGCTGATAAAATTTCCTAAAAACGAGTGTTTTTTCATCAAAATCGAGTAACTACAACTAAAGTTATGATATTTGTTAAATGGCCAAAAATGCATAAAAAGCCAATATTTTTTTAAAGAAATTCGCTGACTGCATAAATTAATTTTTTTGGTATTTTTGAGAGTCATAACTTTGGTTGTCGCCATTCGCTTTTGAAGATTAAACACTCGTTTTATTGGAAATTTTATCAGCTTCAAAAATGTTTTTCTTCTTGATTTGCACACGACTTACAGGAACCATTTCTTCCAAGAAAACTGACGTTTGTGCGATTTTCTAAAATTTTGAGCATGCGCAATCAAATGAAGGACTCCGCTCTAGATAGGTAGACTCTGCTTTTTCTTCTTAATTTAAGGTAGATTTTTAGAAAAATTTGGTTTGAAGTAGTACAAAATGAGTCACATTTTTTCAGGTCCGACTCCTGGACATAGCAATTTATGGAAAAAGAGGAGCGGTTCAGAGAAGGGGTCGGTTAAACAGACATAAGCATCGGACCATCCTCACTTTGATGCCCCATTTAATTAATGTAAATACCAATCTGCTGAGATTTTCTCTCTATGGCATATGCTGTAATTTTTTATGGAGGAAAGTAGTATTTATATTAAGAGTGAACGAGATTGTATGAAGCACTTACTCCGCAAGCTAGATAAATATTTACACAAAGAGATCACACATTTTATGATAGAACAAAATACGAGATTATTTTGTGGTTCATAAAATAAAAGAATTAGACTTAGACTGAATGAAGACATAGAATGAATGAAAATATCTGCATACTGCATTGAATGACAAAGCAGTATCCGCTAGACATGGGAGGGCCTTGCCAAGTCTATTCCCTAATTTTATCCAGATTGTATAAACACTGGCGGAATACATGGGAAAATATAAATAATAATAAACTTTATTATAAATACAGATATAAGCAACATCCATTTACATTTACAAAAAAAGGAGGGAGATATGTATGTTTTACATATAGAAATATATATTAGTCCATTTCTTTTAGCTTTCTTTTAATTGTGTGAATAGAATTTGAAAAAGGATCCAAGCTAACTGAGAGGCCATTACGTTATTTCATGGTTACATCGACTGGATTATATTTAAAATAATTAGTTCTTGTTTGTGGTAACTCGGATGGTAATGATTTGAAAAATCTAGTACAAGTTTGAGGATCTATAAAATTAATAAGTTTGAGTAATTATGAATAGTATATTTGATTAGAAATTCATTTATAAAAAATATAATTGCACTTAAATTTCTTCTATCTTTTTTTTTTTTTTTTTTTTATTAAATCATTATAGAAGATTATGTTTTTCCAAGTAGGATAATAAAAACTAAGTTGTTTATTATGAACATATTTAAAAAAAATAATTAAACTTTTTCTATTTTATATGTCCTATATCATCTGTAAGTATGACCATACTAGTAATAGTGATAATAATTAGGGAGAGAAGATAGACCACCTAGCAAGAAGGCCACGTTGTTGGGCCCTTAGCAGACTCCCTTAGATAGAAGATAATATTTTACCTTATGAGTCCTAGTGCTGGCATTTTACGTCTAATCCACAGAAGAGCCGTAAGTTCACTCTAAGTTATAGCTTAGACTAGAAACAACACGTGCCTCACTGCCATACCAGGCTTTTCTGCTCTCTAAACCATAAGGCAGATACACACACACACATACAAACACAGTGTGTTTAGTTGTTTGGTCTTACCGGTTTAAATTAAATAATTGAGACCATTTTGAGGCGTTATAATTCTGTTATATTATATGTCAAGTCAAGTTGTTTTATTCGTCATTGTTGGAGGGAATATTACTGCATTGGTACAATATTGTTGATTTTTGTTGTTACTTAGTTTTAAGTTAAGTAGTTTTTAGTTTTATACTCTTTAGTTATGTAATATCTTATATTCATCTTATACGTTAAGATTTTTTATATACTTACTCGCCATTAGTTTTATTACTAGGTTGCGAACTTTCTTTTAACTAAATCTATTTACTGCGTTAATAGCATGTAATACGATTTGTGAAGCATGCTGTACAACTAGCTTAAACACACACACACGTATATATATATATATATATATATATATATATATATATATATATATATATATATATATATATATATATATATATATATTATATTATATATATATATATATATATATATATATAATATATATATATATATATATATAATATATATATATATATATATATATATATATATATATATATATATATATATATATATATATATTTATATATATATATATATATATTACTACTTTGAGGGTCCTAAATTTTGCCTAAATCCAGGTTCATTTAGGGTTAGGGATACCTGTCATTCATTCAGAGTGAGTACCTGACATCGCACTAATTCGGAACCACCGGCTTAACGTCCTTTTCGAAGGACGGCACGTGAAAGGATTTCCATCTCTCGCATAAAAATCCTACAGGTCTCGACCGGAATTGAACCCTGACTGTCTGCGGGTGGCAGGCGCACGTACAATGTATATAGCTACTAAGGTATTAATATCAGAGAATTGACGAAAACATCTTTTAATAGAACCTATAATAAGTTGTTACCTAAACCTGCCAAGTGCAGCAGCTCGTAGTTTAATTATTTACTTTACGTAAAAGTATTTTTATGATTAAATATTTTATTCTTACATAATTCATTTAAGATTTAGATGCTTTGTTAAAATAATTGTTCATTAAAATGCAAAAAAAACTTTATACTTATTAAATTAAATTTCTAAATTAGATTTAAAATGTTTTATTACATTAGTAATTAAAATCATTGTTCGCAAAAATAATAAAAAGTATTAAATCTAATTTCTTTCTTTGTATGACGAAAAGAGTATTTTTACATGAAAGTTTATAAATAGATAAAACAAACTGGCGAAAGATTTCCCAGACCGACTCCCATTATCATTAAGTTAAGTTGTCTCTGGGCGTTACAATGGTTTGTCCTTTAGTTTCTTGTGTTTTTGTATTGTAACATTTTCTTGTCCTACTTTAGTCAAACTTAAAACCTAGTTATAACTTACATCAGCACTTTTTCAAATGTAGTAATTATATTAAGATAATTATGAAAACATAAAGTCCTTTTTAATTTATTTAATGTATCTATAATGCTCTAGTTCACCATTTAAATAATTATGACTTTTATGTAATTAGAAACACTTGACTTTTATGAACCATATAATTGAGGCATATTCTAAGCATGATCTATTATAACCACTAAATATGTTTACTAAAGTATTAATATCAGAGAACCAGAAAATGAATAGGAAAAAAAGATCGAATATGGTGGATATGAATGGTCTTTATATCTTCAAAACTCATTTTTTTATGCAATGACACATAAATTGACAAAATAAAATGTTTCTATTCTATTTGCTCTTATCTGTGAATTATTATTATCAAATACGAAATTGCATTTTTAAGGCGCCAACAGCGGTAGCTTACAGTGTCTGAGAAGAAATTAAAACTTAAGTTTTAAAAAAATAGTAGGTAAAACTAGGTAAAATTAGAGCAAAGTTTACATTAAGTATTTTAGGACCTGATTCTACGATAAACGATATTTTATAATCATGTTTGAGAAACTGTTGGCCGGTACCCTAAAGATTTGACTTACGCTCAACTTCTAGTTCACAGAACAAGAAAAAATTGTTCACTTTAATGGATTTTTGCGAATTTCCGAAAGAAAATTTTTCTTGTAGGGTTGGGGTCATGTTTTATTTGATATTCTTATATAATTCAAAAATTGAAAGAAAATCATATCTTATTTGTAAGATTTAACAGGAATAAACTGCCGACAAATCCAAAATTGTAACTTATTAGTTGTTTTTGATATTCCTTTCCATAGAGTAAAATAAAATTATCTTAGATATCTAAGATATCAAAGCTTATTACATTTTGAGGCTCTCAGGGGCTCTGTGTAACCTCATAGAAACCTCTTCTAAGAGTAACTTCAGGTCATAATCAATCAATTAGTTCGGCTTCCTGCACAATGTTTGTGTTTTGATTTATACTTTCAGCGCTTTACTATATAATTCACCATAATTTTAATTCGTTCACTGATTATTGAAAGTTGGTCATGGGTTATTTTTTCGATGTTTCAAAATTCAACCAATAGTACATTCAGAATAAACAATAAGCCGAATTTATACTGCAACATGTCTTCGAACTCGCTTCGCTCGTCCCCAGATAGTATATGCATCAGTTTTATTCACAATGGTCATCTATACACCACTGACCATGCTCAATGTTACTTAACTTTTATAATCCAACAAAAAGTATGAATATACTTGTCGTATTGAAACAAAACTATGTGTGGTTATTTAATAAGTAAAGGTATACACTTGTATTAAACTCCAACTCAATTAAATTGTTTTCTGATTTTTTATTTAAAAAAAAACGTACACAAGTTATCCGATCAAATTTGAAACAATGCTGATAATGAGATGAAACTTGGCACATATGTTGGTCTTATACATGACAATATGCGTGCTAGTTTTCAATTGGATCGCATAATTTTTCCGCGTTTATGATATTTTGAAATTTTCGCTGAGTCATAATTGTGAGTTAATGACGTCATAAAGAAATTGTTCGAATTTTCCGAATAGCTCAACTGTAGGGGTAGACTAATTTTTGTACTACGTTTCAACTGTCTAGTATAAATACACTAAGAGCTACGATAATAACACACACACACACACCCATCCAGGCAGACAACTTAGCAAAAACCACTCAGGAGGCCTTAAAAAACGCCTGACATGGATAATTCCGGTGACATCCAGGAAAAAGTAAAAATGTTTAAAGGTTATCGAGATATATATATATATATATATATATATATATATTATATATATATCGATACTGAGTATAACACTCGGTTATAATCAGTTGACAGAATGGAATAATATTGCCAGACAGCCAATGGGTTTGTCCTGGATGTTCAACCACACCCACATTTTCATATCAAACCAAACTCATCGTTTTCTTAACACTATTTTCCCACGCTGTCAACTGCTTATAACCGTGTGCAATGCTGCATTTAAGGTTTAAATTCACTAGGGTTGGTTGTTATGTCATAGTTTGGGTATTTTATATACGAATCAAGATCCTTTCCTGCTTGATACATTTAAGTAAACTTAAACTGCAGTACAATGAAGCACTTTTCTAATAGAAGGGAATCCCAGACTTTTTGATACATTTAACAATTTCGGTTCAGTCCTAAGAAGCTGGTTTTTAAACTTCTTAATTGAAAACTAACATTTATAAATAAACTAAATTAAAACAACTAAATAAAATTTAGTTTAATTTTCATTGGTCAATGGAAAAATAAAGTAATCGATTTAATTAATTTAATTCTATGTCTACGAAATGAAATTGTTTTTTGATTAGATTTTCTATATCCTTGAATAAACTTTTTCTCGGTTATCTTATATTACTTTAATTTAATAAAGTAAGAGTTGACTCAACGCCTACAACTTAACATTTGAAATAATTGCTGTTGTAGCAGAACACTGAAGCTTAACTGTTATGCCCTTTCCATGGAGGAGGAATAGAGCTAACATAGTAAAGAGTAGACGTAGTATGTCTCAATTACTTTTGTATAAACCTAATAACGTCATAACTTATTTTATTTATTATATCTATTAATACTAACCGCCTCTATGGTCGAGATTGTTAAAGCGTAAGTATTTATGGTGACCTTTGACACTAACAAAGGTCTGATGTTCGCATCCCAGCTTACGTTCTAAGTTATTAAAAGAGTATTCTTTATATAAAATATTCCTAACATTAGAATTCACATGGAGTGTAATGGCTGCCACTAACACCTAGTTTTTTAAGTTAAATCTATGTTAACGCTACACGAGTGTGCGAGAGACGGGTGACTCTCGCACTTTGTTACATTCCCTTGGTAGGAATTGTAACAAGCAAAAAAGCTATGCTAAATCTGGAAGCTATAATTTGAAATGTGTCATTATTGTTCACTTTATATTCTTAGTAAGTTAAGGCTCTGAATTTGCCTTAGAGTCATTACGGAACAGATTTATTTCAAGCCATCTATAATGACTAATTCGAAATGGTGGCATTTCACTTGTTAGATTCCTAGGTGTTTATTATATTTTGTAAACTTTTTATGTTTTGCGAAACTCGGTAGTATCAAATGAAATAAAATCATAGTGTGAAATATGAAAAATACCTCTTCAAACAGGTTTTAAGGCCCTGAAATGCCCATCTTTATCCCATAGATTATACAAATCTATGCTAGTCCTTTCTATCTATTCCTTTCTATCTATCTATAATTGCCCAAAATAGATTAAAATAACCATGTATGTCCACAATTTCTTCTATGCAGAGAAGCTCTTTTTTGCTTTTAAAAAGTAAAAATATATTTTTTTCCAATATTTTAAATAAAAAAACAAGAGAGTTGTTTCTATAGAATTTATTACACATTAGTAATTAAATGTTAAAATATGACAGGACTTATGTCTACCTAACCGGTAGCTCTACGAGTAGTCGCAGGTTTAGGTGTTAATTTTCTAGTAGTTGGACTTGCTTTCTTTGTAGTTGTTTTCATTGTTGTTGCTTTCTTTGTAGTCTTTGCTGTTGTTCTCTTCGTCGTTGTTAGTTTTTTTGTTGTTGGCTTTGACGTTGGTTTCTTTGTGGTGGACGTCTTTGTGGGCAAAGGTTTTTTCGTTGTGCCTTTCTTAGTTGTTGTTGTTTTCTTTGTGGTGGGTTTTTTAGTTGTTGTTCTTCTTGTAGTCATTGTAGTTGGGGTAGTGATTTCTTCAGCACCTGTGGTTACTTCAGGAAATGTAGATCCTTCTGGCGTTATTTCGGTGTTAGAGTTAGTAGTAGAAATAGCTTCCGTTGTCGTAGAGGAATCCGTCACTGCAGGAGTTGTGTCAGATGCTGCTGGAGTATTGTCAGTTCCAGCTGGAGTTGTTGTTCCAGGCGCTAAAGTTGTTGTTCCAGGTGCTAAAGTTGTTTCACCTGGAGCCGCGGTAGTTGTGTCTGCTTGAGACGCACTTGATACCGTAGTGGTTATCATGTCTGTAGACTGGCATTTTGCTGTTAACAGCAGCTGGAGAAAGCAAAAACCAAATAAACAAAGTAACTTCATGTCTATTACGATCACACAATCAGCTTTTGAAATTCTGTGGTATATATAGAGCACTATTATCAAAATTCAATTAAAAAATAATTGGCATCCGTGTTAATTATGCTCAATAGCAGGCAATTTTTTTGAAATTTATTAATTCCTTATCTAAATTTACATTGCTTGCTTATTTTATTATTGTTATTTTTACACTCCTCAAATTTCTGTAACGCAATGTGTTTTTGTAAAATAATCTGATTAAATAAAAATTAATTGTCATAGAAATTTGTTTGGGTTTATCCTAATATGCACGGGCTAATCGTAATTAACTTTATATAAAGCCTGTATATGGTTATACCGGACAACTAGGCTAAGTAATGAGATTAAGAAATCAATGAACATAAGATTTAAATTTCACAGATACCATGCAATTAATACACATCTATCTATCACTATCTTAAATATGGAACTTCGGCCCGGGACACCTCTCCCCTGGCCAGGGGGGAGGTGTCGTGGTCAGGGGCCTCCCTGTGCCACGAAGCGGCCACATTGTTGTTGTTATGCATTATTTTTTGTTTTATTGTTATTTGTTAATACTTGTTATTTTGTCATGTATTTAGCGAATATTGTTGCCTTGCTATAGCCTCTTCAAGTCAACACAGTTGTTGTTTTAGTATTTATTTTTACATTACATTTTGCCATGTATCTAGCGACATTTCGTCGCCTGAGTTCACAGGCTCGATTTGGGGTCATTTAGACGTTTGCATATAGTATAAAATGTAGCATTGACAAATTATTTTAAAACCACTCTATAGTTAAACAACCTTTCTTTGTACTTTTTTGTAAACAAATTAAAAAAAATATAATATATACATTTTTTTGATAAAAATATAAACCCAAAATGATAAGGTGAGTAGAAAATTGTACTTTTTGGACACGTGTTACAAAAAATTACATTTTACCCAAGAAAAATCTCACTTTCAAATCAAACAATTATTTTAAGAGTAACTTTTCTTCGTATACTTAATTAATAACCTACTTTTCAATTGGAGGTGTTTTTATTGTGTCTATAGATTGGGTGCGCATACGTGAGGAGGCCAATAAATTTCGTTTTCCAAAAATTATTTAATCTTTATAAAAGTTTTTATTTGACGTAAAACTATGAGTTTTACCCTGAAAATCACCAAGAGTAAAGTTGGTTACTTTGGACTCTTAACCCTCCAACATTGCGTTCTTTGACAAAAATATGCTAGGAGCAAATTTCTCAAACTGCCCAATAAAATTATACGTTTTAATTTAATTTCATTGTTATTATTCCTCATTATCAACATAGAGAACTGGAGAGCTGCTTATATCATATTACCAACTGGTTGGTAATATCATGTAAAAGTCTCTGGAGCCAAATCATCTCTTTGTAAGCTTCAAGGTTGCAGATATAGCTACAGGTGTATTTCTCTGGCTTGAGAAATATTTCTCTGGTTTGATCTAGTAAACGTATCCGTATCTACTAAAATCGTCTTTAAACAATACAAAGTATCTATAGCCTGTGTTGGAAGTTGTAGATAGACTCCATACATCGCTATGTATTATTTCACCAGGTGCTTTAGCTCTTTTCCTAGTACCCAACTGCTTGCAATGAGCTTTTTCCATAGAGACACCTTTCACTAATATCAGAGTCTAGTTTAACTTTTATGTTAAGTTCTCTCTAAATGCCTTGACATGCTTCTTATTTTGGTGACATGAACACTCATGGTGAAGTTGCAACATATTCTGATCAGAACCAACTGAATTAACATTCTAAGCTTTATTTTTCTTTTCATGTTCAGATTTTAAAACTTTATCTTATACAAACCTCCATTTTGTTCCTGATGACCCACCAAAACAACTTTATTCTTAATTTTGAATTTACACGCCTCTGCATATGAGATAAACTAAATTCATTTAGAATGTTTGTTTTGAGCAAACAAATCCAAAAACAAGTTCTTTTGAAGTTGAGGAACATTCTAAACATGTCCTAACGTAAGATATTTCGAAAAATTATGAACCCCTGTCTGTACACAAAAAATATGTCCTTAATAAGGCTTATACACAGTCAGAAGTCCGTCCACTAGCTGTATGTAACTAAAAGGTACTACAGCTAGTGTAACTTTATCAGCCTTTATTAGCATTTTCTACAATTTCTTTGCCTTTAAGTTTAAATCTCGTAGCTAAAAATGTCAGTATTTTCTTCATCATCACAATATTCTTAGCAAGCGCTCATTCGTGAGAATATAGTTGGCTACTTAGATTATCGATAGTTCGTTCACATTTCGCCATTAGAACCCAGCTAGACATAAAAAAATATTCACCTGACAACGTACCCAAGATCTTACAAATAATCAACATATCTGGTAAACTACTTTCTTGAAAACCATCTTTTCAATTGCTATACATAAATTTTTAATTTTATATAAATGTGAAGCAATATCATAATTTGAACTCATTTTTTACGTGAAAAATTGCAAACATAGATAGAAGGTCCATAGGTCTTTAGTAGGTCCATAGGTTTTCAGTTATATAAATTACTATAAATACTACCATTATGGAAACCATGCCAAACTTCTCTGGCAGTTTGAAATCGCGTAATATTTTGAACATTTTGATTTGTCATATTAGTAGTTAAAATTGTTGAGTTTCTTTTCATACACGGCTTAATCGGGATGAGCAGCTGAAGTATCCAAACATATATCTAGAGCTGCTCGTCTTACCAGAATACCAAGGCCTCCGGATCTTAACAACATCAAGGCCTCTTGTTATGTTTCTAAGGAAAGGTTATACATTATTTGTCTGGGTTGTTGCCCAGTCACTTCTTCCTTCTAAGAAACCGATATTACATTTAAAGTTATCCATCTTAAAAAATATTTTAATATTTCTTTTTACATAAACTTTGAAAATAAAAAGTTTAAAATATAAAAATTTCTTAGACGTGTTTAAACTTCTACTTATCACGCAGTGTGGAAGTACTGAGATAATAGACATGTTAAAGAAGAAAGAATCAAAGTAATATTCACGTCTTAAGTAATTTCATAATCTCATTTTTGTCCGATCTTTTTGATAATTTCTCATTGTAATGTATTTCTGGGTTTTATTTAACTTTTCTAGCTGGATTTAAAAAATCTAGTTATAAATTTGAATTGTAAATTAATGAATAACTATTTATGATTTTTTTATGGTTATGAAGGTGGTTAGACAATTTTTTTCATAACTTGTACTTTGTATATTAATATTTAGATTATTTTCAATAAAAATCTTTCTTGAACGCAAAATTAATACAATATAATTGTGCGAGAGACACACCTAGGAATGTAACAGCAAAATACAATGCTACATCTGGGATCTGTTCCATCATTCGACATTCGTCATTCATTATGGCTCGACATTAATGTCATGTCCCACTCTGTTTCGTTACGTCTAACTCATTCAGGGCGCCGACAGAAGGTGTCTCTCGCACAATTATATTGTGTCAACTATTCATGTTTTGCAAAACTCGGTAGTATCAAATGATATATGTTTTGCTTGCCATGCATGATGGCGGTAAGAGAGCACCGCTCGTCTCTGGTAAGTACTTCACATTATATTCTTCGGAATTAATTGAAGGTCAGAGTGAGTTCGGGCTCTGTCGGCGCCCTGATGAGTTAGACGTAACGAAACAGAGTGGGACATGACATTATGTCGAGCCATCAATTGATGACGAATGTCGAATGATGGAAAGATCCCAGATGTAGCATTGTATTTTGCTTTGTTACATTTCCTAGGTGTCTCTCGCACAATTATATTGTGTCAACTATTCATGTTTTGCAAAAACTCGGTTATATTCAAATGATATTGCAAAATTAATACTTTGATATCATAGGTCTAACATACTTTTATAAGCTTATGTATCTATAAGATTGATGATAAGTTTTTTCAAATATGAAACAAGAAGCCTTGAGCCTCTTGCTTGTTCACAGCCATCATAGATATATTATTACTAGAGGGAAGGTTACGGCAGCGCTAAGGTTAAATGTCGAACTTAGGTGCCTCCGTAAATTTCTTTTTGTTAGCTAGCGATGTAGTGTACTTTGCGGTTGTGATTTTTGTGCGCCATGGTGATTGAGTGCTCTGTGCGTGCTTTGCGATAGTTTATTTTCAGTTGCGTAAGTCCCACTTCCTAAATTTCTTCATTAAACATCGCATGTAGCCGTGTCCTGGGGTCCGGCGGTCCGTTTGTCGTGACTGTTCAGTTTATGAAACGTCTGTCTGGCGATCCCAGGGATACTAGTTGCATACTTTTGTCATCCCATGACGTCACACAGGAAGAATTTTCGGACTTTCTTCCTTTTGTTGCGCCTTACGCACTGTTGCACCTTCAGGCGCTCTTCTACCGGCGTTTCATAATCTCAACGCTCGTGATTGCTTGCTGCTAACTATTTGTTCTTACTTGCTACGTTTTTTCTCAAATTTAATTGTTTATTAATTATCTATTTGCGTCTATTTTGGTGTTGTGTGATTATTATTCTGCAAATCACCTGTCTATCTTTATTATAATTACGAAGTTAAGAACATTACTACGTCAGTAGTTCTACATTCTCTGACACTTGATTCCAATATTTTCTTATACATATATATCTATACAATCTATTTATTTATTTTATCTCATATATTTTCTATCATTTATTGGAATCATGTCCGGAAAAATCCAATGGCAGGCCAGTGATGGCTACAAAATAACCTCGTTCTGTGGAGGTACTGAGTCCGGGGGGTATAATCCCCTTCAGACAAGTCCCTGAACAGGCCACTGTATCGTCACTCTTGGCAGCCGACAGGGCTCTCTTCTAACCCCTGTCTCTGTCTCCGCA